>JASPKZ010007247.1:577500-1177500 GCA_030220185.1 Diploptera punctata | reverse complement strand
TAATTTACTTTACAAAATTTCGCCAATTCTTCACAAATTACACTGGTCAACATGATTTTTGTCTCATGAGTGCTAATAGTTGTACTTAATGCAGTTTTCTATCGTGTTTTCAAATATGTATTCGGAAATTCTCCATTACCCAGTTTTTATTTCAATTTCAATTAATTGATTTAGATAATTATTTTCTTAATAAACCTAGATTTCTTCCCGGAAAATCTTGGCGCAGTGAGCGATGAGCACGGGAAACATTTTCATCAGGAAAAGAGATATCAAGGCAAATGGAATCCTAATATGCTGGCCGATTATTGTTGGACCATCAAGAGGGATGCTCCACAGGCGAAATATAGCAGAAAATCGTCATTTCTTACTTTCTAGGTGAGTCCGAATGTTCGAATATTATGTAGTTACGAATGTAGATAATATTAAAGTGTTTATGTCTCTCAGAAACCTTGCGTGATGGAGAAAAACTGATATCATATTTGAATTAAGGAGAAAAAATACTATCAGAATCACATATTTTTCTTTCTGAGACAAAAAAAAGTTCATTTTTTGTTGCTTAGTGTAATTTTCTGCTAACAATGCCTATCTCTCCACAATTATTAATCACTAAGTCCTTTATACTCGATGATGATTCCACTTAGCATAGTTTCTTGTATACCTTCACTGGTCCGCTGGACGCAACTGGTAGGAATATTCTCGGCCCCCATTCGAGACTTCACCAGATTAGAAATCTTGAGAATCGAACCTTCTGGACATGTATGGATAGACACCTGTGGATCCGATTTATAAGTCGACAACTCACGGATCTTTCTATAACATACTCTCGCCGATGTGCCGCCCGCAAAATTCAAGAGCTAATCCAACAAGGTGTGACAATAGTAATAACTAGAACATGTTTGTAGATAGTTTATGTCAAGGGAACAGACAGCGATTCATCTTATGACAAGGAAATGTTTTTACTAAAAGATCTTTTGAAATTTAATACAGTAACTATACCCTTTTTGCTCTCATCGTCAAAACAAAGTCATGTGACCTGCTCGCTTTTCATTGGTTATGGACACCGACGTACGTTGTGGAAGCAATAAGTACGCGAAAAAGTAGTTTCCTTCATTAAATTAAAAATATAATAATAATAATAATAATAATAGCTTTATTTTACCTGGCAGAGTTAAGGCCTTAAGGCCTTGTCTACCACTCAACCAGGTTTAAAAAAATACAAAAAAAAAATAGTCTTAAATCTAAATTACAATATATATATATATATATATATATATATATATATAAACGATTACAAGTTATGAATACAATACAATTAATATTTATAATGTATTTTGATTTACTCTTAATTTAACGAATTAAATATATAATATGTACAATATATATAAAAAAACAGGAAAAGATTAATGACATAGTATAAAATTAAATAAATAGAGAAAAATTAATTATTAGACAACAGGTAACTGTATAAGCGTGACTTAAAGGTACCAAGTGTGCGGCAACCCCTGATATCTTGAGGAAGGAGATTCCAGGAGCGGGCAGACGCTACTGTGAAGGAAGTAGAATAGGAGGAAGTGCTATGAAGAGGAATTGTTAGCAGACTGCTATCTTGTGATCTAGTGTCAATAATGTGGTAAGAGGATAACTTCTCAAATCTAGACGCCAGGTAAGTAGGGACGTAGGAATTCAGAAGCTTGAAAAGTAGTGAAAGAGAGTGCAATTTACGTCTGTCAGTAAGACGGAGCCAAGAGAGGTTATTAAAGTGTTCGGAAATATGGTCATAACGGCGGATATTGAAAATGAATCGAACGCAAGCATTATGAACACGCTGCAGTCTCTGCGACAAGTCATAGTTTAGATCATTATATATAATGTCACAATAATCGAAGTGTGGTAACACAAGATTCTGCACAATATGTCCTCTGAATATACGTGTTATTCTTCGTGAATGAAAATAATAATATTCAAAACATACAAAATATTCTGAAATATACGTAATCAATAATTACAACTTAAAATAGTTTATTACATATGGGTGATACATTTGAGTCATGCTTCAGTTGATTCTCATGAAACAAAATGGCGGAAAGTATCCAGTCTTCTGTTGCTGTGTCGTCATCTCTCAGTCGAAAGTGACAGTAAATGTGGCGCAAATGTCGGAAGGATATTGTTTCTACAACGTATGTCGGTGTCCATAACCAATGAAAAGCGAGCAGGTCACATGGTTTTGTTTAAGAGCGAACAGGGTATAGTATATAAATTCAATGAATGCGCACTGTTAACTAACATATGATTTTAACTTACATACAATTTTATATCTAACAGAAATCAGTATCTGTCGTTACACAGCTGAAGAGTGAAAAAGTGTTCGATTGAACGTGTTTACACTTATGAGATGTACAAAAAAGTTTATGCTTTAAAAAAATCAACAAAAGTGTTGACTCATCCAGTTTATTTATGAGTTCAAGAGCTCAAAAGATACCTCCATGCAAAAACAACACAGACACAGAATGTGTATTATTTATGCTAAAAAATGGGACTTTCACCAATATGTGTAGATAGTAATGGAAATCTCCATTGTTTTAAGTTGTGAAATTCTATCGAGGTGCAAGTAATATTTGTATTTATAAACTCTCAATGGAGAACCGCGAAGTTTTAACTTGGAAACATTGCTTAAGTATGGTTGGCTGAAGAGCAGGAGAGGCCCGTCCCCCGTGAACTAAGTCGTATGACAAGGATAATAATAGTTTGTCTGGATTCATCTGTCTGAGCAAATTGACGGATGCTATTTTTAAGTTATATTTTAGATGCTTTAACACCTAAGTTTATATCGCGTCTAGAATCTTTGAATTCATAGACTGCGTACATCTATTGTACTTGTCATACGCTTTGTGTGGAAGTTCACTGATATTATCCTAATAGATTAAGATATCAGATATTTATTTGACTTTTGGATTAACTATCCCTCTAAATGTTCTGCTAATACAGTAAATATGAATATAATTCCAGTACTAAATGAAGTGCCTTATGCTAAAAAAACAGTTCACTGTTGTGGTCTCGAGGTAGCAGGCTGCCTTGTCACGCAACGGGGCCGGGTTCGATCCCGGTCGGGACAAATTTGCTGGGTGAGGTTTTTTCTTGGGGTTTTTCCTCACCTGTAAGACAAATGCCAGGAAACTTTAAGGGCCAAACTGTCCCCAAACAGCGTACGGCCATCATAAACGTTATTATTCATATTCGCCTTAGATTAAGTTTAGGAATAAGACCCTCCTGACGCACTTCTACCATCATCACTCTTCGTATCATCGGAGCAGCGTAACCCCGCTTTCCAGGCGCCCCAAACTTACAATTACGCCAATGCCAGGAGAGAACACCAGAAATATAAATGACAATCTAGGGCATTGAATAAAAACAAGTTACAAAACCATTCGGGCATTACGTTTTATTCACCCCTCTAAGTCACCGATCATGTTGGACAGTATCAGGTATTATTGAAAAACACAATGACTAGAATCGAATAGAGTTTATTAGGCTAAAAAGACGGCCACCCAATAATCCTATTAACACGAGAAGAGTCTATGGTCATAAGAAGACTAAAAAGGAATTATCTAAAAAGCGTTCCAGTATTAGCTGCTGAAATAGAGTCTATCGCAGAATACAGTGATTTCTCGCCTAATTAGAACACCTAATAACACAATTAATTAATTTGTTAACATGTCTGAAGAAGGTACAGTGTACCGAAAGAGCTGTAACTAAATTATATCTTAATAAATATGAAAATCAAACAAAACTGTAAGTTTTATTTTTATTTAATTAAATAGGCAATGGATTTTCATCAAGTAAACACCAACTTAATTGATTACCTAAAGAATACTTATAAATGGACAAGTATCATAAAATGGACAAGTATCATGAAAAAGTCTATGATAAAAAAAGAAGAAAGGGAATGACCTTTACAAAAGAATACGTAAATTAAAGATTGCTGGAGGACTATTCTTTTTACTGGTGAGAGCAAATTCAACGTTTTCAATTCAGATGGAAGGTAGAGAGTTAGAAGAAATCCTAGTACAAATTAAAACTGGACAGCTTAAGATCAATATATTAAATATGGAGGTGAAATAAAACTAAATATATGTTCACACATATAATTACATTATATAATGGAAATGGATAGTTAATTACAAATAGGAATGAGATGCACAAAGAAATTACACATTGACTCAATTCTGGAAATACATGCACACTGTTAAACATTACAGGGACTCTTGTTGTCCCAATTCTTCACAAAAAAACGTTAAACTGAAAATATATAAAACCATTATTCCCCCAGTTATATTATATGGATGCTGAACATGGCCTCTTACTTTAAGGGAGGAGAAAAGATTGCGAGTATTTGAGCATAAAGTTCTTTGGACAAATGTTGGACTAAACATAGGCTACATGAACAGACAGGCGAATGAGAAGATTACTTAACAGTGAGCTACATGATCTTTATAGGAAACCAGATATAATAAGAATAGTTAAGTCTCGTATACTGCTATAGGCAGGACATGTGGCACGAATGGGGAATGGAAGAGGGGCATGGGAGCTTCTTGTAGCAAAACCCGAGGGAAAACGCCCAGTTCGTATACCAAGAATGGAGTGGGAGCGTAACATTAACGATGATTTGAGGGAAGTAGATTATGCAGGGAAACATGAGTTCAGGATAGGGATGGATGGAGAGTTTATGTCCGCGCGATAAGCTAATTAAAGAGGTGGATACAATAATATGTTATTGGCTTGTATGTCCGCTGCTGTGTAAGTAAACTAGTTCTTATCGATGAGGAAATAAAAATGACCTCTCTCGGAATCTTCTTAAGGGTCAATTACAAAAAACTATTGAAAAAACAGGTATCATTTTTATTTTTACATAGACATTGACCCGAAACATATTCTACCTATGATTCAAGATGTTCTTATTTTTAACTTCCCAAAAGAACTCAATCTTCTATCGCAGTCACCGGAATTAAATCCGATCGAATATCTGTGGGAAGAACTTATCGTAGGATACGTGAGATAGCTGTGACATCTAAACGTCATTTCACTGCGAGACTTTAAGAAGAATGGACGAAAGACTCAGAATTACTGATAACATTATGCCGGACCATCTAAGAGAGGTCATTAAACAGAAAGGGAATTTGACAACGGATTTTATCCAGTATTTTTTCTTAGTTTTGTTTATTAACATATTCCGATGTAATGTAGCTGTTGAAGTCCTTCTCATGAAAAGAGTTTTGAAAATCTTAATCGATTCTGCTTTGTGTTAGGAAAATATCACAATCAGTTTGAAAACTGGAGTAGACTATAAGCAGATTGATCAACTTTACAAGAATAATAAGAATCAATGTTAACTTTTTTTTTTCAAAAGTGGACATGTCACGTTTTAAATATTTGATATTCATGTAAATATGATATAGAACATGCATACTTAATTCAGCGTATTCAATATAATGTGCGTGTATATATAAGAAAAAAAATAATGTTTGTCTTAGGGTTCCTGAGTGTTCAGATGGTTAGAGTGCTAAACGTACAAAATTTAGAAACTCTGGTTCAAATCCCGACTCAGGCATTTATTTTTCTTTTCGCGTCATATATATATGTCCACCGCTGTGGTCTCGAGTTAGCGTGCTACCTTGTCACGCAGCGGGCCCGAGTTCGATCCCGGTCGGGCAGTTTTTCTGGGTGAGGTTTTTATCGGAGTTTTTCCCCACCTGTAAGACAAATGTCAGGAAACATTTAAGGCCCAAACGGCCCCCGAAATCATATGGCCATCATCATCATCCTTCACCGGTGTGGAAAGCAACGGGAAGCTACCATACCTACAATTCCCTAGTAAAGCTGCAAGCATAGCATGAAAATGCTATGATTACAGTGAAGGACCTGCCCTCGGACAGAATTGCTATGGATGGATGGATATGTATGATTAAGAATGTTTCTTGGGTTTTTCGCGTCATGGATTCAAGGTTGGCCTTTGGCCACTGATTCCATGTTCCCACATGCCATTATCTTGAATCCATAACGCGGAAATCCCAAGAAACATTTCTTAATCATACTTACATCCGCGAAAATCTACAATATAACATATATACATATACGGGGGCACGCCATAGCGTAGTTGGTTAAAGTAGTACTCTACAAGCCTGAAGGAGTCCGGGTCAGCATTCTTAAACTGTCCTAAATCTTCTGGTGGCAGCATGATCCTTGGGTCAATACATCCTCTAACATAAATGAGTACCAGATTTACGTTCAGGGAGTAAATCCAGCCGTCATTCAGAGTTGACAACGCGGCTGACATGTGCCGATTGTCTATAAAGATGGGAACCTTAAACCCCTACTGGCCCATAGGTCTCCTAAAGCCTGTAGTGGGATTAAATTATCTTATATGAACAATGCTATTTAATAAAGGCCTATATTTTAACGTATTATAAAATGATGGTTATGTGAAATAATATTTATTGTTACTAAAATTATTTATTTAGAAATTTTAATTTGCTGCCATCTTTAAAATCTATGTAATCGAGTGAAGCTATTTAACACAGTTCACACAATTGAGGCGGTTAAAAAGGGGTTAAATGATTTTTCGCAAAAAAAGTGCTTAATTATATTCTTGAACCGTAATTTTATTAAGTGGCAAACGTATATAAAGTAAAACTTGTTTAATTCGGAACGTGAAGAATGCGGAATCTGTCCAACACGGAAACGGAAGGATATTTTTTGGCATTTCATAAAAAAAGTGTTTATAAGGCGGAAAGATATTTAGAGTGAAAGATAAATTAGTTTCCATTTCATTGAATTCCCGTTAAGCGAATTAACAATAAGTGATGATTCCTGCAATCGGGTGAAGTTTCTTCCAGTATCTCAAATTTTTTTTCGGCCACAGTGCACACTCGTTTTGCGAAATACAGGTTAGTTTAACAAATACGTATTTGGCGTGTGACATGTCTTACAAATAACCAGTGTACTGTAAAATCTTAAATTGGTTTAAGATCTGAGACCGATTGTGTACGTACTTTCACAGGTAGCGTTCTGAATTTACGGAATAAAAAGATGGCTAAATCGTATGTATCATTGCAATTAAACGAAAAAGTTAAAGTGGCTGAAGGTAAAGAAAAACAAACTCTCAGTACGCGAAATAATGACTAAATTTAAATGTGAAAAAATTCAAGTTTATGAGATTTTAAAAGACAAAGAAAAAATAATGAATGAATGGACGCAGGGAAATGGTCAAATGAAGAGAGCAAAAAAAAAAAAAATTAAAATGGAGAAATCAACGATGTGTGGAAGTATTTTATAAGTCCACGATCAAAAAACTCCAAATTTCCGGATTGGCTGGACAGTTTTAAAAGACGACACAATGTGGAATAAAATTTGCGGAAAATCAAAGGATGTGAACGAAAGTGTAGTTAGTGAGTGGAAACCGAAACTACATACTTTAAATTCAGGATACGCGCCTAAGAGACATTTTTTACGCTGACGAAAAGGGATTTTCGCGCGTTACCTTCGAAGTCGCTCGTACATATTATACTTCACTTTCCACCGGCAGCGGAACTACAATTAATTCAAGGTACATAAAAATACACATATGCTCTATAATCTAAGATTGGTTAATAATTCTCGTTTTTTATAATGCGGAATATTGTCTAATGTTGAAAAAAATTGGTCCCGTGTGATTCCGCTTTGAACAAGTTTTACTGTAATTATATGCGTTAGGAGTAGATAAACAATACTTACTTACTTACTTACTCACTGGCACTATCGAACCCGTAGGTTCATGGCCGCGCGGACATAAGCTCTCCATACATCCCTATCCTGAGCTAATGCTTTCCAATCATTCCCTGTATAATCTACTTCCTTCAAATCATAGTTAATGTTGTTCTCCCACCTCATTCTTGGTCTACCAACTGGGCGTTTTCCCTCTGGCTTTCCTACAAGAAGCTTCCATGCACGTCTTTCATTCCCCATACGTGTTAAAATCTCCTAAGACAATTTTCATATGATATCGTGAAAGGCTATCAAATAAGCATTCTAATTCTTCATAGAACTCATCCTTGATCTTGTCATCTTTATCTTCTGTGGGGGCATGTACATTTACAATTATAAAATCATGCCGTTTACCCTTTAGAATTATGTATGATATCCTATCATTAACAAACTTAATATCTCGGATAGCGGATAGGATCCTCCTTCTGACTAAAAAACCCGTTCCAAATGCAGGTCTTTCTGCACCCCCATAGAATAATGCAAAGGTTCCTGATTCCTGACTACCTTCTCCTGGCCACCTAATTTCCTGTAAAGCGACTATATCCAAGGGCGATTTATCTAGTTCCCGCGTTAATATCTCTAGTGCCCCACTATTGTATAAAGTCCTAACATTCCATGTTCCTAGGAACATGTCCCTGTGTTTGAGCCTTTGGCATGGGTTCCCTGAAGTAGTCCCCGCCCGGAGAACCGAATGGGGGACTATTTGACCTCGGGAAAATTTTACCCCAGATGAACCCATGTCCGCATTTCTTGACGGTTGTATTTTTACGGTGAAAGATCGTCACTCTTTCGCCCAAGGTACTTTTTTCGTCTGGCTTATGAGACGAATATGATACGGCCCTAATAGTGATTAATGAATATAAGAAATGAATAAATAATGAAGGAATAGAATATAGTTAAAAATAAATTAAGTCTCATGTTGGTAAATAGTTCTCACAAGAAGCGGTTGAAACCCTAAGTAAAAGAGGTCATAAATATGTAACTCCTCAAATTAGACCTGAAATGTTTAAGCTGGGTCTAGCTTCAAAACTCACGTTTGGGAGAAATGTCAAACTCCAAATTTACAATCGCGTTAAGCCCAAGCTGGCAAACACGGTCCCTAGCCGTGAGAATAAAATCAAAAGGTAGGTGGTGGTTTAAATAAAATAGTTACGCCCTTGGTGGACATGTGATTAAATATTCTAACCAATCAAAATGAGAGTTAGGGTATAGACCATATATGGGAATAATTGGTCCTGACTTCGATACGGAACTCATGAGGACAAAATTTAATACACTGACACTTATACTCGACACTTAGAAGGAAGAAGATCTTGAATGTATAGTAAAAAAAAATCTTGTAACAACGATTATGGACTTAGGGAAAATCTCCCGAACTCATAAGTCATTTGCTAGTCCTCATTAGCGAAATATCGAAGGCCAGGGACACAAAAGTTTTATTTTTACTGTGTAACGTTCATTTAAATTGGCAGAGATTAATTAAATAAAATAATTCAAATAATTAGTGATTGTCTGTTCCCACGCAATTCTCCTTCCGAACCCTATATAGATAGGAGTCTCAGCGCTCACCCTGAAACAGGAACCGACTAGCTACCGAGGAAGGGCAAGTAAATTCACAATTAAATCAAAGTGAAACCCCAGTGATATTTAACAGCCTCCTCCAAAAAATACTGCCCCAAAGTGTCGCCCAACGAAAGGGTCTTTTTACTGTGACAAAGTGTTTTCAACGTGAGTGCATTCAAAATAAGAGTGACTCACGAAAGTTGTGGACTGAACATCATGATCCAGCAACAGTGTGGAAGACAACATTCTAACCACGAGATGGAAGGAGCAGCCAGGAGTGGACAACAATCCAGGAGCAGATCAACCTAGATAACCGATGGCGGATCTCTACAAACCTGACGTAAGACAAATAATGAAGATATACCAAGGTAAAGTGACAGATTTTTTAAAAAAAAATAATAGAACATAAAAGTTGTCAAAAGACGGAAAAATAAAGTATGTGGAAAATTAACAAATTAAACGAAAGTGTTTGAGTGTTGAATAACATAAAAAAATAATTTTTGTGAATAGAAAATAAATATTAATATTAATAAATTGTAGAATAAATAAATAATGGAGGGAAATAGTATAAATTTTATAGAAGGGCAAGCTTCATCAGAAAGTAGGCCTAATGATGAAGTAGAAGTAGGGACAGAGCATAACGATAGCCCGAACGCCCCCTTAAATGTAAATGATTCAAAGAAAACTAATAAGTCCCAGAACGACTTTGAATATTTCGTGAGGCAAATGTTAATGTCAATGAGGGAAGATATAAATAAAAGTAATAAAACATTGGAAGAAATGAAACAAATTCATAAAGAAATGAGGGAAGACCTGAACAATTTTAGATTAGAAATAAAACAAACTCGAGATTCTGTAAAATCAGAAATTCAGGGGACAGGAGAAAAATTGACCACTAGTTTAGCAGGAAAGGGTGAGATAGGTAGAAATAATTATGATGAAAGGGAGACAGGAATATATGAAACTCCCCAAGAAAATAGATGTAAAAGTAACAATGATATTTGTATGGTAGTTACTACAACAGGTGAAAGTACTGTAGATCAAACTCAAAGGGACTCAGATAGGGAAATGACACTTCAGAATGAGGGAAAAAAATGCGAGCCAACTATTATAGATGTAAACAAAATACCTCAAACCAATGATGATGAATTACATGGAAATATATTTAAATGCAATAATGAAATGCATGTTATTAATGATGTTAAATTAAATCAAAATGGAACAACTGACCTGATGATTTCGGTACAGCCAAACATCCGCTCAGTGTTCCAATTTGAAAATTTGGATATGCAAAGTAGATGCATGGGAAAGATACGAACAAAATATGGAAAGAAAAACAAGAAAAAGGTAGGACGTATAGAAAATATGCTTAAGTCATACCGAGTAATAAAGAAGCGCCAAATAAATAGGAGAAAATGGTCGAAAAACAGTCAATACGTTAGATTCAAAGGTAACATAATGAAGTACTGTACTAAATTAGTGCATGATGAGAGAAAATGTTATCTAGAAAAATATCGTGCTGAAATATTTGATCCGGGCGCGAAACTATCGCAAAATGGTAGAATGCAAAATTCATACTATCCTGTTAGAATGGATGTAATATCAGTTAGACATTAACATGCATCTGCATTGTATGCACAACAATTAAATAAATGTGTAATTAAAAAAAGTAAGAATATATTAGTATGATAAATGCAAGAAGTGTTGGTCATGCATATATCAGATTAGTATTAGGAAAATTTAATGAGAAATAGTTTAAAAGGGTTTATATTGGTACTCACTAGAAAACATAATGAGACTAGATAAATGTTGACGAAAACAGGGGAAGAAAATTTAATTTTACAGAGGGAGCGAGAGGCACCACCCCGCTTTATAAAAAAAAAATAATAAAAATAATTAGCATGTATATTTGCCTTAATCTAAAGCGTGAACAATAACAGAGACGATGATAATAATAAGTAAATTGTGAAAATTACAAAGAAATGAACAGCTGATCGTAGTGGGAATATTTAAGAAAACGTTGAACCCAGTCTAGAATAGAGATAAAAATCAGTTCACTAAACTTAAAATGTTGTAAAAGATGAAAGAGTGCGAGTGAGACGGAAATAGGCACACCCTTCACAGGTACAAAATTCATTTGTCGAAAACAAGTTACTTACACAAATACGATGTGAAATGAATAAATAAATGTTTAAACAAAACTCTTAAAAAAAAAAAACCATGTGCTATTATAACTTTATAGTCAATTTCATAATGATTCAAATGTTCTTAAAAACCTAATATTATTCTTGAGGAATAAAATGGAAGCGTTATAAGCATACGAAACTTTAAGAAAGAGGTTAAGGCATCGTCCTTTTAACAGTTTATGATTGGTGACAGATAAAAATATAGCGTAGACAAAGTGAAAGAATGAATAAATACAGGATCAAAGCCCGAAGGAGGCGTTTATATTATGTCCTTTTAAATGATAAACGTTCGCTCATATGGTAGCGAGAATTGTTATGGGTAGATAGAGCGACATGATTTTGATTCGACCGGTGTTGTCGAGTTGTTTTACTAATGAAATATAAATTGTCGTCAAAAAACGAAATTGACGAATATGAGCTACGATGATATAAAATTCTGTATACAACGGCGGTTCTGCGCGTATGAAATGTGATATTATGTTACCGAGAAGTAAATAAATAAGGATAATTTCCACCTTAATCGATTGAATAAAAATAATATGCGAATGATGAATAAAGGAGTTCTATAAAGAATAAATAGTTTTTCAAGGTATTGTGAAGATCAGTCAGTGAACATGCTGAGAATAAATTTTCAATGACCACAGCTAAAGGGAGCGCCTATTTAAAAAAATAAATAAATAAATAAATAAATAAAAAAAGATAGATTTACAAATGAATTAGGCCTATTATGATGAATCGTGAAATGTTTTGAAAACTGAGATCGCGGTTATAAACATATAGGATTATTATTAAGTACCGATATGCTTATTTATAAAGGGTGATCATCGAAAATTACATAGGAAACTAATTAGTAAATTTACCATTTGATTAAAAGAGGGCAAATATGTTTACGGCAACATTAAGATCTATGTCTCATTAAAGAAATAAATGACCCAAATAGAATAGATTAGTAGCTAATTGGAATAAAAAGAATGTTAGTTTATAATAAGTGAGTTCCAGTGAATATGTAAAGTGTGAACCATGGAAAGTGCGAACGATATAAAGGGATGATATAAATAAAAAAATGTGCATGACATTGCAATAATAAACTGAGTGATATATGGAAAACGTATTATGCTAAATTACCGAGCGTGTGAGAAATAAAAGTGACGTAATCAAAACAAACAAACGTATAATAAAGTGAAAAAAACGAGAAGATGTATGGGATATGATAAACTAACCATAGGGTTAAAATAAGAAAAACAATTGTTGATCAAAAAAAAAAAAAATAAGTAAGGTGAACCACCGATCGCAAATTGAGTTTAAATGTACATGTTTTCTTTTTGTTGTTGTTCTAGTGGTAATATGCAGAAAACTGTAAGTAAACCAGGGTGATATATGTTCAATAATATAATCTATTTTGTGTTTATAAAAACATTTCCATATATGGTACTTGTAGGAAAAGTAATAATGTAATACATTTTGGTTTGATGTAATTAGCATATTTAATTACTTCTCTTCTAAGGGGAGCTGTGTTAAAAAAAAAAAAGATATTTTTAACTTTACGTTAGTATTTTTTTTTTTTGTTTTAACAAGAGGCATTGTGAGACGAATATGATACGGCCCTAATAGTGATTAATGAATATAAGAAATGAATAAATAATGAAGGAATAGAATATAGTTAAAAATAAATTAAGTTTCATGTTGGTAAATAGTTCTCACAAGAAGCGGTTGAAACCCTAAGTAAAAGAGGTCATAAACATGTAACTCCTCAAATTAGACCTGAAATGTTTAAGCTGGGTCTAGCTTCAAAACTCACGTTTGGGAGAAATGTCAAACTCCAAATTTACAATCGCGTTAAGCCCAAGCTGGCAAACACGGTCCCTAGCCGTGAGAATAAAATCAAAAGGTAGGTGGTGGTTTAAATAAAATAGTTACGCCCTTGGTGGACATGTGATTAAATATTCTAACCAATCAAAATGAGAGTTAGGGTAGAGACCATATATGGGAATAATTGGTCCTGACTTCGATACGGAACTCATGAGGACAAAATTTAATACACTTACACTTATACTCGACACTTAGAAGGAAGAAGATCTTGAATGTATAGTAAAAAAAAAATATCTTGTAACAACGATTATGGACTTAGGGAAAATCTCCCGAACTCATAAGTCATTTGCTAGTCCTCATTAGCGAAATATCGAAGGCCAGGGACACAAAAGTTTTATTTTTACTGTGTAACGTTCATTTAAATTGGCAGAGATTAATTAAATAAAATAATTCAAACAATTAGTGATTGTCTGTTCCCACGCAATTCTCCTTCCGAACCCTATATAGATAGGAGTCTCAGCGCTCACCCTCAAACAGGAACCGACTAGCTACCGAGGAAGGGCAAATAACTATTCACAATTAAATCAAAGTGAAACCCCAGCGATATTTAACAGTCACTCCAAAATACTGCCCCACTTATCACCTTCGACCTGTCCGGCATGGGTAACCCTATCGGCAGCAATGCTACCGCCGGCATAGCTCTCAGGATCATTTAAGCACGCAAGCCACTCCACCACGACAAGGTAAAGATACCATGGAGGGGTAGATAAACAATGATTGTTATAATTTTCAATTACCTATTATTTTCTTATACAACTTCAGTTTTAAATCTGTTTTTCTCAATATTACAAGACTTGCACTTATACACCTTTACTTCTCTCATAAAGTAAAAGATTTATATCCTCGTTGAGATGCACCACGTTGTAGGTGTCATGCAAGGGAGGAAATTTGTTGTTCATTGTAGTAGGTTCTCGTAAGAAGTCCTGGGTTCGACTTCGACTTTACCACGGCTTGAGATTCCGCTCGGGGAACACAGGGAATATGAAAAATAGGTTTTCACTTTAAATCAAAAGTCACTTATTAAATTTGAATATTAACCTGTGAATTTTATTCATGAATATCAGTTCCTTCGACGATAAATTAAACTTATAGAATAACTTCTAATCCGTCAATTACTTGAATGACCGTTATTAAAGACTAAAAAATCGCCATTTTGACGACCAACTGTCAAATCTAAAAATACTCGAAATGATTTATATTTCAAGCTGAAATTAACAGCATTTAAGTATAACTGCACGTGGAGTCATACGATGCACTATTTACATTATATTAAATTAAATTAAAATAAAGGTAATTTCCACAAAATCATGGACAACCGTTTCTTTGTAGTCTTGCCTCCATGAATGTTACCACTCTCAGATTGGGAAATATCTCCCACAATTCTTTATTTCAAATTATAATATTTAAATCTGATTGGTCAAAATAACCGGGCTTATGAGTACTTATTGGTTGACTCATATCCAAGTTAGCCAATATCTTTTAAATTAAAAATGTCAGTTGATATTTCAAAGATCCATTTAAATTGATAACTGATTCCATAGACTCACATATAGCACTGATACAATATATATTAAGCTTATTCCTACCTCAGATTTGCACTGACTCAATCCGATAATCACTAGCATCCAAAGCAGTGGAGGGTGTCTGATCAGCTGTCTTCCTCTGGCTCAATATAACAACGTAGAATATTTATTTATCGCGATCAACGCTGATTGAGGCTTGGGGATGCTCGACCATCGGATCTTTGACGACCGATCTGCGACCAGTCGGGTTCGGCAGTGGATATTCGCTCAAACATCGACGACTAAAAACAAAGGGCTGAAGAGGGCATGTAAGACCCTATAGCAGCCGGAGGTGCTAGGTTCCAACCTGCAAACCCTCGGCTGCCAAGTAGGCTCCCGGGAAGCCGGGTGCTTGCTTGGCTGGCGGAGAGGCAAGCAAAAAAGGACGGTCCAGCACTTCCATACACATTATCTTATCTTATCTTATAAATTCTTAGAACCACAAAATTATTCTCAACAATTAAATTATTCAGCTACCTTTTTTATATACACAATGAAAAATATGAAATTCTCAATTTTCATACCAATAATATATCAGCTGATTTCCATTGAAAAATTAAAATATTTAAAATATATATATATATATATATATATGTATATATATTAAATACATAAATAAAATAACCCTTATTATTATTATTATTATTAATATTATTATTATTATTATGGGAAAATATCCGGCTTTACTCATTAATATTCTGTTATAATTGTATAGTATACTTTATTGATCAGCCTTATGTTTGTCCGATTTTTAAAAATAAACATTAATTTATAGATTCCAAATTGCATAATTTTCTCTTATGGTATACTACCTTATTATCGTGTACAGTGGATTAATTTTATTGTCTTTCTTTTATTCAACCAACACAGAACATAATTTCGTTTTATTTTACGTTTTTAATTATATAAATTTGAAATTAACAGATTTTTTTAAAATTTCAATCCCACATTATAAAATCAATAAAACTGTTTTGAACTAAAGGACGAAATATTAATGGGAGCAGACATATACGTCGGTTTTTTTTTTCTCCTTTGCGGGACAAGAATCTAAGATATTTGCTATCAAAACTAAAGTAATTTTAAATAATATTCTTCATATCAACAACAATAATAATAATAATAATAATAATAATACTTTATTTATTCTGGCAGAGTTAAGGCCATAAGGCCCTCTCTTCCACTCAACCAGTACAAATACAAATAAATATTCGACAAATATAGATATACACTATACTAATTATAAACAGTTAAAGATACAATAAATGTAACAATGTAAATGTCATGTACAAACAACATTTTATAGGGTAATAACAATAATGATACGATATTAATAATAATAATAATAATATAAATATGATACATTATACGGGAAACACCAATTAATATATATATCTTACACTGGATAATAATGAAGTCGAGTTTAGAGCAAATATAAGTGCATTAATATTTCACATGGGATCATGTCCCGATATTTCAGTCCGTATAGAGTACGAGCTTCCTTGATACATTCTAATTGTAGATAAACAATGTAATAATTTCGTTTATTATAATTTAGATGTAACAGTAATTTTTGCTATTTTTATCTAACCTGATAGAGTGGTGGACTGTCAGTTAAAATCAAATTATTATTATTATTAGTAGTAGTAGTAGTAGTAGTGTTATTATTATTATTATATTGGGCGCCTGGAACAGCATAACGTAAGGGGGTGAGGTAAAACGTAAGAAGAAAGGAAGTTGATTATAAGTTTGATAGTAGAGGAGTAAATATAATGACGTAATGAGCGTTAAATGAGGATGTATAAATCAGACGGCACTTGTGGCGCCCAGCTGATGTGTCGTAACTCTTGTGTGGGAACTCCGCCAATACAAACACAGCTGATGGTAGCGTACACTTCTACTTAAGGAGCACTCTTTATTTCCCTCATCTTTATAAGGTGATACGAATCAAGGCCTTAATAACGTTATTGCCACCCCTCCCTAAGAAGTTATCGCAAATAAAAATGTAATCCAGACATGGATTATAAGGAATGAAAACATCATTCAAAATATATAAATACATTTTTATAAGCGTAGTTTATTTTTCTATCCATACCTTCTCTTTTATTTTTATCATTATTTTAATTAGGCTATCCAATTTTTTTTATTTCGAATATTCCACAATACAGTGTTTCTCTTTCAACCCAAAGTGATTTGTCGCCAGATGTTCCTGTCTAAAGCATCTTCTTCCCTCAAATCTCTAGCTTCAATGCTTCTCCTCACTCCATCTATGCAACGTTCTCTAGGTCTTCCACTTCTACCATTAGCTTTCCAATTAAGGATCTTATTTGGTATCCAATACATAAGATGGCGATAACTTACTTAAGAAGTATTTGAAGAGAAAAATTATACGCTCAGACCGGGACTTGAACCCGGGACCCTTGGTTCTCTAGACCAAGTGCTCTACCAACTGAGCTACCTGAGCAAGTACCGATCTAAACGCAAATCTTTCTCTATATACATTGTAATTCCCATCCACCAAATGCTGTGAAGCCATGCTTCTATCTTGCAAATGGCGGCTCCTTTATTAAGAAGACATATTTGGGAATTATACGTTACAGCCAGTACAGCTTTTCATTGAGATGTACGAAATCAATAATAATTACTTAAGAAGTGTTACTTTCATTTGAAAGAATAAACGGCCATCCATCGTAGCATTAAGAAAGTTATTTTCCTCTTCTTATTTCTCTTCTTCTTCATCATCTCTCCTTCTCCAATCCAGCGTCCGGCCATCTATCAATTTTATATATTTTTTATGTACAACTATATGAAAATGTAAACATGTTTTTTAATGATAGGTTACATGTAAATGTTTTTATTTCATGCCACTAGTTTGTCATTTCGACATTTCTGGTATTCTCTCCTGGCATAGGTATATTGTAACCCACTTCTGAGGTTAGGGCGCCTAAAAGGCGGGGTTACGCTGCCCCATTGATATAATGGATGATGTTAGTAATGATGCGCCAAGATAGGCCTTAATCGTAATCTTAATCTAATGAGGTGAATATGATAATGGTGGCCAGATGATGTTCGGGGAGCGTTTGGGTCTTAACGTTTCCTGACATTTGTCTTACGGGTGAGGAAAAACCTCGAAAAAATCTCACCCAGAAAACTTGTTCTGACCGGGGATAGAACCCGGACCCGCTGCGTGACAAGGCTGCTCGCTACCTCGAGACCACAGCGGTGTACACATGTAAATTACTATCGTTTAATTTATTATTACTGTATTATATTCGAAATATGATGGCAGAAGCCTTGCGAGATCATGGGTACACAGTGTATGAGGAAGTTCATGGTGTGGGCATTAATAGAAGTAATAGACGAATAGATATTATTGCATTTCGACCATCTTCTAAAATTGGTATGATATTAGATCCCACAATCCGTTTTCAGACTCATAGTGGCCAACCTGAGGAAGTTGACTGTGAAAAGAAAGCCATATAGGCTATGAGCCAACAATTGACTATTACAAAGACTATTTAACTCATGTCGCAAATGGTAGGCAATGACCAATCACGTTTCAATGAATTCTGTTTTACACCAATGACAGTCGTGTTTCACCTCGCTCTTTATCGATTTATCTTTATCAGCTCCTCCTTTTTTAATATTCTGAACAGATTAGACCATTATTTTTCTCCAACAAATACATTGAATATAGCAAATATTGAATAGATTCAGTGATTTTACTGAGTTGTTTATTCAAAATATAAATGATTAACCTATAATGTTGATTATAATAGTTTGGCGTGTTTCATTATTTCTCCACTAGAGTGCATTCTTACAATATTGCGATCTTATTTGGCAATAAATAATATGATCGAGTTGCAGTGAATATACATAACCTCACATTTCTAATTTGTTTTCAAACATCGCCATTTACATTAACTATAAATACTTTAAAACACTGGTAACTATATTCAAATAATCATTTTTTAGTGAAGAGCTTAATTTTATTCGTTAAATAGTCCTAACAAATGCCACTCTTGATTTCCAAATCCTCTAAATAAATTGGAAATCACTCGTGATAAATACCAGGTAGATAGTATAACTGTCACAGGATTGATGATCGGTACAAGAGGTACTATACCAGGATTCTTAGCTAAAATTGCCATCGCTGCCATTAGAGGATCAATTTCAATTTTAAGAAACCATATTTACAAAATTTATACTTTATAGTATGTATACTTCAATTACAATTTGAAATTTTTTAATGTATTTACAAAATGTATTTCATCAATTTAAAAAAATTGTATCACTTTGTCCTTGAGGCAATCCTCTAATGAGGAAAGTTATATATCATCATTGATATCAAGGTTTAGGCATTTTGGTCTGTTCCGGTTTAAAACTGGTCACGCTTCATACGTCGGGCAGCACTTCCATTTCCTGTAGAATTATATATTACCCATCCAAGTGTTTTGTGCAGGCGGAAAATATGTTAACTAACAAACTGTCTTTCTCTTTCTCTTCCTTGCTACGTTGCCACTTCCTGTCCTTTGTATTATGTTGTTCGATTGGCAGGTAGAGAGCTGACAAATGCTATGTATTTTAATGATCCGTCGTTCTGCGCGGTCAGTGGCAGAATGACTAACTTGACAACCCTGTTACTTTTGGCGTTACGTCTAGGAATGAGCTGTCCCTTCCTTGCCCTTCTCATTACATGTTGCCACTTGTGATTTATTGTGAGGCTGGTAACAGAGAGACGACAAATACTGTGATTTTAAATGATCCGACCGCTTGAGCGTTCAGTGCTTAAATGACTAATTTGACAACCATGTCAAGATCTTTCACACGTGTTTAGAGATTCTGCCCCCACATTTGAAGTTGAAAAATTTCAATACGTGATCGGATGTACAGTTTTCTCCTACATCCCTCCCACAGATTCAGTAGATCGGCGACACTAGCGCTAAAACTCTTCCCCTCCGCCCGTGAACAGTTAACTTGGATGTGTAATACTTACTTACTCACTGGCACTATCGAACCCGTAGGTTCATGGCCGCGCGGACATAAGCTCTCCATACATCCCTATCCTGAGCTAATGCTTGCCAATCATTCCCTGTATAATCTACTTCCCTCAAATCATAGTTAATGTTGTCTCCCACCTCATTCTTGGTCTACCAACTGGCCGTTTTCCCTCTGGCTTTCCTAGAAGAAGCTTCCATGCACGTCTTTCATTCCCCATACGCGCAACATGTCCTGCCCATCGCAGTCTACGAGACTTAACTGTTCTTATTATATCTGGCTTCCTATAAAGACCATGTAGTTCATTGTTATGTAGTTTTCTCCATTCACCTGTCTGTTCATCTCTCTTTGGTCCAAAAATTTTCCTAAGTACTTTATTCTCAAATACTCGTAACTTGGATGTGTAATACGTACAATATATAAGCTTGCTCTATTGGCGCGACTGTTAAATTACAGTTAACATCATTATGGCAAAAGGTAGAAATTTTGCCGCCTCGAGCATGATCCATGTGAAGTATTACACCCTTGAAAACAATGTACCGCACTCTGATTTTCTCCCAGATTTCTATCATGAAATTAATGCTGTTTTCCAATTTATCTATTGCCTTTAAAATGTCTGGAAAATGGAACATTACAAGCTACCATGTACTGTAATATTCACAGAAACGGACAATACTTTCACCGACATATGAATAAAGTATAGCAAACGTATTATTAAATTAGTAATTTTAAAAGTAAACAAGGTTAATCCACTGAAATTATTATTTTTTTGTTCAATGCCACCTGTTTGTCATTCGACATTTCAGGTATTCTCTCCTGGCACTGGCGTATTGTAACCCACTTCTGCGGTTTGGGCGCCTGGAAGGCGAGGTTACGCTGCCCCAATGATATGATGGGTGATGACGATGGGTAATGATGCGCCAGGAGAGCCCTTAAACCTAAACTTAATTTAACGAGGTGAATATGATATTGATGATAATGATGGCCAGATGATGTTCGGGGACCGTTTGGGCCTTAATGTATCCTGACATTTATCTTACAGGTGAGGAAAAACCCCGAAAAAAACCTCACCCAGGAAACTTGTCCCGAGAGGGGATCGAACCCGGGCCCGCTGCGTGACAAGGCAGCATGTTACCTCGAGACCACAGCGGTGGACCCACTGATTTTTTTTTGTAAGCCCATGTTTTCCCTTTACGAGATTTAGGCGCTCTCCCCCTACAGGGAAGAATTTGAACCATATTAATTTAGTTACACTTGTTTTCGTATAGATGTCATTTTGAGTGGTCCGTGGTCAGCGTTCCGCCTCATACTGACATCTAGGAAACCAAGGTAATACTAGACGGGAAAATTTGGTAAATTTTGCTTAGAGACCTTTTCATTCAGGCTTAAGGATTTTTTACGAGCCTGAAAATCTTCAGACTCGGGACCCACGGCTTAAAGTCCCTCCCGGAGGACTTGCTCCTTGGATTTTTCAGTCCTAAAATATCCATCGACCCCGGCCGGGTTTGAACCCGCGACCCTCGGGACCAGAGGCAAGGAGCATAACAACTAGTCCACCGCGGCCGATCGCACTGAAATGATGGACATAAATAATAAGCTAATTTCATCGGTAGTCCCTACTAACTTTATTATAAAACTAATTAAAAGTAAATTATTTTATATCGCAAAACTTATTTTATGGTTATGTCACATTTTACATTTTATTTTGTCAATTGGTAGTATTGATTTTTATTGAATGAATTAGCCTTCATTGTGTTTCTTTGTTTCAAATAATACCACAAATGGTTGACTGCACATTCATAGATGTGAATTTATACAAAGATTAATATGTCCGCATTTTAGCACACATTTTGAATATACAATTGCTTTTATTCGCTTTTGACTTGAAATACTCCTAATAACTTCAACATTAGGCTTATTAATATGTCACATAATTTCAACATTAAATACGAACAAATTCATTCTGAGCGTATTACCTATATTTAGTCGTTGCTTTTGTCGTATCGTTGAATACGTACAGGGTGTACGTATTATTTAGTATGTTCGTAAAATACTATTTAGTAAAATAAATAATTTCATTGATGGAGAGTATACTATTGTATGGTGCGGAAACATGATCATTAAGCAGTGACAGATACGGACTTCTGGAGGAGGGCTTATAGAAATTCAGGAAGAGATATAATAATAATAATAATAATAATAATAATAATAATAATAATAATAATAATAATAATAATAATGCTTTATTTATTCTGGCAGAGTTAAGGCCATAAGGCCTTCTCTTCCACTCAACCAGCACAAATACAAATAAATATTTGACAAATGTAGATATACACTATACTAATTATAAACAGTTAAATATATACATTAAATGTAGCAATGTAAATTTCATGTACAGACAACATTTTATACGATAATAACAATAATAATACTTACGATAATAATAATAATAATAATATAAATATGATAAATTATACGAGAAACACCAATTAATATATATATATACCTTACACTGGGTAATAATGAAATCGAGGTTAGAGCAAATATAAATTTAGATTTCTTTTAAAAGATGCCAATGTCCGGCAGCCCCTTACTTCTTGTGGTAGGGAATTCCAGTTGCGAGAAGTGAAGATGGTATATGACATGGAGTGATGTGATGTCCTAGGTTGCGGTATATTAAGCAAGATACTATGTTGTGATCTTGTGTTTAAATTATGGTTTGAGGATAGATACTGGAAAGGGATGATAAATAATAATTAGGAATACTAAAATTAAAGAAATAATGAATAATCAAAAACATTTTCTACAAGTGTGTGAAGAAGAAAGATAGAAATACTCGTAGTTTGGCCAAGTAAAGTGTATTTCAGATGCCAGTATACCTAAGATGATATTAAATTTTGAAGCGTAGAACAACAGAAGAGAGGGGAGACAAAAGAACCTTCGATTCAAGGGCTTCATAGGGATGTAGTGTCGAAGGGATTAACATGTGATGCAGAGAATAGGGATGTTTGCAGGAGTAAAATTTACAATGAATTGTTTGAAAACTGCTGTATTGTGGAGAAATTCCTAATAAAAAATAGATAAATTCGATATAATCTTATATATAAAAATCAAGGTTTGGTTGGTATGTGTTGGGTTTGTTTGTTTGTGTTGTTTGTTCATATTCTATGGCGCGACCCCCATACCGTTGTTCCGAAATTTTGAGGGGGGTTGTTTATGCAAAAATGTTCAGAAGATTCCCGGGATGAACATTAGGCTATAAGAGAGTTGGGAATTTCAACTCCTTTTCCCCTAAAAATTACCCTTTTGTAGTGAAAAAAACGTGAAAATAACGTCCCTATTTTGGCGCTTAAAATGGCTTACGACTGCATTAAAGAAATGACAAATACACAAAATGAATGTACACACAATTGAATATCTCAACAAAAACTCTACAAAAAAGGTCCGCTTAAACATACGTTTATCTCTTGACTGATAAATCACAATAAACATTTGTGTTTTTCAATGATGGCCAAGAAGATGGGGATAAGTCGAATCCCGGACAAGCGTGCTCTGTCATACTGTTCATCCGATTGAGATGGGGCTTTTTGAAAAATGTTCAGGAGATTCCGGGGATGAACATAGGCTATAGGGGAGTTGTACTACTCAACCCCTTCACCCCTAAAATTACCCTTTGTAGTGAAAAACGTGAAATAAAGTCCCTATTTTTACGCTTAAATGGCTTACGCTGCCTAAAGCATGACAAATACACCAAATTAATGTACACACAATTGAATATCTCAAAAAACTCTACAAAAAAGTCCACTACAGCATACGTTTATCTCTTACTGATAACTCACAATAACCATTTTTGTTTTTCATTGATGCCAAGAAGATAGGGATAAGTCGAATCCCGGACAAGCGTGCTCTGTCATACTGTTCATCCGATTGAGATGGGGCTTTTTGAAAAAATGTTCAGGAGATTCCGGGGATGAACATAGGCTATAGGGGAGTTGTACTAATCAACCCCTTCACCCCTAAAAATCACCCTTTGTAGTGAAAAACCTGAAATAAAGTCCCTATTTTTACGCTTAAATGGCTTACGCTGCCTAAACCATAACAAATACACCAAATTAATGTACACAGAATTGAACATCTCAAAAAAACTCTACAAAAAAAAATCCGCGACAGCATATGTTTATCTTCTACGGATAACTCACAATAACAATTTTTGTCTTTCATTGATGCCAAGAATATCGGGATAAGTAGATTCCCGAACAGTGCACGGCTGGTGGTAAAAACTTACTAGCATTTATTTATGAGTAGCAGCGCACGCCGGGTATTAGCTGGTATTAAATAAAATTATTTATGTTGCAAGGGTTGAAAGTGTTTTACAAATTCGTTTTGAAATTGCGACCTCAGAGCTTCGGCCGTAAGCATCTCAACTCACCCTAAAACGTCAATCCCAATCTATGTAATGTAAAAAAAGACTCTTACAACTTTTGAAAGTGTGGTTTTAAGGATGAGTTGAATATTTCGAAATAAATTCGTGAAACATTTGTATTTCATATTAGGAATGTGAAATTTTGTATACTTAAAAATAACGTGAATCTACTATAACAACAATCAGTGACGCTTTGGTCCATAGTTACAAAAGCAACAAAACCTATACTTTATATACTAACAAAATATAAAACACGCTATCAAAACTTAAAATGCACTTTCCTTGAATTTCGTATAAGTACATAAATCAACTTTCCTTCACTTTTCTGAAAGTTCATTAATTGTTGCATCTTGGACTGCTTTAATTTTTTTTTCCCTCATGAACCGTGAAAATCGCATTCTCTGCTAATACCTACTTACTTACTTACTTACTTACTTACTCACTGGCACTATCGAATCCGTAGGTTCATGGCCGCGCGGACATACGCTCTCCATACATCCCTATCCTGAGCTAATGCTTTTCAATCATTCCCTGTATAATCTACTTCCCTCAAATCATAGTTAATGTTATTCTCCCACCTCATTCTTGGTCTACCAACTGGGCGTTTTCCCTCTGGCTTTCCTACAAGAAGCTTCCATGCAAGTATTTCATTCCCCATACGTACAACATGTCCTGCCTATCGCAGTCTACGAGACTTAACTGTTCTTATTATATCTGGCTTCCTATAAAGACCATGTAGTTCATTGTTATGTAGTCTTCTCCATTCACCTGTCTGTCCATCTCTCTTTGGTGCAAAATTTTTCCTAAGTACTTTATTCTCAAATACTTGAAATCTCCTTTCCTCCCTTAAAGTAAGGGTCCATGTTTCGCACCCATATAATATAACTGGTAGATTAATAGTTTTATATATTTTCAGTTTAACGTTTTTTGAAAGGAATTGGGACATCAAGAGTCTCTGCAATTCATAATAGCACGCATTTGCAGAATTCAGCCTATGTTTAATTTCTTTGTGCATCTCATTCCTATTTGTGATTATTGTTCCTAGGTATTTGAATTCAGCCACTTCCTCAAAATTTCCTTCATTTGCCATTAGCTGTCCATTTCCTTTATATAATGTATTTCTACGTGTGACCATATATTTAGTTTTATTGATATTTACTTCCAGTCCTAATTCCTTAGTGTTACTCAATATTCTCTGCTAATTTTACTTTAAATTCACATATGAAATTAGCACCCAAAATTGCACAATATAACAATAATGTAGAATGTTGGACGATAACTAAAAGACAAGAACAAAGAT
This sequence comes from Diploptera punctata, assembly GCA_030220185.1. Taxonomy (NCBI): domain Eukaryota; kingdom Metazoa; phylum Arthropoda; class Insecta; order Blattodea; family Blaberidae; genus Diploptera; species Diploptera punctata. The sequence continues at coordinate 1,151,805 of JASPKZ010007247.1, read as the reverse complement.
TGGAAGCAGCTGAGATGAGATTTTTAAAAAATATAGCAGGATATACTCTGCTGGATAAGAAAAAGAATAAAGATATAAGAAAGGAACTAAATATTTTCAAACTTACAGATCGAATAATTAAATATAAGAACGACTGGAAAGAACATATTGATAGAATGCCAGAAGAAAGATTTCCAAAATTATTGCTAAATTATAAACCGCACGGAAGGAGAAATGTTGGACGCCTACAACAGAAGATGGTCTGAACAATTTTAACAGTTCTAGCTTTCATGAAACCGGAACGAGCCAACAGGCTTAATCCCTGTATGATGATGATGATGATTATGACAATAATGTTTGTAGTCCATCGCTGTGGTCTCGAGGTAGCGTGCTGCCTTGTCACGCAGCGGGCCCGGGTTCAATCCCCGGTCGGGACAGTTTTTCTGGGTGAGGTTTTTATCGGGGTTTTACCTCACCTGTAAGACAAATGTCAGGAAAACTTTAAGGCCCAATCGGTCCCCGAAATCATATGACCATCGCAAACATCATCATTCATATCCATCTTAGATTAAGCTTAGGATTAGGGACTGTCCTGGCGCACCACTATCATCATCACCCGTCATATCATCGGGGCAACGTAACCCCGCCTTCCAGGCGCCCCAACCTCAGAAGTGAGTTACAAGTACGCCATGCCAGGAGAGAACACGAGGAATGTCGAAAGACAACCTGTCCACATTACTCTTTCTCAAACATATCGTTTCCGCAGTGTATAAATTTCATTAAATATACTAAATATCCAATATATACTAAAATACTACGAATGTAGATAAAATATTGCAGACAACACGTTACAAAATAAGTTTAGTAACTCGTTGCTCTTAGTGTCAGTTTCACCAACAGAGGTAACTGTATTACACCAGTTTTCTCCATATATAATACATAGCTTAAACTGGCGTAATACAGCTATTTTAATACCTCTACTGGTGAAAAGAGCATCTAGTTACTAAATCTCTGCTTTTGTAACTAGTCGTTTACATAACTATATATTTAACTATATATTTAATAACAAATAGGACAAAGTACAAAAATACACTTTATCTTTGTGTTTATTTATTTATCCATCTATTCGAACCAGTTTTTCACCGTTAGCGGCATTAGCATAGTAATAAATATCTGGCATTCTCCCGAGGATGTCTGTCGCAGTAGCAAACGAAATATCGAGTTTGATTTCAAGAATAGGACCATGTAATTTCATCCGGAACAGACGTTATTGTAAGAATTGTTAGAATACAAATTTAATTTCTCAATTGTCATTTTTTTTCAGAATTTATTTTCTGTGTTGCTTGTAAAATAATCCGTTTCATTTGTATATCCCTGTAAATCGATAATTATATTGATATATTGGACAATAGAAGCAAATAAAGCCATGTGTGTGAAATTAATTGAATATGATAACAGTAATGGTTACGTTTGAGATTCACCAGTTTTACGTTTTATTTCTGCTATCGACAGGTACGAATATCTACAGCATATTAGCAAGGTACGATATAATTCTATATGAAAATAATTACACTAATATCCATTATGAGTATAATAAAATAATAGTTTAAAAAACTAAAACAACACGCTTTATTAGAAAACCGAACTAAAAATTGAAAAATAAGTTTAATTTCCAACACGCTTGGCATAAAATTAAAGTGGTCAACAAAAAAATCTCCAACACATCTAGAATAAAACTAGAGTTATCTACAAAAAAATAATTTTACCATCAAAAGCGTGGGGTGCTTTTTATGGTTTTTACGTTTTCTTCTTAGAGACTTTACTTTTACCAATCTGTTTGTTATCAAATATATTAATTGGTATAGAGCACCCCACGCTTTTGATGGTAACATTATTTTTTTTTGTAGATAACTCTAGTTTTATTCTAGATGTGTTGGAGATGAGTTTTTTGTTGACCACTTTAATTTTATCCCAAGCGTGTTGGAAATTAAAATTATGTTTCATTTTTTAGTTCGGTTTTCTAATAAAGCGTGTTGTTTTAGTTTTTTTAACTATTATTTATTTTTTATTTTTTAGTTTGGTTTTCTAAAAATGTAAATATCTTTAAATTCGATACTATTGTAGTATGGGCTAAAAGTAATACTCTTCTAAAAAAATCATCCGGGCCGGATTTGAACTAGCGACCTATGGATTACTGAAATTATGTACCACTACAGTCCACCACTCTACCAACTGAGCTACCACAACGATAGATTAAAAAGTCGATACGTTCGCAACCTATTACATTTATTTTTTTTGATGTCCTGATGATCTTGGTCAGGATCTTAGAAAATAAATTATCAAATTATTGTATTGTCATTGGTCCTTTACAAGTATACGAAGTTTCAAGTAGATCCAATATTTTTAAGTGGGTGAAAATCGTGTTGAAACATTCCGTTACGTAGATAGATACAGATCAAGCTAATATAAAGCGTGTAAAAATAAGTGAATCTTGGAAGCGATCATGCCTAAGATAGTATTACTATTTTATAAAACGCCAATTTTAGCAAAAATATTTGTTTGGTTCACCGGTGTGAAGAGTAAAAAATACGTGTTTAGCCCAGCAATGTTTTCTAGTAATGAAATTGTTCCCTCGAACTTAATGGGATATGGTTCGATCTACGGTAGGAAGAAATTTCCTATGTGATTTTTCTGGGTTTTACCATATTTATAAGGTAAATGTCAGAAAACAGTTAAGGCTCAAATAATCCCTTACACCATATAGCTGTCCTAATCAATTCTTATTTACTTTGTTTAGTTGAATGTATTTGTGAATGGTGTACCTTGTCTTAAATAATCATATTACCTCGGAGGAGGCCCTAGTATTGAGCTGATCACTCATTTCAGGATGCTCTTCATGGTATTGTATTATCACGAAAGTGCATACGTGATTCAGAGATGAAAATCGTCTACTGACAGGTCATGCCCTGTATGTTTAACATTTCGTTCAGAGAAGCGTTGAGATTTACCAAACTCCTGTCCAAAAAATTAGCTGCCTTTTTTAACTTTTAATCGATGATAATGATACGCCAGGAGATGCCTCAAACTAAACTCAATATATTGAGGCGAATATGATAATGATGGTCAGATGGTGTTGGGGGACCGTTTGAGGAGAAACTCCGAAAAAAACTCATGCAGGAACTTGTCCCGACTGGGGATAAAAACCGGGTCCGCTGGGTGACAAGACAGAATTAGTAGATACAACTATTTAATTTGAAAGAATAAATGAATTAATCAAGAAAAAAGAAAATCACATTATTAAAATAATTTTAATTTCCAACATGCTTGGGATAAATAATTTTACCATCAAAAGCGTGGGGTGCTCTTTATCAATTAATATATTTGATAATAAACAGATATTAGTCAAAGTAAAGTCTCTAAGAAGAAAATGTAAAATTCATAAAAAGCACCCCACGCTTTCGATGGTAAAATTATTTATCCCAAGCATGTTGGAAATTAAAATTATTTTTTATTTTTTTAGTTCGGTTTTCTAATAAAGCGTGTTGTTTTAGTTTTTTAAAACTATTATTTATTTTTTATTTTTAATATTTTACAGAATAAGATGAAAATGTAAATATCTTTAAATTCGATTCTATTGTAGTATGAGCTGAAAGTAATACTCTTCTAAAAAAAACCTCCCAGCCGGATTTGATCCAGCGACCTATGGATTACAGAAATGATATACCACTAGAGTGTACCGCTCTACCAACTGAGCTCTTACAACGATTGACTAAAATGTCGACAAGTCCACAACCTATTATACCAGTTTTAATTTTTTTGATTTTCTGATGATTCTGGCCAGGATTCTAGAAACAAAATATGAAATTATTGTATTGTCACGGGTCCTTTACAAGTACACAAAGTTTCAAGTCGATCTAATGTTTCTAAGCGGGTGAAAATCGTGTTAAAAAATTCCGTTACATAGATACAAAGACACTTTTTTTTTTATTTTCTGATGATTCTGGCCAGGATTTTAGAAAAAAAATATGAAATTATTATATTGCCACGGGTCCTTTACACGTATACAAAGTTTCAAGTCGATCCAATGTTTCTAAGTGGGTGAAAATCGTGTGCAAAAATTCCGTTACATAGAAACAAAGACACTTTTTTTATTTTCTGATGATTCTGGCCACGATTTTGGAAACAAAATATGAAATTATTATATTGCCACGGGTCTTTTACAAGTATGCAAAGTTTCAAGTCGATCCAATGATTTTAAGTGGGTGAAAATCGCGTTAAAAGATTCGGTTACATAGATACAGGTCAAGCTAATATAAAGCGTGTAAAAATTCAAATATATGCAATACAATTCTAAAAAAAATATATGTATTTCTATTTTGAAATATTTTTATGCTTAAAATATATATACTTGATTTCCACGAAAAAAAGAATCATCAACAACGATATCTCGAGACCACAGTATTGGACTTTACCAAAGATGTTAAAGGATCAGTAGCCTACATAAAAAAAAGACAAAAATAAGGAATAATGATGACTTTTGTTATTTAAATGTATATATAAGTTATATATATATATATATATATCCACCGCTGTGGTCTCGAGGTAGCGTGCTGCCTTGTCACGCAGCGGGCCCAGGTTCGATCCCCGGTCGGGGCAGTTTTTCTGGGTGAGGTTTTTATTGGGGTTTCCTCACCTGTAAGACAAATATCAGGAAAACTTTAAGGCCCAAACGGTCCCCGAAATCATGGCCATCATCATCATCTTTATTATCATCATCATTATCCTTATTATCATCACCATCATCCTTATTATCATCACCATCATCATCATCATCCTTCACCGGTGTTGAAAGCAACGGGAAGCTACCACACCTACAATTCCCTTGTAAAGCGTAGCATGAAAATGTGAAGGACCTGCCTTCGGGCGGAATCACTATGGATGGAGATATGTATCTTTGCCTTAGTTAACCTCTCCCTTTGTAGATATTTTTATGTGACATGGAGGGTTTCCCCGGATGAGCATCAACTCCGAAACAACACGAACGTTTAAGACAAAACACACAATTCATTCATATATTCATACTATACAACGCGAATATGATATGGATGATTGTGATACCCAGATGATGTTCGGAGACCATTTGGTTCTTAAAAATTTCCTGGTATTTGTCTTACAGGTGAGGAAAAACTACATACGAAACAATGACGTTACTCCTAGGCCAGAATAGTAGACATAAGATTAGTAATAATAGTAATTAATAATAATAATAATAATACTAATTATTATTATTATTATTATTATTATTATTATTATTATTATTATTAATTTCGCGGCAGTAAATTATCAGATAACTGGTTGCGCGCGCATATTTATGAATAGTACATTGGTAACAATAAACAAAAAACCGCACTCCAGGCTTTTGTTTGTAATGACGTCACATGCGCCTGGATTCAGCTCTTATCTACATTGTATTCCTCATTTCATGGTGAAACCCTTGAATGCCAATCCATGTACCACGACACAAATGCGGCTCGTGACGTTATTAGGCCCTACTTAAATTATACATTACATCCTATTTACACATAAAATTGCTTAAGACCATTGTGGTCTTCATTGATAAACAAATCTCACTTCCGGGAATATTGGATTTTTCACTGCAGTCATTTCACTTTAATGAATGTGATATTTTATCTACATGTTTTAATTTGTTATGCTATATAAATTAAAAATTAGAAACAATTTAAAAAATAGCTTTATTTCTTAGATAAATTAGCACATATCCTGATCCAAAATGTCACGTCTTCTCTGCTGAATTGTATATTATTTAAAAAATCAGAATTTTTAAAAATATACAGCGGAGAAATGGGGTATTGAATTTAACTTCAGAATGACATTCGTTACGAAATTTCATAAGATTTTATCATTTATGACAGGGGAGATAATAAATTTAGGATTTATGGATCAAGTCACAGTTATCTGAAAAAAATTAATTACTTTTTAATTAAGAAAATTATTTAAATTATCGCATTTATAAAACATAAGATATGAAGGGCTTAGGGCAGTAACATGATAAACCACATTCTGTTAAGAAATGTCATTTACTACAATGATAGCAAATAAATGTATTGAAATATCCATTAAATAATTTGTAAGTGCGCCAGTGATGAGTTAAAACAAAATGTATTAACAATGCTGTCCAATTACTGTTTATAATTTTTTAAAACATTTTTTATAAAGCCCTTAGTTTTTGTCCTTAGACATTTCTGGTGTTCTCTCCTGGCAATGGCGTAATTGTAACCCACTTCTGAGGTTGGGGCAATGGAAGGCGGGGTTACGTTGCCCCGATGATATGGATGATGATGATATTGGTGCGCCAGGAGAGCCCCTAATCCTAAGCTTAATCTAAGATGAATATGAATGATATTGATTGCGATGACCATATGATTTCGGGGACCGTTTGGGCCTTAAAGTTTTCCTGACATTTGTCTCACAGGTATGGAAAAATCCCGATAAAAACCTCACCCAGAAAAATTGTCCGGTCCGGGGATCGAACTCGTGACAAGGCAGCGGTGGACCTTTTTAAAACATTAAAATCCTTATATCTCAGAAAGAACAATATGTGGCTTATCCTGTTATTGCTCTAGCCCTTCATATGAAAAAAGTGTGTGTAAAATGTGTATACGTTACAATGGAATTACCCAAAAGTACACTAATGTAGCCTATTTAAAAAATAATTATTCTGTTTATTTATTACTAGCTAATACCCGGCGTGCCCTGCTACTCCTAAATAAATGTTGATGTGTTTTTACCACCGCCATGCGCTGTTATACTTGCCCGGGAATCTACTTATCCCGATCTTCTTGTCATCAATGCATGCATAGTAATTCTGCCCGAAGGTAGGTCCTTCACTGCAATCATAGCTTGCAGCTTTACTAGGGAATTGTGTAGGTGTGGTAGCTTCCCGTTGCTTTCCACACCGGTGAAGGATGATAATGATAAGGATGATGGTCATACGATTTCGGGGACCGTTTGGGCCTCTTACAGGTGAGGAAAAACCCCGATAAAAACCTCACCCAGAAAAACTGCCCCGACCGGGGATCGAACCCGGGTCCGCTGCGTGACAAGGCAGCACGCTACCTCGAGACCACAGCGGTGGACTTGTCATCAATGAAAGACAAAAATGGTTATTGTGAGTTATCCGTAAAAGATAAACATATGCTGTCTGGGACTTTTTTGTAGAGGTTTTTGAGATGTTAAATTCTGTGTACATTAATTTTGTGTACTTGTTATGGTTTAGGCAGCGTAAGCCATTTAAACGTCAAAATAGGGACTTTATTTCACTTTTTCACTACAAAAGGTGATTTTTAGGGACGAAGGGGTTGAATATCACAACTCTCTTATAGCCTATGTTCATCCCGGGAATCTCCTGAACATTTTGCAAAAAAAAAATTGGATCAACGGTATGGAATACGAACAAACAAACAAACAGACATTGATTTTTATATATTAGATAACCGCCCAAATGGTTACTACGGACATAAGTATAGTTATCGCCAAATCTTAAGAACCTCAGTTCCTGGAAATACCTTGGAATCACCCCCTCTTTTCTCCATTCAAAAATTCCTGAGAACAAAAGGCAACCCATCTTGTAATCCTTTAAATAGCATTGGACAAAAGAGACACACGTCTAGAAACAGCACAATGTCATTGTTAACTCGGGAGGGTTGTTCTTGTAATTGATAGCTGCCATGTGCCAGTGGTGTGAGGTGAGGTCCTCATGTTTTGAAATATATATATATATATATATATATATATATATATATATATATATATATTATAAAGTTATAAATAGTTGGATTTAACACCTCACCTCATAATTGTAGATTTCTCGAAGACTAGTTTCGATACTTTTTCGTAAAATTTTCAGTTCTATCTAACATTTAAATGGAACTAAAAATTATACAAAGAACTATCCAAACAAGTCTTCCAGAAATCTACAATTATGAGGTGAGGTGTTAAACCTAACTCTATTTGTTAATTAAAATAAACCTCATATAGTGTCACTTCCTTTAAATATTAATTATATTATAAGGTAACCATATTCAAAATGTAATATTTACAGGTGTAATATCCATCCATAGTAATTCTGCCCGAAGGCAGGTCCTTCACTGCAGTCATAGCATTTTTATGCTATGCTTGCAGCTTTACTAGGGAATTGTAGGTGTGGTAGCTACCAGTTGCTTTCCACACCGATGAAGGATGATGATGATGATAAGGATGATGATGATGATAAGGATTATGATGATGATGATGATGGCCATATGATTTCGGGGACCGTTTGGGCCTTAAAGTTTTCCTGACATTTGTCTTACAGGTGAGGGAAAACCCAGATAAAAACCTCACACAGAAAAACTGTCTCGACCAGGGATCCAACCCGGGCCTGCTGCAATATACACCTATTTAAAAAGTCTGTCACGCTGGAACTGCGAAAACAAAGCGAATTTTTCAGCAAGTTGAATTCATCTTCCGATCTTGCTGGTTTGCAGATTATATACTTTTTGTTAATTAAATCATATGGATGCAGTTACGTTGCGAGAAAACAAGCATGGAGGCGGCAAGAACATTTTTAATTTCGGGTTTCTGATAAACCCCCAATTCTAATGGTCAGATTTCGATACCTGTCTCGTTTTATTCTAATAGCATATCCGAGTTTTGTTGGGAAAAATAGAAAATTGTGGCGGCTAAAGCGAATTTTAAATTTTCGCTTGAGTTCAACCTTCGCTCATTACAGGGACTCTTGTTCCAACTTCTCTTAAAAACATTAATCTGAATATATATATAAAATTGTTATTCTCCCAGTTCTATTTTATGGATGCGAAACATGGACTCTTACTTCAAGGGAGGAGAAAAGATTACGAGTATTTGAGAATAAAGTTCTCAGGAAACTTTTTGGACCAAAGAGAGATGAACAGACAGGCAAAAGGAGAAGACTACATATCAGAGAACTACTTCATTTTTATACATATTTACTTACTTACTTACTAACTAGCACTATCGAACCCGTATGTCCATGACAGCGTGAACATAAGCTCCTCATACATCCCTGTCCTGAGCTAATGCTTTCCAATCATTCCATGTATAATATACTTCCTTGAAATCATAGTTAATGTTATTCTCCCACCTCATTCTTGGTCTATCAACTGGGTGTATTCCCGCTGGTTTTTCTACAAGTAGCTTCCATGCACGTCTTCCATTCCCCATACGTGCCATATGTCCTGCCCATCGCAGTCTACGAGACTTAACTGTTCTCATTGTATCTGGCTTCTTATAAAGACCATGTAGACCATTGTTATGTAGTCTTCTCCATTCACCTGTCTGTTCATCTCTCTTTGGTCCAAAAAATTTCCTAAGTACTTTATTCTCAAATACTCGTAATCTCCTTTCCTCCCTTAAAGTAAGAGTCCATGTTTCTCACCATATAATATAACTGGTAGAATAATAGTTTTATATATTTTCAGTTTAAAGTTTTTTGAAAGAAGTTGGGACATCAAAAGTCTCTACAATGCATAATAGCACGCATTTCCAGAATATAGGAAATCAAATATAATAAGAGTAGATAAGTCTCGATGACTGCGATGGACAGGTTATGTGACACGAATGGGGAATGAAAGAGATGCATGGAAGATTCTTGTAGGAAAATCGAGGAAAACGCCCAGTTGGTAGACCAAGAATGAAGTTGGAGAATAAAATTAACCATGATTTGAGGTAAGTAGATTATACAGGGGATGATTGGAAAATATTAGCTCAGGATATTGAGAGCTTATGTCCGCGCGGCCATGAACCTACGGGTTTAATAGTGCCAGTGAGTTAGTTAATGTTAGGAAAAAGTGAATGGCTGTGCCTTGTGAAATTTATCTTCAGGTTTAAGTTAATTGAATTTAGCCTTTATCAATCTCGGTAAAATAAAGCTATTATTATTATTATTATTATTATTATTATTATTATTATTATTATTATTATTATTATTATCTTCTTCTTCCTTCCAAGTATTAGGCCAAGGCCTGTTACGATCCTATAGAAAACTTTCCCTCCAGCGTTTCATAGGACGGCCCAGTGATCTTCGTCCTCTTGGTATATAATTATAAACAGCTTTGGGGATCCGATTTGAACTCATTCTTTCAAGATGGTGTTTCCAATTTAGTTGGTACTGTTTAATATATTCCAAAATTGGCGTAGTCTTCAATTCTTTTAAGATATCGGTGTTCCTTTTCCGATCCCATCTGGTGTAACCCGCTGTTCTGCGCATGAATCTCATTTCACAAGCCGTTATTCTGCTTTCATGTTGTCTTTTTAGTGTCCATGTTTCACTACCATAGGTCATTATTATTATTATTATTATTATTATTATTATTGTTATTATTATTATTATTATTATTATTATTATTTCTATTTAAATTTGAGAGGATAAGATGGTAATGCATTAATTTTTATTGTAAATAATAATTTATTTACGAGTATATATAGAATAGGTCAGCCAGTATGTTGTGAAGCATTGTCAAGCATATAACGAGAAATATATAAAAATAATCTAGATTCCAGTTACAACAGAATAAAAAAATACATCGTTTCCCCTGAGGATTCTGGTTTTCCCACTTATTTAAGGGGCACGCAGTACAGTAGCTGCTCTGGAAAACGAATTAGATGTGAAAGTAATTTGCTAATTTAAGCAGGCGAGTGCGTGTCGCGTGAAATAGGTCGTGATCCGGTTGTGTGGTGAAGCCAAGCAACACGAAAATATGGACACTGTACGTAATATTTAGTTGAGTATACAGTTCCTCAGCCTACTCACACTACAATGAAATTACATTATGAATTAAAAATGACAATTTTATGGTGTAATGGTTAGCATGTCTGACCCTAGAGTCTCAGTCTCATTTCTCGGCTATCTTTATATTATATAAAAACTAGAAGTCCCGGCCACGCGTTGCTGTGGCTAAGGTATACGTTAAAAATTTAAATTAAGTTGCTGTCTTTCAGCCAGATTACTTAAAACTAATACTTACACACGAAATTAATAATATTGAAAATAAAATATAAACACTGAACACACTTAAATTATGAAATAATCAATATTTGTAATTCAGTTGAAATTCGCGGTTGCAACAAAAAGCACAGCCATCTGGATCTCTCTTTGTTAAATAATAAACCAATTACCTTACCAAATTACCTTACACCGTCATCTGTTAGAATCGTATGGAACTCACAGATAATTACACCGCTATCTGTTAGAATCGTATGGAACTCACAGATAATTATAACTCTTTGTTAAATAATAAACAAATAATTTGCAATAAAAAATAATGCGACTATAAATTTTGTTATAAACTACCCTAAGTCTCAAGTTGGATCAAATTGCACACAGTGTGCAAAATTTTATTAAAATCGGTTCAATAGTTTAGGATTCCATCGCGGACAAACAACGTGACACGAAATGTTTATATATTAAGATGAGTGTCTATTTGTCTGCCAGTCTGTTTGTCCTTTATGGACACAAAAACTACTGATTTCAATGTTCCCCCCCCCATCATATAGCGAATTTTTCTGGAACATTTAACATATATAACATATTACTCTACGTACTATAGGGCCGGAGTTAAAAAAGAAAAAGGGCATTGGTGCACTAAAAAAGTAGCTTCTTGGACGCTTAAATGGCTTACACTGCCTAAACCATAAAAAAATACACCAAATTAATGTTCGCAGAAATGATATCTATAAAAAATCTACAAAAAAAGTCCGGGACAGCATATGTCTATCGTTTACGGATAACACACAATAACCATTTTTGTCTTTCAGCTCATTGATGGCAAGAAGATCGGGATGAGTAGATTCCCGGGTAAGCTTAGCAGCGCAGAACGGGTATTCTTTTACGGATCATTCAGAATAACATTTTTGTCTTTCAGCTCATTTCTGCCAAGAAGATTCCTGGGCAACGCCGGGTAATCAACACGGGGTATCTAAAATTAATTGCTATATACATTTATGATTAGTTTTCTTTTAACATATTCAACTAAACTTAAAAACACAATCCATTTATTTAGGCTCATCAGCACACGCTGGGTATTAGCTAATATCTTATCAATTTTTCTTTGTGTATAGTCTGGAATGGGGTTCACTCAGCCTCATTTATTCATTATTTTATTCGTCGAAATGGGCCTTTAAATATATTTATAATTTTTACTTCTGCAATCAGAGTTAGGAATAGAGAAGTATCAGACTAAGAAACCTGGAATTAAGATTGATGTATTGCGTTAGATTAATCACATGATTCCCTGTACTGTATTCTTCTAGCCAGTGGCAGCCAATTCAGTCGCCCTTGGCTCTTCAGAGCTGTTGTATCATAGATTCATTATTCGTTGATTTATTTGTTACAACAAATGTATTTGTGAGTTTTTCTTCAGATTGAAGAAGTTTTAAATTCTCAATTTACATTTTTAAATCTTCCGTAAGTAAAATTCACGTCACTTCAGTAATCTTGCAAGATAATATGCGTTGGATTGAATTTTGCAATTTATATTGTAAAAACAAAATAAAATTGTATATCTTACATATCGCTCATTTGCTGTAAAATCGTCATAACTCAAAAAACATAGTTTTTCAGGAGAAGCATTTAAAAGCTTGAAATCCATGTACCTTTGCCAGTATTTGTCGTAAATATCAAATTATTATACCACCTCATTGTATACAATAGCTTATGACGTTCTTCCTGAATATAGAGCTGAGTTTTGTCTTTCGTGTAGTACCAATAAATTAAAATTGACATTTTTTTTAGTTATGACGTTGTTGCAGCAAATGAGCAATATTATTAAAAATTACATCTTTAGGTATGAAATATAGGACTATTGAGAATGATTTTGTGGCCTATCTACAAATAGTGACGTCAATTAGGGAGGGGATTAGCATCTTTCAAAATTCTACTCTTCTTAAAAATGACGTAAGCCAATCTAACAATACTCTTTAGCTTCTTCGAAAACATGGTGGATATTAGGAACCGTGATATCAAATATATTCCGAGGAAGGAGTTGAAGATTGTTATATACTGGTATGTTATTCTTTCTCTAAATAGACCACCCATCACTATTTGAACCTATTAGAGCCAACTAAATATTTAACATTAATTAGTAATATTCTAACAGAAATTTAAATAATTGTACCATAAGAAGATAAATTAATACAATATATCATAATTTTATTTATTTATTTAGCATGGTGGCCTTCTCTTCCACTCGCCAGGACAAACATATGTTACATTCAAACACAAAATACACAATAATATCACATACTAAACAATTATTTGGCCAAACTGTTCAAACATAAAAATAATGTCTAACAATACAATAAAATTAAAGACAATTGAAATAAAACTGATAAAAGAATATGTACACAAAGGAATAACAGCTCGAATCTACTATATGCCCCTACATAAAAAAGTACAAAGAAGGTAATAAACTGTAATGAATTAATCTATCGCTTATTTATTAAAATATTAGGTAGAAATATTGATGTCGTATTACCATTTTTATTAAATAAAGGAAAAAAACAAACTTTTAATTCATGTATTTAATGTCTTTCGGGCTAAATGGCCGTGGTCTGGTTTTATTAAAACTCGACGTTTCGTCTACTACTGTGGTAGACATCCTCAGGAGATTCTGCGTGTTCTTTGACTTCTTAACTCTTCAAATGTCGGCTGTAGACTGGTTGTGTGTTGGAAATCGTGTCCTTATCTATAGTTGAGTATTGTGTGGTGATGTTTTCTACACGGTCCGTTACTTTGGAGCTATTTTTCTGATTGGTTGTCACTGGCGTAAGTCATGGGTTTTATTCTCGTGTTATATAATGCCGGAATCCAAATTTTATTAATCTTCATAGAAAAAAAAAGAAGAAACTATGAAGATTAATAAAATTTGGATTCTGGCATTATATAACACGAGAATAAAACCCATGACTTACGCCAGTGACACCAATCAGAAAAATAGCTCCAAAGTAATGGACCGTGTAGAAAACATCACCACATAATACTCAACTATAAATAAGGACACGATTTCCAACATAAAATTTTAATTGTTTGAAAAATACTATTAGTGAGATGTTTCTGTTCTTTTTTTTATACTGATAAATTATTAAAAAGTTTACCAATCTCTGACGTAAGATGGAAGAGAATTCCATGTTGTAGAAGAGACTCTGTAAAAGGTTTCGAGTAATAGGTAGTGATGAGGAGGGATATAAAAGACAATGTGCTGATAGAATCGAGTGCCTAATGTATGTGAATCAGAAATTCTAACGAAGTGGTGTGATAAATAATAAAATATTCTTGTTCCCTTACTTGAGTTACGCCCTTGTACACAGTTTGTATATTTTTATCTTTAGAGTACTCCTCAATAAACCCTCAATTGAGGGGTTCAGAGCAAAAGTGGACCAAGTTCAAAATTGTTTTCTTTTTTTGCAAATGTCCCAGGTTGTCTTTCGACATTCCTAGTTTCTCTCCTGGCATGGTGTACTTATAACCCACTTCTGAGGTTGGGGCGCCTGGAAGGCGGGGTTACGTTGCCCCGATGATATGATAGGCAATGATGATGATAGTGGTGCGCCAGGAGAGTCCCTAATCCTAAGCTTAATCATAAGATGAATATGAATGATGATGATTGCGATGGTCATGATTTCGGGGACCGTTTGCGCCTTAAAGTTTTCCTGACATTTGTCTTACAGGTGAAGAAAAACCCCAATAAAAACCTCACCCAGAAAAACTTCCCAACCGGGGATCGAACCCGGGCCCGCTGCGTGACAAGGCAGCACGCTACCTCGAGACCACAGCGGTGGACATTTGAAAAATCCTAGTTTTTATGTAAATTTGGTTCAAAATATCAATAATTCTTCAGAGCAATAGTGAACCAAGTATTTTATTTGTTCTTTTTAATTGAAAAAAAATGTTTAATATGTAATTAAATGTATTACTTTAACTTTATATCAGTTTTCTCAAAAGAGTAAAAATTTGTACTTGGTCCACTTTTGTTCTGAACCCCTCAGTTGTGAATTTGTATAATCTTGAACATGTTATGTTTCCTTGCTTATAGGCTGTGATTTTCGACGAGATAGATCTGACGGACCTCAGTTTTGCTGAGTGTAGCATCAAAAACGTGAATCACAGTTTCCAGGTCAGTATTTATTTCATGTTTAAGTTAATTGTACAAATTAACTTTCAGTTATGAATTGATACTAATTTCAGGTTAATTAACAATAATTGATACAGATTCGTAGAAATTGTTTTCATAGAAAAAAATCCTCTTGCCGAATAAAATACGAAATTCAATCTAATTATGGCAAGTGTGTAAGAGGGACTACTTTTCGCTCATCATACGTATTGCAACCATTTGATGTAAGTATGTAACTTATTGGTACCGATTTGTCACTAATCTTAGAGGTTATATTAATATCTTAATCGACTTTTTTTAAAGTAAGTAAAGAATGCGTGCTATTATGCCTTGCAGAGACTCTTGATGTCCCAACTCCTTTCAAAAAACTTTAAACTGAAAATATATTAAACTATTATTCTACCAGTTATATTATATGGGTGCGAAACATGGACTCTTACTTTAAGGGGGGAAAGGAGATTACAAGTATTTGAGAATAAAGTACTTAGGAAAATTTTTGGACCAAAGAGAGATGAACAGACAGGTGAATGGAGAAGACAACATAACAATGAACTACATGGTCTTTATAGGAAGCCAGATATAATAAGAACAGTTAAGTCTCGTAGACTGCGATGGGCAGGACATGTTGCACGTATGAAAGACTTGCATGGAAGCTTCTTGTAGGAAAACCAGAGGGATAACGGCCAGTTGGTAGACCAAGAATGAGGTGGGAGAATAACATTAACTATGATTTGAGGGAAGTAGATTATACAGGGATTGATTGGAAAGCATTAGCTCAGGATAGGGATGTATGGAGAGCTTATGTCCGCACGGCCATGAACCTACGGGTTCGATAGTGCCAGTGAGTAAGTAAGTAAGTAAGTAAGTAAAGTGATACCACTACAAGCTTTAGGAGGCCCTTGGGATGTTAGGAGGTTAAGGCTCCCACTTTTTCTAGACAATCGGCACTTGATGTCAGCCGGGTTGTCAGCCCAGCAAGACGGTCGCGTTTACCCCCAGAACAAGCGTCTGGTATTCATTTATGTTAGAGGCTGAGTAGAACCCAGAACCACGGTGCCGCCAGATGGTTTGGGTCAGTTTAAAAATCCTGACCCCACATTTTTTTTAATCATGTATAGAATAATCTGTTTAAATTTAATTATGTCAGTAAATATAAAACAAGCCAACAAGCTGTTAACAGTAGAAATGGATTTTTGGAGGCGATCGACAAGAATTTCAAGAAGGGATAAGGTCAGAAACAACACAATAAGGGAAATTATGAAAGTTGAAAAAATTAGAAAGAAAAAATAGAAGAAAAACGTTTGAAATGATATGGATACCTCATAAGAATGGACGAAGAGAGAATACCGAAGAAAGTTCGATAGATAGGGTGAGGAGACGTATGGAAGCTAGAGATTTGAGGGAAGAAGATGCTTTAGACAGGAACCTCTGGCGACAAATCACTTTGGGTTGAAGGAAAAACACTGTAATGTGGAATATTCCTAATAAAAAAATTGAATCATGAAGAAAAGCTTTCCCTATATACACATATGCTCTTTTTACTTGATCTTTATTTAATTCTTATTTTTAGTCGCATTGACATCTAAGCGTATATTTTATTTAGAATCTTTAAATGTCTGGAGGTTCCGATTTCAAATCCCGGTACAGACCAACTGACAGATTGTTTCCTGGTTTCCCTTAATCGCCAAGGCAAACGTTGGGTTGGAATTTAATTAGCAGGGCCCATTTCATCATATTCGCAATTTCAATGTATCACTAAATATAAACAAAAATTCTCTTTCACGCAGGAACTGCATAAACTAAGATAATTCTTCAGAAAATCGAATTTAATTTTTTGGAATATATATTTGTTTTGTTAATTAAAGTGTATGTATCCGGTTTCATTACCATAAAACAAATATGACGGCCTCTAGAGCTATTTTTTAAATTTCTGTCATAGATCCTTGTTTTCAGGAAAACTCCCACTCCTGATGGTCGGATATCCCTTACTCTTGGATAATACCTTTCTTGTTTTATATCAGTGGCGCATACTACTTTCGTTACGAAAAATCGAAAATCGGCTGCCGCTTTAGACCTATTGACTTTTTGCAACCTCCACTCCTAATGATCCGATTTAACGAACTCGACTGTACATTTCCTGATTGGGTGCTACATGCCGGGTTTGGTTCAAAAAATTGCAGAGGGTTTTTCTATAACACTGAGCAACAAAAGAGAAACTTTTTTTGTCTCAGAAAGATAAATATGTGATTCTGATAGTATTTTTTTCTCCTGAATTCAAATATGATACCGGTTTTTCTCCATCGCGCAAGGTTTCCGAGAGACAGGAATTTATAATTTCAAATACTTTAATATTTTCTACATTCTTAACTACGCAATATTCGAACATTCGGACTCACCTAGAAAGTAAGAAATGACGATTTTCTGCTATATTTCTCCTGTGGTGCATCCACTTTAATATTTTCTACATACGTAACTACACAATATTCGAACATTCGGACTCACCTATAAAGTAGGAAATGACGATTTTCTGCTATATTTCTCCTGTGGTGCATCCCTCGTGATGGTCTAACAATAATCGGCCAGCATATTAGGATTCCATTTGCCTTGATATCTCTTTTCCACAGCTGAAATCTCCTGAGTTAGCTCATTTAGTTTTATTTTACAATGGACAAATGGACGAAAAAACGTTTATTAAAAACATAATTATTTAAATCCATTAATTGAAATTGAAATAAAAAAAACTGTGGGTGATAGAGATATTCAGAACACATATTTGAAAACACGTTAACAAACTGCATTAAATACAGTTATTGGTACTCATGAGACAAAAATCATGTTAACCAATGTTACTTGTAAAAGTGGTCGCGTTAAAAACATGTTTTCAAATGGCTACAGCACGGAAACGGTAAGTTTCCGGACATGGTTTCCAATTCGAAATATTATCAACCCCTCTACAAGTCCTAGAAGTTTGTAAGGGGAATTTTAGATCATCCTGTATATGTGAAATCGGAATAACCAGCATTCGCAATACATTTCCAAACATGTTTAGAAGAACTGGATATACACTAACCTGTCTCTGCATAACATAATGAAATAAATAGCATACATATTATTATTCAGTAAACTATAAACTAATCTGGTTTACACTAACTTGTCCCATTCATAAAATATGTCTTGGAATTAATTACGAATGTTGGCCATGAACAGATATGTCCTGCCAGTGGAGGATTTAATTTAAGCGTTCGCGCATGCGCATTACGATTTTATAGAACTTGTGAAAACATTGGCAATTTTCGTACATAGATAAATATTTAATATTTTTTAAACAATGTTTTTAAGTATCGTTGCAATATTTTGAAATAATACGATATGATAGTAAAAACGGGGGGGGGGGAAACCTAGAGCAACAGTATCATAAGAATGTCGTATGGAAAATCATAGATCAAAGTAATAGGCCTACTTATTCTGAAGTTCAGTCGAAAGAATAAAATTTTAAATGGATGTCTACAGATGGCGTCTTCGAGGCTTTTAAATAATGAAACATCTGCCTCATTATATTAAATTTTAAGAATACTTTAAATTTTTGGCTGAGTACGTAGTTTTATAATATTTTGAATTTAACAGAAGACGAAATTTATGTAATAGCCTGATACACGCACTCGTAGCATAAAATTCCCTAGGATGCAATACAATAATTTGCAGCTTTTATTTATCTATTGACAAAGTTCAAGTCACAACAAATATTTTGTTTATTTGTATCATGTTTATATCTTATTGAACACGATTTCTAACAAAAAAAATCGTCGTTATATTTGCTGAAGTTAGAAAATAAGCTTTGTTTAGCCGACATTTTGTCAATCAATCTTCGTTTGTTTTTAGCAATTCCACCAATGAGTACGGAGAATAACTTCTGTATTATTTAGAATCGCCGGCAAAGTTCGTCTGCTATTCAAGAAGTTCAAATACACGACGAGGATCGCCAGCGATGAATTCGGTCGGCAAAGACTTTATACGAGTGTGTCTAAATGGCACAAAGAGTAGAATGCGTGTAGGCAAACAGTTTTCGGACACTTTTGAAATCCAGAATGGGTTTGAAGCAAGGAGATGCACTATCTCCTCTACTATTTAATTTTGTACTAGAGCATGCCATCAAATCTTTAGAGGATGAGGAAGGCCTACAACTCAATGGCATTAATAAGCTGTTAATTTATGCTGATGGTGTAGTACTATTGGCCGATAGCGAGGAGATACTAAAGGACAACACGCATACACTATTGAGTAACACTAAGAAATTAGGACTGGAAGTAAATATCAATGAAACTAAATAAATGGTCACACGTAGAAATACATTATATAATGGACAGCTAATGAGGGAAATTTTGAGGAAGTGGCTGAATTCAAATACCTAGGGACAATAATTACAAATAGGAATGAGATGCGCAAAGAAATTAAACATGAGCTCAATTCCGGAAATGCGTGCTATTATGCATTGCAGAGACTCTTGATGCCCCAACTCCTTTCAAAAAAGTTAAGCTGAAAATATACAAAACTATTATTCTACCAGTTATATTATATGGGTGTGAAACATGGACTCTAACTATATGGGAGGAAAGAGTGTTACGAGTATTTGAGAATAAAGTTCTTAGGGAAAAAATTGGACCAAAGAGAGATGAACAGACAGGTGAATGGAGAAGACTACATGATAATGAACTACATGGTCTTTATAGGAAGCCAGATATAATAAGAACAGTTAAGTCTCATAGACTGCGATGGGCAGGACATGTTGCGCGTATGGGGAATGAAATACGTGCATGGAAGCTTCTTGTAGGAAAGCCAGAGTGAAAACGCCCAGTTGGTAGACAAGAATGAGATGGGAGAATAACATCAAACTATGATTTGAGGGAAATGATTGGAAAGCATTGGCTCAGGATAGGGATGTATGGAGAGCTTATGTCCGTGTGGCCATGAACCTACGGGTTCGATAGTGCCAGTGAGTAAGTAAGTTGCTAAAGGTCATCGTTAGATAAAAATATAAATCACTCTACCCTAATCTCTAATTATTTACCAACTTTAATTAGGCCTTTGTTTACTTTAGAGCAAAATATGACACAAGTACAATGAGAAAATAGTCCTTTAAAATTAACAAATTCCCAGTTAGATTTGGTAATCTCCCAGATAGAATTTCGAATCTCCTGAATAGAATGCTATCTGAGCCTGCTCATTGCTCGATTGAAAGAACGAATTGTTCGTCAGACTTTTTAATTCATGAGGGACATGTGTTTATAAAAAATATTGAAAACTGAAAGAAATAATATAGCAGAGAAGATGAGTGTTTTGGTTGGACGAGTTTCGATGTTTGTATAATTTATCCTCTCCTCTCGACATCCGATCTCTAAACAAACAAACAAACGAATGTGAATGTTGATGTAACTCTCTACAGTGCTGTTACACTTGCACCAACTTCATTTCGCATTAACTATCAATCCAGATATGTCTGTCAGATGTCCAAGTGCTTACTTAACACATTCCGAGTGGATTTATTAGTCAACTGTGCACACATTCATAATTCGGTTCTCTATGTTCATAACATGGTTCAATCCAAAACTATAAACCAGGGGTCATCAATTAGATTTCATGGAGGTCCATTTTCAAAGTAGTTAAGTCGAGATCCGGAACCACAGTTGATTAAACATACGAAGCTTTTATTAAGTAACCAATATTATAAGGAAATTATTTAAATTATATTATAGGTATGAATTGCACAAATTAAACAAAATACATGGTAAATACTAAATGGATACAGCACAGTAGTACATAGTTATTAATTGTAATAATTATTAATAAGTTTATGATAAACTTAGCATATGGTCAGAGTAATAGTATTTAAATTCACACTTCACACATTTCGAATTTTTCTCGATATCAAGTTTCAAACGGAATCCCGATCATCTTCAGTCAAATCTCCGACCATAAGCAGTACTGCCAACCGAGCCAACAATAATAATATCATGACATGAAATTTAGAACAACTGGTTGTATTCGATGTTTAACCGGCTTTTAAAAATTCTATTAATTCAATATTTAACCGGTCCGGAAACCAAAGCCCCAGGGTCAGGATCCGGACCGCGGTCCGCCAATTGGTGACCCTGCTATAAACCATGAAGAAGGAAAACACCAACTTCCGTTCCATCCATCACAACAACTCCGAAGAAGGAAGTTCAACTGGGGGGGGGGGAAATGTCCACACAGCCCAAATGAATTTCTTACACATTTATAATAGCATCAACCGGCTATGCGCTATTATCTAAGTTTCTAGGAAAATACGTTTGAAGTTTAAGTTAATCTTCACTGTTTATTCTAGCTCCAAACTAACAATACTGGATATTGCAAGTTATTTTCCTTGTTTGACAGTTATGTCATAACAATCTAAGAGAGGGAACATTTGGCGCTTAGCTGCATGATGCAAAACTTTAGATTGATATTTATGAAGATCTGGTTTCATAGCAGTTAGTTGCAAAACTTAGAATCTGATAAGATCGATGGCGTTTATATTTTTCTTTAATAATAAGGCTATATTTAAATATTCGACGCTAAAAGTGTGCATACACTTACTTCATGAACCAGTGCGACAGAGGGCATCAAAATCTCAATTTTTTAAATGGCGCTTAACCGGTTGATGTATAACAACATCAATTTATTAGTTACCTGGAGGTTTTGGTTTTTTTAATACTGAAATAAATAATTCATTACAACACAATATTTTAATTATGGTACAGTCTATTTAATATTGTGAAACAGCTTAATAAAGGATATCGACCTTTGACCAGCCTCGTAGGCTAGTGATCAGCGTTTCTGACTATATTCATGAAGTCCCGGGTTCGATTCCAGGTCAGACCATAGGATTTTTCCTTAAAAGGAATTATTCCTGTGGTTGCCCACGATCTGGAATTTTGATTAAGTCTAGGTTAAGACTCTCCTGGCGATTCATTATCATTCATCACACATCATATCATCGGAGGAACGTAACTCCGCCTTCCAGGTGCCCCAACCTAAGAAATAGATAATTCCGCCATTACTAGGAGAAAGCCAGAAATCTCAAAAGACAACTTCGTGGCATTTAAAAAACAAAGAACTCTACCAGTTGCGCCTCGTGATGTAAAATTTTATCTGTGTTGACATAGAATGCGGGAGAACTCATGCAGCGGAATAGGTTGCCGTGACACTACAGAACTATCCCTGATTGACGATTAAAACAGCGACGTCCTCCCTACTTATTTCAGTTATGATAATGTTGCAGAACCAACATAAGTTGCTATCCCTGGTCAGAAATAGGCTATATTGAGTCTTGTCATAAAAACTGATGCAACGTTTTTGAAGAAAACCTAAAAAAAATAGTTCCACATATTTTAATGTAACTTTAGTGTATTAAATTTCAATGTATTTCATTTTTCAAATTGCACCTTTTGCACAGACATAGATTCTAAGGGCCGCATGCAAATACATTAGTCTCCGGTGAGTTGAGTTTTCCGTGAGAACGTGCAAAATTCGAATTAGCGAGTCACTGACTGGTCATGCATGAAAGTAGTTTTTCTCGTAATATTGGCAAGAAATTACCCAGGATTCCCAGCGATAAAACCACTTCCGTTATTTTCGTCTGCTAGAGGAACGCATTTACGCTTGCGTCCCGCAAATAATACCGTATACTACGACGTCTGCATCGCGCGATATTACGCCGATTCCCCTGTTCTTCCAGTTGAATTCTTTGGTAGACTCTATCAAATTCCTCTTCTCTGCGTATACCGAAAACATGATCGAAGTCTTCAAGGTCCGACATCTTGGATAAAGCAGCAAGGTACGCGGCAAGGTTTCAAACTACATCGGTTACCATCGGTTCTCATCGGGTTGCTCACGATTCGTTTCTCTGCTAAGTCACCTCGCCAGATAGCTTAGGAATTTCAACAATTATTATCGCATGAACAGATTTTTGAGTACGCAAAAACGTATTTGGATGCAACTTTCTCAGCAGAGTACAGGCAGAGAACGACTTTTACGGTCTAATGCGTTCATAGATTCGAGCCTAAGTGTTTCTTTCAGGTCATTCTACAATTGACATATGCATGGTGTCAATTGGAAATTAGTCTCTGCTGGCATTAAGGCACTCTTCAACCTATCAGTTATGGGTTTAGTATCTTGTTACAAACAATGCCCCCTAGCATTAATCAAAGTTTGTAGTGGTCTGGGCTGGCATGATGCCATTCAATTATACAAAATAATTAGATGAGCTTCAAGCCGGATTTGTGATAAATCATATTTGTGGGCTGGAGCAAAATTCTGCTGGAAAGTACATATTCTTTCCAAAACAAGATGGTATTGAGGCCCTTTGCCCAATGGACGCTTTACATGTTATTATAATACAGAATAAGCTTTAAGAAAATAATAATTGTGTTGATGATGAGTCCATTTTTCTTCTGGCCCTAAGCTCCAGAAGCTCTAAAGTACATTACACCACTTGGCCTCAACTACTGGAAATAAATTTTACTATGAAATATCAGTGTTCATTAAATTAATAATGCTGATATAATTTTTAATAGTTCTGATTGCCCCTCAGGTCGACAAACCTTGGGCAATTCCTGGCTGTCACTGGATAAAAAATAACTAACATTTAATGTTCACTTATGTTGATCTAACAATAACTACATCTACACCATGTTTATTTACCTCACCAGTTGAAATGTCTTTATTGAGGTCTATATAATGTATATAAATTTGCAGGTGATCACACCATTCCGCCGGTTGGTATTGTGTGCTGATTCTCGCCGTGAGATGGAGGACTGGATCTCTGCCCTCAAAGCTGCCAGTAACAGAGAGTATTATGAGGTTAGCTTTAGCAAACATTTTCTTCATTCATGCTTCTATGAGTCATAATCCATGTTAGAGGAACTGTTTAAATTTGTCTGTAAATTTTTAGGTTAGAGATATGTGAGTATCCACTAAGTTTTGGTTCCATTATAGTCCATCTTTGTTAACAACCAAGTGTGGAACTCAAACTATGAAAAGTGTGAAAAATGCAGTTGTGGTAATGGAACACACATATACATCCAAGATATGTTCATTCATCTGTCCTGAAGTCCTCCACTAAAGAGAAATTTTAGAAAGCATTCCCATCTATTTCCACCCCTCCACATTCAACTGAGATTTGTTTTATTAAAATAAGATTGGACCTAGTCTGTTTTTGTAAAGAAGGAATTTTCATTGGTATTAGAATAGAATAGATTTATTTAGAATAGATTTATTTAGCCTGGTGGAGTTAAGGCCATGTCGCATTCTCTTCCACTCACCAGGACAAACATATGTTACATATAAATACAAAAAATTACAATAATAGTCATACTAAGCAATTAATTATCTGTCAAATTGAATAACAATGAAAATAGCATCTAATAATACAATAAAATTAAATACAATTAAAATTAAATTAATGATAGAATGAATACAAAAAGGAATAACAGCTCAAATCTACTATACATAAAAAGAAAAGAAAGAAAAAATACAAAGAAAGTAATAAACTACAATGAATTAATCTATCGCTTATTATACAAGGCATTAGGTAAATATATTAACAAATTTTAAATCTATTTTTATTAAATAATGAAAAAACACATTATTAATTTTTAAAAAGTAATATTAGTGAGTTGTTTCTGTTAGTAATTTTATTTTCAATTTGTTTCTGAAAGATGGTAAAGTTTGGCAGTCTCTGACATAGGGTGGAAGGGAATTCCATGTTCTAGCAAGAGAAATTGTAAAAGATTTTGAATAATAGGTAGTATGATGAGGAGGGATATAAAGGACACTGCGATCAAGGGATTGGGTATCTAATTTATGTGTAGATAGTTGTAAAACTTTTCTCACTAGCAGTTGAAACTGAACATGGCATAATTTACTTTTCAGGCTGGTGACCACCATGAATTCCTGTCTGGTCATCACCACTGGTATGCCACGTCACATGCCCGACCCACTTACTGTAATGTGTGTCGGGAAGCTTTGTCAGGTAATTGCCTATTTCATGTTTCTTTGAAAATTCATATTTGTTTAATTTACTACTATTTTAACATTTCATATCACTTTGTTGTTTAACATTTCATATCACTTTGTTGTTTGATATTCCAAGTCACATTGTTGTTCAATGTTTTGTTTAACATCTAATCAAGCCATTCACTGTTTCGGACCACATTGTTTGACAATTCAGATCACAGAGCTGCATAACCAAGCACAAATGCCATATATTGTGATCACAATTGATCAAGATGTGATCAACGTGTATAATCTTCTTCTTCACATCACAGGCTAGGCAAAGATTGCCTGTTCCGCCTCACAGTTGTTCTGTCCATCTTTTCACTGGCCTTCCTACATTCCTTGAACCTCTTGGCTTGTAGTTGAATGCTGCTCTTGGTAATCTTGTTACATTCATTCTTTCCACATGTGTAAACCATTTCTCTCTATATTCTCTGATTTTCTCATTCAATGGATATATATTTAACTCAGTTCTTATATCTTCATTCTTTATCTGATCCAATCTTGTGCAGCCTTTTGTTCTTCTAAGGAAGTTCATTTCTGCACTTTGTATTCTACTTTGCAATTTTTTGGTCATTACCCAAGTTTCGCTCCCATAAAGTAATGCAGGAACTGCCAATGTTTTATAAAACTTCAATCTAGTGTCTCTTCTTGTTTTGTTCTTTAATGTTTATGTATAGTTCCGCATATCATTTGAAATTTTGGCAGTTTCATATGTATGTCTCTTTCAGTTTTGGTGTTTATAGTAAAATTACAACCCAAATAATTAAAATTTGTTACTTAGTCCAGAGGTTTGTTGTCTATTACGATTTTTGATCTTATATGTTCATTTCCTCAAAATGCCATTATTTTTGTTTTTTCTTTTGATATTTTAAAATTATATTCTTGGCATAACTGATTTAATTGATGTAAAGAGTACTGCAAATTATTTTCATTTTCTTGAATAATAACCACATCGTCAGCATACATTAAAACGTTTAATATTTTAAAACGGTCCATTCTTATACCTATACGTATTAACTATACTTTTCCAATTTTGGATGATGCCATTAATATATAGATTAAAAAGAGTAGGTGATAATGTGTATAATGTTGTAATAAATCACACAAACCCAATTGTTTGCAAAATAGAACATATGCTACAGTAACATGAAATCCACTGAAGCATATTCCCCTCACCCCTCTGATGGACCCATGAAATGAGTGCTGTACTACAGCTAGAGTAGTATGGTTTATTCCATGTGCTGACTTTCAGACTCTCTGCTTGTCTGCTGCCGTGGTCTACAATGCCCTGCTCTAGTGAGGTACTACCTCATTTCTCACTCTATTTACATTATTTTCGGCTGTACTTCTACGCCACAAAATGTGTGAGGCTTAAGTGATTAAACCACATCTTGATAATCACTAGTAATTTGGCTGCCAGTGAGCCTCAATTGGTTCCAGTATGTGGCACAGTAGGTGATGCACAGTCCTCACCATCTCTTAGTAGTAGTAGTAGTAGTAATAGTAGTAGCAGTTCATATTGTTGCTTAGTGTTTCTGTCGTTTCAAATCAAGTAGTTCATTATATTTGAAGAGAAAAATTTTCGCCTAGACCGGGACTCGAACCTGGGACCCTTGGCTTTCCGGGCCAAGTGCTCTACCAACTGAGCTACCGAGGCGAGTTACGATCTAGACGCAAATTTTTCTCTTATGTACGTTGTAATTCCCTCGCGCCAAATGCTTGAAACCATAGCTTCTATCTTTGCAAATGGTGGCTTCTTAGTTAAGAAGACATTTATTGGGAATTTAACACTACTTTATAGCCAGTATTCCCAATAAATGTCTTCTTAACTAAGAAGCCGCCATTTGCAAAGATAGAAGCTATGGTTTCAAGCATTTGGCGCGAGGGAATTACAACATACATAAGAGAAAAATTTGCATCTAGATCGTAACTCGCCTCGGTAGCTCAGTTGGTAGAGCACTTGGCCCGGAAAGCCAAGGGTCCCGGGTTCGAGTCCCGGTCTAGGCGAAAGTTTTTCTCTTCAAATATAATTTATCCTTCTATGAGAAGTGTTAAATTAATAATAAAATCGTCAAGTAGTTCATTGTTTCAGATCACATTGTTTGACTTTTCAGACCTCATTACTTGACATCCACATTATTGTTTGATTTTAAAGATTATATTGTTGTTCAGTATTTCTGACCGTATTGTTGTTACCCATTTCAGGTCAAGTTGCTCAGTGTTTCAGACCATATTGTTTGACATTTCAAACCAAATTGTCATTTCAGACTATGTTGTTATTTGACATTTCAGACCAAACAGTTGTTTGATATTATAGATCATGTTGTTGTTCAGTGTTTCTGTTTTTTTTTCAGAAGAAGTTATTCGCTGTTTCAGACCACATTGTGACTTACATCTGGGACCACACATAGTTTGACATTACATCTATATTTTGTTTGATGTTTTGGATCTCTTTGTTGATGACATTAATATATTACCTAGAACAAACTGTGTTTCAGGTGTGACGTCACATGGTCTGAGCTGTGAGGTGTGCAAATGCAAGGTACACAAGAGATGTGCTGCTAAGGCCATTAGTAACTGCAAGTGGACCACTCTTGCCAGCATTGGCAAGGACATCATCGAGGATGAAGATGGGGTATATAAAGTGATATTGTTGTTTCTCATCAACATCAAAAGTATGCTATAGTAGCTCAATGATAAAGCATTAGTGCAAAAACATATACCCAATTTCATTATCATTATTTTGCTTTCATCTTGGGCTTATTGGTCTCTTATTGTCTTATTCCACTTCTGTAGGGTCTTCTTACAGACAGAGATATATGTAGACTTGGAATAGGCCATTCGTCTGTGAAGCAGGAATTTTCTGTCATCGCTATATTTCCATTCAATTTTCAATATTGTTAAGCTAAATCTAAAAAAAAATCTGAAATAGCAAAAAAAACATAATAAAAAATAATAAATAATGAAATTAATAAATATATTGTGATAAATAAAGTCATATAAATATTAAATTAATAAAATTATAGTTCTAACTTTACAAGTGTTCAATTGGAAAACAGACTCACAGCAGGGAACAGGAGCATATATCTGCATTTACCAGATCCTATACAGCAATACAAGAGATTGTCAGTTTGTCTCTTTATGTCTATGGATCTTCCTAATGAATTCTTTCCTTATAGACCCATACTTGATTATATTTAAAGAGAAAAATATACTCTGAGATTGGGGTTTGAACTCAGGACATTTGGCTTTCTATGCCAATGCTCTATCTACTGAGCTACTTGAGCACTCCAATCTAAATGCATATGTTTCTCTTATACATTATTAATTTCCGGACACCATACTTGATTGTTTGTAATAGGATTCATCTACACATATGAAGTAAATTGAACTTTTATAGGAAAAATCACTATGAGGTTTAATTGAAGATTTAAATTAAAATTCTTTATACCTCACCTCATATCCAGTCTTATAATTAAACCATTTTCAATATGTAGGTGGTTTCATCTTCAGTAAAATCTCGACCAATGTTATGTCATTCAGCAGAATTTCTTCTGTGCCGGTTCTCAGTGGTAGACAAGAGATCTCAGGGTTATGAAACTTTTTATAAGCAAAAGAAATAATGTTCAATTTCACACTAAATTTTTTCTTACGTATCCTAAACTATTTATTTATTCACGAAAAGATACACCTTTGTTATTACAACTATCAAGTTTTTTTTATTTAAGAGTGGATTCGATGAAGTGATTAGAGGTCCACGTGCTTGAATCAATTATTTTCAAAGTCCAATGTTCAACGGACTAAATCTTTATAAAATTTGAAGGTAGCTTTAATTTTAACAATTTCTCGGATGAACCTAAATTTTAACTGAATCAGAGATTGCGGTCTGTAGATCTACGATGTTTTAACACTGAACACAGAGTGACCGAGAGTGAGCTTTAACTGAATCAGAGATCGCAGTCTATAGATCTACGATGTTTTAACACTCAATACAGAATCACTGAGAGTGAGAGTATTTCGATATATGTTCTCGCTTATAAAGACGATAGCTCCTCCTACTTCTTTCGATTCCACTCGATACAATTTGAATATATGTATATATATGTATATGTTACAATAATCTTATTTGCTAGTATATGTTTCCTTAGAGGGGGGTTTTCTGGTTAATAGCTTTAATTACAGTTTCTAAGAACTGGGTTAATTGTTTATTTGATATTTAATAGATAAATGTTTTTCAGTTTCTTCAGTTTTGTAAACTGTCAATATTAAGAGATTTGTTATCTTTTCTAAAGGTGGGATGAATGTCTTTTGTTATCTGTATTAGTCAGGTAGTAATTCTTTATATCCTTATTTCTTGGAATTTGTATAGACTAATAAATGGAAATAGTTTTATTCTTTTGACAATATCCTTTATTCTATTATTTGTTATTTGTGTAGTCAGGTAGCATTTTAACAGTATTTTATTCTAGACAATGTAGATGGAATTTTACCTGGATATATTTCTACTTTTCCACATACTTCTTTTATAGCGATATTAATAATATATGATATCTTGGTTATTTATTGATTTATTTAATTTTAATAAAAAAATTGATATAATTTCCATAATCCTTGTAATTTTCTGATTTTTATGATCTATTATAAGACATGTTTATCCTATGGTATACTTTTAATATATTTTCGGAACATTTTTATTTTTAGATCTATGTATATTAGAGTTTTATTCTAGCTTGTATGTATCCTATCATATTATTCGCTACACTTCTTACTCCATCTGTTGGTGGACTGATGTACCTCAGAATCAAATAATATTCCTTGGGAATTTCAAAATTCATGTTTTCTTTCTTGTTTTTTTATGTGGATTTTTTCTTAAACAGTGAGCTCTTTTGATTTTTCTATTTGTTTAATTAAACTAGCTTTTGTATCAATTAGATGTTTTCCAGACCAAGCATGAGCAGCTAGTGCTGACTTTTCCACTTCACCATTTTTGACATTTCTAAGTTGTTCTTTCACCCTGGTTTTCAAATTTATCTTTGTTTTTCAGCATCATCATCACTCCAGGGATTAGGCAATTGCCCATTCTGACTTCATCTTTGTTTTTCCTGTATAAATTTTGTCACAATCTCTGCATTTGATCTGATAAATTCTCGATTTGTTTTTTTCCTCAATTTGTCATTTTTGTTGGTTTTAATTATCCTATTGTGGTTTAATTAGAAATCTGAATATGATGTGAAATATAAAGCATTTTAATTTAAATCTTATATGAAGTAAATGTCATTTCAATTTTTTAGCAACATAATCTAATAGAGTTGTGATGTTTTTTTCATTTCATCTTCATTATGTGTATCCGGCCATAGCTGATGACACGAATCCGTTGTATACTTACGCTATAAGTTGCAATGGGGCTGCATTTGAACATGCAGCTTATGTGGGCATTCAAGGTGAGTGTCCATGAGGTTAAAAGAAAGAGATATAGGAAAGACAGAAATGAACCCTTTGGCCTCGAATACTCTAATACTATCAGGGTCAAAGAAAACAGGAGGTCAGTCAAGGGAGACTGGATAGGAAAAGTAAAAAAGGGATCTGGTACTAGAAAAGGAAAAAATGCCAGATCGGTTAAAGATAAAAGTAAGGAGCAAAACACAAGTACGTGGAAGCAATGTTTTGCTCAGCTTGGGCACCTTGTGGTCGCCATCCACATATCCCTTAGATAGGGACCCCTGAGGGTGAGTTGTGATTTTAGTTGATTTAAATTTCTAGACTTATTCTCTGCCCAGTTTATATCATATACAGTAAATCCTTATTTTTATCACTTCCACATAGAGTTCAAACTTTACATCCTTAAGACAAACAGAATGTATAAGGATACCAAAACTTATGGGGTGAGTATTATTAATGCATCCAAAAATTATAAATCTTACTTATTTTAGGATTTCACACTATGAGGTATCTTCATTTAGGTAGAATTTTTTATCACTCACCTCATATTGTTCTTCTTATTTGACTATAACTAGTTTCGGAACATAGTTTCTGTTCCATCCTCAGTATCATCACGACTGTTGTTCTGTCATCTTGAAGAACCATCCTTCGCTCTTTCCATTGGCAGACTGAAAAACCTCAAAACCAGGCCATTCTCCCCAGGAATTTCAAATTCATCAATTTCAGAGGTTTTTCTGCCAATGGATGGAGCGAAGGATGGCTCTTCAAGACGACAGAACAACAGTCATGACGATACTGAGGATGGAGCAGAAACTATGTTCCAAAACTAGTTTATAGTCAAATAAGAAGAACAATATGAGGTGAGTAATAAAAAAGTCTACCTAAATAAAATTATAAATCTTACTCATTGTACTGACTCGATTTATTTATTTGTTTCTTTTCTCTTTATTTATATATTTATTATTACGAAAGGGGGTAGCGTGCCGAGGAAATTATAGGAAAGCTTCAAGTGTGAACAGGACTTCTAGAAAGAATTTACACACTTTTTACGACATAAAAGAAGCCATTTACACGGTTTACCAAACACTTTAATATATCTATGAGAACATATTATCCTTAGGTTACATACGAAACATACTTAAGATAGAACTTGGAAGCACCATTTAATAATAGGTTAATATTTGATTAAGAGTGATTAAAATTTAATTGTGGACATTCCCGAGAGAATTAAAAAACTATATTACAAACTTCTACTTACTTAATTACGAAATGGGCCCAGCAGGGCGACCTCACTGTCCGAGGGCTCCGACCAGACTCACCCAGACTCCGCCTTTTTTCTACCCTCTAGTAACGTTGGTTATTTTTAAAAAATCCCTTGTCTCATAAAAATACCTGAGAAATGTTCTTTCACAACCCCTCACCCTACAGTGTATTTTTCATTAGTGTTGATCTTATCTTAACATAACTTTTCTTTCAAGGGTTTGTTTTAAAATATCTCTTGTCTCCCAAAAACACCCCTCGTCTCGCGCTATAACACTCATAGAGGTAAGGCTAATGATAAGGTTATTGTTATATGATAAGTATTTTATCTTTAGGGTTTGCTGGGAAAGACTGTTTTGAGGATTTTTTTATTTATGCATTAGTCTGGGCTCCCATTTTTCCCTTCTCTGTATGTATGTATTATTATGTAATAAATACTAGCGGCATCAACAGAAAAGTCATTCAAGTTTTGGTGGCTACATACCATGAATGTTTAATCTTACAAGAGAACTGTCAACCATTGGATGCTGAAACGTACCTTGAAATTTCCTCCAGAGAAGCGTTGTGATGTACCAAGACCATGTCCAAAAAATTAACTGTATGGTACTAAAATTCAGCATAAATCTCTCACTTAAACTAAAGGGAAGTAATATAACTCCCAAATTGAGAGATTGGCAGATTGGAAATTAAAATAATAGCTGGAGCAATGTTCATGCAAGTTCAATTAGTTGATGATCTTGAAGAAGATTTTTGGGCTGTAGGCCGTGGTCTTTGAGGCTTGAAGTTCCCCAACGTTTTTTCAGAGACTGTATCCAGCAATCAATTAGTTGACTTTGGAGGAGAAATCAATTATTGAAAGCCATCTGTGCCTTTATCCCACCTCACTTCACTCCCTCTTATTCAAGCAGAAATTCCATCTGCTCCATACATTGGATTGCCATTGCTGGATTCTGGCTTCAATTTATGTGCTTTGCAGTTAAAAACAGCAGATATTTTTTTGGACACAGCTCTTGGTACATCACAATGCTTTTCTGGGAGAAATTTCAAAGTGTGTTTTGGCATGCAATGGAAGACAGTTTTCTAGTGAGAGCTGTATTCATTATTTTGACAAATGTAATATTTGCAGAACATAACGATGCCTCACCAATGGATGGAGGGGAACCTGCCTGTTTCTGCAAAGTGCGCTGTCTGTGATAAAACCTGTGGCTCAGTATTAAGGTATGAGTGTCGCTATTAAACATATTAATGACAAGTTATGTAGATAGGAAATAACACTATGAGGTTTTTTAATATTGTTTATTTTTTATTATTTCACTCATCTCATACTTCATAATTCATAGCAGACCCTGGGTTTGTTCACATCATTTGTGACACAAACCCAGGGTCTGCTATGAATTATGAAGTATGAGGTGAGTGAAATAATAAAAAATAAACAATATATTAATGACAAATTAGAAGGAAAGAACTATTAAATCACCAAATTTTCAGTAGATTTATTTAAAAAAAATAATAATATCACTGTATTTAATATACTGCAGATAAACAGCTATTTGCTGCATGCTGACCAGACGAGAGTCTTGTGCTTGGCATTTGCAACTGTTGGAAGGTTGTCCTTGATAGAGATAGAGATCTATCCTGCTAGAAGCCGTGGCCAAACTTGGGCTTTGTCCTAATGATGATGACATACTTATTTTGTTAATAATGTGAAATTCAAATGTAAGACAAGGGTGTAGTTTATCACCTACCCTTTCTAATTTATACATTAATGACATCATCCAAAATTGGAAATATAGGTATAGAGGAGCCGGACATCATAGACATCATAGAAAAGAAAAGATTGCAGTGGTATGGTCATGTCAAACGAATGCCAGAGCAAAGATTACCAAAAATTGTTATGGAATGGATCCCAATGGAAAGGAGGAAGAGAGGAAGACCAAAGAAAACTTGGATAGAAGGGGTACAAGCAGCTATGAATATCAGAGGAATGGAGAAAGATCAATGGATGGATAGAGAGGAATGGCGTTTCGTTTCCGGAAGACGGCGGCAGCTGCCATGGTACCGGATGATGATGATGAGGTATAAGGATGGATCATTTAAAAATATTAAATGTTTTAATATATGCTGACGATGTGAAAGAAAATTATTCAAGAAAATTAAAATAATTTGCAGTACTCTTTACATCAATTAAATCAGTTATGCCAAGAATATAATTTTAAAATATCAAAGGAAAAAACGAAAATAATGGCATTTTTGGTAAGTGAACATATAAAATAAAAAATCATAATAGACAACAAACCTCTGGAACAAGTATCAAATCTTAATTATTTGGGTTGTAATTTTACTATAAACCACCAAAACTGAAAGAGATGTAAATGTGAAACTGTCAAGATTTCAAATGATATGTGGAACTATACATAAAACATTAAAGAACAAAACAGGAAGAGATACTAGATTGAAGTTTTGTAAAATATTGGCAGTTCCTGCATTACTTTATGTGAGTGAAACTTGGGTAATGACCATAAAATTACAAAGTAGAATGCAAAGTGTAGAAACGAACTTCCTTAGAAGAAAAAAGGCTGCACTAGAATGGATCGGTTAAAGAATGAAGATGTAAGAACAGAGTTAAATATATATCCATTAAATGATAAAATCAAAGGATATAGAGAAAAATGGTTTAGACATGTAGAAAGAATGAACTTAACAAGATTACCAAAAGCAGCATTTAACTACAAGCCAAGAGGTTCAAGGAATGTAGGAAGGCCAGTGAAAAGATGGATAGAACAACTGTGAGGCAGAACAGGCATTTTGCATAGCCCGTGAAGTGAAGAAGAAGAAGAAGAATGTGAAATTCTAATGAGAAGTTCATCTATTAAACAAGAACATAATGTAGATTTGTTGTAAATAAATTCACTGTTGTGAATCCCTAACTTGCTTCAAAATGAGTTGAAATTTTGATAGTAGAAAATGTTCAAGGTATTGAATAAGATATTTAATGATGGGATGTTATTTAAACTTTTTTTTTTACAAATGGCTTTACCTGCTTGTGATCCAGGCTGCAGGATTGGCGCTGTCTGTGGTGCAGGGCTACAGTTCATACTGCCTGTCGTCCATTACACCCCATCCGCTGTCCACTGGGACCATGTAGAGTGAGTGTAGTTCCACCCACTGCTCTGCACAGTATAGGTGAGTTTGTT
This sequence comes from Diploptera punctata, assembly GCA_030220185.1. NCBI lineage: Eukaryota > Metazoa > Arthropoda > Insecta > Blattodea > Blaberidae > Diploptera > Diploptera punctata. The sequence continues at coordinate 1,116,653 of JASPKZ010007247.1, read as the reverse complement.
TAATAATACAACAGTATAATTTTCAAATGGATGTATAAAAATAAATGTCTCCAAAATTATAAAAAATGAGTATTTATTTTCTGTGCCATAAAAACTGTAATGTAATGATGAGGGATATCATGTATCATCACTGGTGATGACTGATGAATACATTTCATAGAACTCAGATGGAGATGTCGCTCTTTACACAGCCACCCAAGAACTGTACAAAGTCATTTCATCTTCTATATATATATACTAGCTAATACCCAGCGTACGCTGCTACGCCTAAATAAATGAAAATGGTTGCGCTTTTATGTTTAGTTGAATAAGTAAAAGGAAAAATAATTATAAATTTATATTTTTTAGTTACCCCGTGCTGATTACCCGGTTTTGCCCGGGAATCTACTTATCCCGATCTTCTTGACATAAATGAGCTGAAATACGAAATTAATGTGTTTTATGTTTAGTTAAATAAGTAATAGGGAAAATTTATATCATAATTATTTTTAGATATCCCGTGCTGTTTACCCAGTGTTGTCCGGGAATCTACACATCCAGATCTTCTTGGCATAAATGAGCTGAAAGACGAAAATTATTGAACTTCTTATGATTAGTTGAATAAGTAGAATGAAAAATAATTATAAATGTATATCGTAATTATTTTAAGATTTCTCGACTGATTTACCCAGTGTTGCCCGGGAACCTACTTGTCTCGATCTTCTTGGCATAAATGAGCTAAAAGACAAAATTTGTTATTGTGAATTATCCATGAAAGAATATCTGCCATGTACTTCTATGCTTGCACAGGAATCTACGTACTTGCATCAATCTTCTTCGCATCATTGAAAGACAAAAATGGTTATTGTAAGTTATCCGTAAGTGATAAACATATGCTGTCACGGAATTTTTTGTAGAGCTTTTTGAGATATTCAGTTCTGTGTACATTAATTTTGTGTATTTGTTATGGTTTAGGCAGCGTAAGCCATTTAAGGGTGTATGAGTTTTTGTTGTCAGGGGTGTTAAATTTATTATTAGTTAACAGAAGATTACCCAGGCTGAATTTGTTAATTGGAGCCAACGTTATATTAAATTTTCTGAAAATTTTTTGAAACTTATTATGAACCCCGGGATGGTAAGTAAATTTCTTGAATTTTATATCTTTCTTGGAATCATGTTGTAGGGTGGTGTATTCCTGTAACCTTTTCTGTTGTTTAAATTTCTTTAATTTATTCCTTATTATGTCTTCATCAAATCCATTACCTAATTGGGGAGGTACAGAAAAAATAAGTGTGCTTTAATTTATTTACATTTTTGTTTAGACTATGTCAAATATATCGTAGAATTAGTTTCACAGATAATGTGCTGCCATCTAATGTAAAGAACTTTGAACAATTCTTGGAAACTAATAAAAGTTTTTCCCATTACTTATGAATTATATGCAGTGTTTTAAGATGCATTAGAAAACATTCAAAATAGTAGGAAATGTTAGCGACAACAGAATAACGCTTTAAGCAAGAAAAAAAATCATCTGCAGTTTGATCGGGTATCGAACCTAGGACCCCACGAACTGTAGTCAGAAGCTCTAACCACAAGACTATCAAGCTAACATGTGGCTTGCTGCAATAATAGTACCTCTGTAATTAAATACATTTTTTTATCGGTATGTGTATTATGTATTAATGATGCAAGAAAGTTTTATTAAAATAATATTATGAAGCATTTAAACTATGTTCAGGTTAAATCTTGTCAACAGCAATTATTGTAGAACATATTCTTTTGTGAATCAATGTTCAATTTAATAATATCATTAGGCCTAATCGAGAATGAGTGTAACAAAAGGCATTTTATGAAGACTTTATTTTCCTACCCAGAGCTTTATTAATATTATTTATGTCCTGTGCATCCATCAAACAGTCGTTAAAGTGTTGCATTTTGCATTAAATTTAAGGAAACTTTCATCAATATCATAAGAAAACAATCAGTTGATCTTGAAGTCCTACATTTTGTCCAGTTATACAATCCTTAAACAAGGCTGGAGGCATGTATAACAATTGCCATGTAAAGTTGTACACCTCTTATACACTGAACAGCTAATACAGTGTTTATTAGTAGGAATTTTCAACTGAGATGTGTATAAACCTTGTATAAAAGTTATATATGGATTATTAGTAAGAAGGAAAGTGATTAGTCTATGTGCAGACAATACTAATACAATTTTGGTGGTGTTAACAGTACATATCATCCACTGAAGCAACATAAGTTTCAAAAATAATAATTTAAAAACTTCAATATAAATTGGCACTGAAAAAGACTTCAGCAGATTTGACAAAAATGAGAGATTTGAAGAGAAAACAAATCAGGGATTGTGATAAAATCTACATAAAAAAATAAAAAAAAAGAAATTTGAAAATCAGAGTGAAAGAACGTCTTAGGAATTTCAGAAAATGGAGAAGTAGAAAATCTGCAATAGTGCCCATGCTTGGTCAGAAAAATATCAACTAAAGAAAGGGTAAATTAATAAAACAAATAGGTTTGGGGGGGGGGGGGGAAATCCTTATTCAAAAAAATGAAATGGAGAAATTATTGAATTTTGAAATTCCTGGGGCATATGATTTGATTTGGAGGTTCATCAGTCTACCAACAGCGGCTGTAAGAAGCAGTACTTCATTAGGATTAGAACAATAGTTGTGAAATTGCTGAAGATGGAATCAACAAGGTTATGAAACTAATCTAGTTAGAAAACAGAGTTTGAGGGAGGTGATGAAATTTTTCTTAAATTTAATATATAACTCATAGTGTTAATTCCCATAAAGTTAAATTTATATGCGAGTTTACCTTCAGACTTAAATTTTTCCTTCTAATTATTTTTTTTTGTAAGCCCATGTTTCCCTTAACAGATATTTAGGCGCTCTCCCCCTACAGGGAAGAATTTGAACCATACTAATTTAGTTACACTTGTTCTCGATAAAATGTCATTTTGAGCAGTCCGTGGTCTGCGTTCTGCCTCATACTGACATCTAGGAAACCAAGGTAGTACTAGGACGGGAAAATTCGGTAAATTTTGCTTAGAGGCCTTTTCATTCAGGCTTAAGGATCTTTTACGAGCTTGAAAATCTTCAGACTAGGGACCCACAGCTTAAAGTCCCTCCCAGAGAACTTGCTCCTTGGATTTTTCCATCGACCCTGGCCGGATTTGAACCCATGACCCTCGGGACCAGAGGTAAAGAGCATAACCACCAGTCCACCACGGCCGATAAATCTCTAATTATACGAATGTATATATTAATGTTGTTATAAAAGGTGTAAAAGGATTTGAGTGATGTGTGAAAAAGCAGATTATGGAATAAGCTAATGTGAAATGTGAACTTATTAGTGTAATGGCCAAATCAACGTGAAACCCTAGACAGTCTACATCACATTTCCTATTACACTCTGTGTGATTTGCAAATTAATTTGTTTGTGTAGTTAATTATCATAGATGACCATATTAACGGTTTCATGTTGTAAATGGTTAGACACTCACCCTCCACCTCTGAGTCCCAAGTTCATGTCTTCGTCATGCCATGTGACGTTCAGTATTGCATTCAGGGTCTATAGATATAGACCTATCTCCTGCTCCTTCTACTGATGATGGAACTAGTCCCGAAAGACCTACAGAGAATTAATATTTTACTAAGTTGAGGAGACAGACCTGTAAAAGTAAAGTGATCCCACGACAAGCCTCAGGAGGCCCTTGGGGTAGTAGGAGGTTAAGGCTCCCACTTTTCTATACAATCGGCACTTGATGTCAGCCCTGCATGACGGCCGCCTTTACCCCAGAACAAGCGTCTGGTACTCATTTCCATTAGAGGCTGAGTCGACCCCAGGACCATAGTGCCGCCAGAGGGTTTGGGTCAGTTTAAAAATCCTGACCCTCACAGGGCTCAAACCCTCGACCTTCTGGCTTGTAGCTCAGTGCCTTAACCACTATGCTACGGCGTGCCCCCAGACAGACCTATAAGGTAACAATTTTATGATTTTAATTTTGTGACTAATACCTCAATGGAGTTTTACCATCAATTTTATTAACGTTGATTATTGCAAATGGCACAAGAAAATGGTACAGATCAATTAAGAGCATACTTAACACTTTCTTGGACAGTAAGGCTAATATATAATCAAGTTCTAGGCTTAATTTTATTATTCTTTTATAATTTAATACTTTTGTTATCTAATCTGTATTGTGTGTTATTATTTTAATTATTGTAGTGTATTAATATAATTAATACTTTGCCAAAATATACAATACACAGTGTCCACAAATATAGTATCATACTTTAAACTACTACTACAACTTTTTCGATAATCATCTCTAAATGAAATAGGTGACAATCAAAAGAGAAACTCAAAATGTTTTTGCTATACCTCATAGACATTGAATGTGGCCCCACGAGTGACGCTGCAGACATTCACATTTAACCTGTCTGCTAAATATCCAACAATGAACCCATTTCGACCACAAAAAACATGATTAAATTTAAGTTTAGTTTCTATATTGTTGCCCATTATTGTCCATTGTTAACATGCACAAACCTTTTTGAGTTTCTCTTTTGATTGTCACCAATTTCATTTAGATTTGATTATCCAAAACGACATAGTAGTAGTTTAAAGTATGATACTATTTTTGTGGATACGGTGTATATATATACATATATACACACACACACCTGGTGGTGTAATGGATAACACGCTGGGGTACCGACCCAGAGTTCCAGGTTCGAATCCTGTCCAGGCATTTATTTTTCTTATCATGCCATTATATATATATATATATATATATATATTAAATTAAAACAGTTAACTGGTAATTCCTTTTTGGCTGTCAAGACCATTAAGAAACCATAAATCTTGTGTGGATAGTAGTCCAACACATTGGCCAAAATTCCATGAGAATATATTTTCCCCAACTTGAACCAGCGCATGTCTAGTAGCTCTGTGCCAAGGCAGGATTTCTTACATTGTTCAGCTATGATGCAGAATAAAATCCAGTTAAGAAAACTGTATCATGCTAACCATGACTTCTTGCATTGTCATCTGCTAGTCAATCACAGTAACTTTTTCAGTTTTCCTTGGCTCTTTGGATCTGTTGTCAAGATTTAAATTTTCTAAACACACTTCATTAACAATACTTCTAAAATTCATTGTAAATCACCATTGAGATTATGTAGTAAAGTGTTAAAATATTAAAATCAGTTACTTACTTTAGGAATTCACACTATGAGGTATATTCATTTAGGTAAAATTTAGTTTCAAATTTTTTTTTTTTAATTTAAACATAAGGTTGGCACCCAAAAATGACTATGGCATCAGTAGATTAATTAATAATAATAATAATATAATAAATTGGTAAGAGGCACTCGAAAGAGCATTAAGTTATAAGTTTATGATTTGTCTTTTATGAGTTCGTTCAGTGATCCTGTCCATATTCTGCATTGTTTGTAATGGTATCACTCACACTTTTGGTCGCATATCTTGCATTCACACGAATCACTCGGTTGGTGGAATTATCAGTAGATTAATTAGATCTAACAAAAATGTGAAAATAGAAGAAGAAAATAAATTAGGGATTTATCAGATTAAATGTGAAGAATATGAGAAAATCTACATAGGAAAAACTAAGAAAAATTTGAAAACCAGACTGAAAGAACATCTCAGGAATGTCAAGAAAGGGGAAGTAGAAAAATCTGCAGTGGCTGCCCATGCATGGTCCTAAAAAATATCTTATCGAAAAGAAGGCTAAATTATTAAAACAAATAGAAAACTAAAAGAACTCCTGTTTGGGAAAAGATCTTCATTCAAAGGAGCGAAAAGGAGAAATTGATGAACTTTGAAATTCCCGGGGAGCATGACCTGATTTCGAGGTTTTTCAGTCTACCAACAGAGGGAGCAAAAGACGGCTCTTCAAGACAAACAGAACAATGGTCACTGCGGTTCTGGGGACGGAACTGAAGTGTAAAGTTCTGAAACTAGTTTAAATTTTAAAAAGAAGAAAAATATGAGATGAGGATAAAATTTTACCCAAATTAAAATAAGTACCTGATGTATTAGTTCTCCTCAACTAAAATGACATTTAAAACTAATAAAACTTTACAAACTATAATAAAAAACAATAAAACCAAAGTAAAAAAGAACAATTATCAGGGGTATATAAACTGAAGTGTGGCACATGTGACAATGTCTATATAGGACAAACTGGCAGACCTTTTATTTCTCGTATAAAGGAACATATATGAGAGCATATAACAGAAATTTAGATAATTCAAAGTATGCTAACTGCCTACTCCAATATGATCATTGTTTTGATTCAAATTTTAAAATTTTACATGTTTGTGACGAAGGAAAGAAGTTGGGCCTTTTAGAAGTTGTAGAGATAAATAAATTGAAAAATGGTAATAAGCTGTTAAATTCAAAAATTTATTTGAATGAATTGCCTCTTTTACATTTATAATAGAGAATTGTAAAAAAAAATGTTGCATAGTTACAGTTGTTATGTACTTTAATAACAAAATTCATTAATTTATTAAATTAATATTGGGAAGCTAAAGCTATTACTATGATAGAAACAAGTAAATTAATAAACACAATAAAATTATCGCAAATCAATGGCAAAGAGAAAAATTTTTGCCTGAACCGGGAATCGAACCCCGAACCCTTAGCCTTCCGTGCTAATGCTCAGACCACCGAGCTAATCCAGGCTTCATTCCCATCCAAGCAAGAATCCTTCCTTTACCTTTACTCTACTGGCCCCACATTCAATTGCAATGAATCATCATTCACAAATACACAATGAATGGCTTCTACCTGAAGAAGACATGAAGGGACTCCACACAGCTATAGCGTTATTTATTAAATTAATATTGGGAAGCTAAAGCTATTACTATGATAGAAACAAGTAAATTAATAAACACAATCAAATTATTGCAAATCAATGGCAAAGAGAAAAATTTTTGCCTGAACTGGGAATCGAACCCCGAACCCTTAGCCTTCCGTGCTAATGCTCAGACCACCGAGCTAATCCAGGCTTCATTCCCATCAGGAGCATTAGCACGGAAGGCTAAGGGTTCGGGGTTCGATTCCCGGTTCAGGCAAAAAATTTTCTCTTTGCCATTGATTTGCAATAATTTGATTGTGTTTATTAATTTACTTGTTTCTATCATAGTAATAGCTTTAGCTTCCCAATATTAATTTAATAAATAATGCTATAGCTGTGTGGAGTCCCTTCATGTCTTCTTCAGGTAGAAGCCATTCATTGTGTATTTGTGAATGATGATTCATTGCAATTGAATGTGGGACCAGTAGAGTAAAGGTAAAGGAAGGATTCTTGCTTGGATGGGAATGAAGCCTGGATTAGCTCGGTGGTCTGAGCATTAGCACGGAAGGCTAAGGGTTCAGGGTTCGATTCCCGGTTCAGGCAAAAATTTTTCTCTTTGCCATTGATTTGCATTCATTAATTTGTTATCATGTCTGAAGAAGGTACAAAATACCGAAACAGCTGTAACTGATTTATATTTTAATAAATATGAAAGTCACATAAAACTTTAAGTTTTATGTTTATTTAATTAAATGAAATGAATTTGTAAAAACTTCATCAAGTAGTTAAACTACTTGACAAAGTTTTTTTAAACAGAAATTCATTTTAGTTGAAGACGACTGATATATCCAGTACTTATTTTAACATTTAACATTTTTTAATTAAGGTAGAATTTTTTATCACTCACCTCATATTGTTCTTCTTATATAACATTTTATTAAAATATCTAATGATGAACCAGTGCTAATGTTAAGTAAAGCCAAGACTAGCTAACTAGATTTGAGTTTCTTTGTTTCTGGAGTAGGTAACGATGAAGCATGGGAGGCGGTGAGGCCGCAGGGATGTTCCCCACTGCTGGTGTTTGTAAATTCGAAGTCAGGTGACAACCAAGGTGTCAAGTTCCTTCGACGTTTCAAGCAGCTTCTCAACCCAGCTCAGGTGTTTGATCTCATCAGCAATGGCCCAGGACTTGGGTAAATTTCTCTTTAACTACATATTTACATTAGTAAACAACAAGAAAACTAGTTTTGATGTTATATTTTAAATTAACATGTTCCGGAATTGGATATAGTTTTATTTTAGAAAGAAAAATTATGTTCGAACTGGGAGTCAAACCCCGGATCTCTGACTCTGTATGTCAGTGCGATAACTGTTACACCATTCAAACTTCTGATAGGAACGTCAAATTTCTTTCCACTTATACAATTCTCCTTTCATCTGAAGGCCGATAGCCCTCACTATCAACAACAAAGTATTTTTATTGACAATTTAAACATTACTTTTAAGCAGTAAAGCTAATTATTTTGATGTTATATTTTAAATTAGTCCCGCGCCGTAGCCGAGCGGTTAAGGTAGGAAGCCTTGGCGCAGAGCTACGGGACTTGCGCTGGTTCGAGTCTCCATGGGGGAAGAAATTTTCTCATGGTATTTCGGCCAGTATGGGACCGGTGCCCACCCAGCATCGTGAGGCAATTGGGTAGCTACAATAAGTAGCGGCTCCAGGTTGAGGAACCAGCTATAACGGCTGGGGGACTCGACATGCTAACCACATGTCACCCCTACACTGGCTGTTGATCATCTACCTCTGTGATTGACACATGTGGATGTGAAGGGCCAGCTGCCGGCTGGTAAAAGGGCAACCGCTGAAAAGTGGAAAGACCCTCAATCGGAATATTTTAAATTAACACTTTCCAGAATTGAATATAGTTTTAGGAGAATTGTATAAGTGTAAAGAAATTTGATGTTCCTATTTGAAGTTCAAATGGCATAATAGTTATCGCACTGACATACAGAGTTAGTAATCTGGAGTTCGACTCCCGGTTTGAATGTAATTTTTCTTTCTAAAATAGAACTATATCCAATTCTTGAATGTGTTAATTTAAAATATAACATAAAAATAATAAGCTTTACCGCTTAAAAGTAATGTTTAAAAACTCAATAAAAATACTTTGAATAGAAGTCGTCAGATGGCATTGTTGATAGCAAAGGCTATCGGCCTTCGGATGAAAGAATTGTATAAGTGGAAAGAAATTTGATATTGTTTATTTTTTCTTTCACTCACCTCATACTTCATAACTCCTAGCAAACCCTGGTCATAGTGTTATTCCTATCTACATAACTTAAGAAATTTGATGTTCCTATTGGAAATTCGAATTTCGTAACAATTATTGCACTGATGTACAGTCAGAAATCCGGAGTTTGACTCCCGGTTTGAACTAATTTTTCTTTCTAAAATAATAGAAAGCTAATTGTCTGAGAATGAAACATGTTCTACCTAAATGCTAAGTTCCAGAGGAAAAGTGGTTACCGTACTCACCTCTGGTCTGATATTTAGGTTGATGTATTTTTTCATAGTTCAAAACTGTTATAATAATAATAAGAAATGTGCACTCAGGTTGAGCATTAGTGGTGGTTTAGTCTTTACTGTAGTCTGTAATGGTTTTTGTTCTTTTCGCACATGTTATGATGTGGTATTTGCTACATCTTTGTCCACATAACACACACTTGCATTCTTCGGTCGGCTCGTGGAATTTCTTGTTTATACATATTTTGTTGTGAAATCCATGTACTGCGAGTCATGTCGTGACGTGTCTCTGGGGGTTGCACTCTCTGGTCCATCTGTCGTCCAGCATGGCAGTTGTGGTATAGAAATCTATGTCTATTTCCTTCTTCTTCCTATTTCTGATGCTTATTAATTTCTGGTATGGTTCTGTGGATTGTAGATAGAATTGGGTTCTTATGTCCTCTATGAAGTAGGTCTCTCTCATGAGTTCATAAGCAAAACGAGATGGCGATGTTTTTCCTATTCTCAGGATCCGTTTCATGAACATTGTTTTGACTTCTTCTACTCTTATCAGATCTCCGATCTTAAGTTTTTCCCAAATTATCTCTATCCCATATGTTATAACTGGTGCCACTGTCGTTTTGAATAACTGCATTGCTGTGCCTGTCGATAAGTTGGCCAGATTCGGGATATTGTATGATGTTCGGATGGCTGCCGCTGTTCTTTCTTGGATGTGTATTCCGAAGGACGTTGCTGTTGTCTGTAGAGTGAATCCTAAATATTTGTATTTTCCCACTTTTTGTACTGGTTGATTGAGTAGTGTTATGTTGTCTTTTGATGTTGATTTTCCCCCTTTTCTAAATGTCATCTGGACTGTTCAAAACTGTTGTGTATGGGTTCCATCCATCCTATAGCTCTACAGCCTTAGTGAGGCCCTAACCCCCTTTTAGGGGTTTCTTGACCAATCTGATTTAGTTATGCTTATTTCCTCTAAAGATGTCATGAGTGACATGTGGTCAGCATGTTACATCAAGGGACATCTAATAGGTATTATTGCCTCACTCTGATGGTTAACAGTTTATATAAAAGCGGGTGCCACGCAGCAATGCTTAACATGCGGTGTTGTCACTTTTTCATAGCGTTATGGGCGTTAATTACACAAGGACAGAAGACATTGATTATTTATGTTATTATTTAATTTTTATGTTATTATTTGGTATTGTGTAAGTTTTTAGAATTAAAATTATATACATATTTATTAATTAAATAATTTAATTCCAACATTATATAGTATTATTATTATTATTTTTAATTATTATTATTATTATTAATTATTATTATTATTATTATTAACTGTTCGGTCTGAAATATTTTCCCATGGCAGCCACATGTTGAAATCACATATATTAAACTAATATAATATGTAGATATTGTATTATTATTCTAGCTACATATCACAATAAATTGCTGATAATTATGCCATTAATTACGGTACACAATTTTATAACTGGATCGAATGTTCCACACCGTTCCGAGTTTTAATTGAAACTGAGGGAAGAATAGCAATGTGGCAACATCGTCGTAGTCGTGGCAGTCGAGACCTTTGTATTTTAATAACATATAATAGCTGCGGGGAAACAAAGCGAGCTGCTTGTTAAGCATCATAGTGAGGCGATAATACCCTGGTATTACTTGGATGGTGAAAAGTTGGCTAAATTTTGCTCAGCTCCCTCTTTTCAGGCATGAGGTTCTTTTACAACCCTGAAAATCTTCAGACTCAGGACCCTGGCTGAAAGTCCCTCCCAAAGGACTTGCCCCTTGGATTTTTCCATCCTGAAAATTCATCGACCCCAATCAGATTTGAACCTGCAACCCTCAGAACTAGAGGCAAGGAACATAACCACGGCGGCCGATGAAATAAAAGCCCTCTTAAAAATTTGTCTCTCCTCCAGTTTTAAATTATATTGCTATTGACTTGAGTTTTTAAAAATGAAACTCTATTGTTACTATTGCAGTTTTATTTAAACTATTGATGAATACAGGATAATGACATCCTCTCAAAAAGCACTAATGGGACTGCTACACTTAAATCCCCATCCACCCAATAAACAAAACACGCAGGGTGTCAAGCAGTCAGGAAAATCTTGAAAACCAGGAATAAGTAGGGAATTTAGAAGCAACCGAGAAATGGACGGGAATTTGTAAAGCGACATGCATCTGTCTTGTGTTCAAATCAAAAGAATCGCAATCGTTAAACCACATTCTAAAAATGTTTACAGATATTGGAATATTTCTTGGAAGAAATGTTTATGAAACTGTAGCATACGTTTGGCAGAGTCAACCTGCCGCTCTAAACAAATGCCAGCCCTTGCCAACATGTTATCATAGCACAAACGATACTTGAGCACACACAGTTCAATAAGCCAGATCAACTCAGACTCTATGCAGTAAGCTTACAGTCAACTTATTGAACGCATGAATTTTTAATGTAACTCTCAGCAAATGCTTTTTGCTTGGTCTTTTGCCTTTTGTATACAATCAACCAATTCTTCCTATTATTAATATGATATTGAAATCTATATAAATTGTCAAATGATTAAAGCAATAAGATATGAATAAAGTAATTTTAACATGGAATTGTTTGCAATGATTTATGGTAACATGTTCATATTTAAATAATAAAAAATAAACAATATTAAAAAACCTCATAGTGTTATTTCCTATCTACATAACTTAATAAAAAAATTGTTTGGTCTTCTTATTTAAGCCCTTACCATAAAAATAAATTAGTTTTTATCACTTATACATATTAAAAAATATACAAAATTAGTTTCTCTAGAATTAATTCAATTTAGCACTAAAAAAACTCGGTAATTATTTTTTTATGTCCAGAAAATCCAGAAAATAGTTGGGAATTTCATATTTGTAATTTGCTAGACACATTGCCATGTATAGTGCGGAGGAATTTGGATATTAATCTAAGCACTTGGTACTGCACATTCTAGCATTTAGAAATTCTTCACCACAACTCCTCCTAAATTCAAGATTGCAAATTTTACAGTATTAAATGTCTAACTCTCCTGTTGACCTGCTAGTTAGGAGGCTGGCATACTACTACCATAGCTAGTGCAGCTGACTCCAGGCTAAATAAATAATATCTAAATACTAATATTATTAGCATAATGATATTATTCCTGTGGTACTGAAATATCTATTTTTTTCAGACTGAGATTATTCCGACATTTTGATCCATTCCGCATTCTCGTGTGCAGTGGTGATGGTTCTGTGGGCTGGGTGCTCTCTGAGATAGATCGTCTTGATCTGCATGTAAGTTATTATTCCTTGTAAGTGAACTTCGCATTCTTAGATTCCAACCTATACCATTCTTTCCTGCTCTCAAAATAACAATTTCTTTTATGTACCAATAATTGGCATTTGTAAATTCCAATAGACCTAATATTATTAAATATTAATGAGTATTGAAAATCTCACCTTTTAAACTGCGTGTTCTTCAAATCACGGTCCACAATTTCAAAAACAGTTGTCAAATTTTTGCCTTCACCATCATCTTCTAAACTGTCATCTAGTGTTGATTTGATGAACTTTGAGATTAAGGGTTGAATCTTTGAACGCATTAGACTGTAAAAGGCGTTCTCGGCTGAAAAAGTTTTATCCTAATACGATTTTGCTTACTCAGAAATCTATTCATGCGATAATAATTGTTGAAATTCGTAAGCTACCTGACGAGGTAACTTAAGATCATAGCTTAAGATAGAAACTTATCATGAAGGGAACCGATGGTAACCGATGTAGTTTGAAACCTTGCCGCTTTATCCAAGAAGAGGAATTTGATAGAGTCTACCAAAGAATTCAACTGGAAGAACAGGAGAATCGGCGTAATAATGCGCGATGCAGACGTTGTTGTATACGGTATTATTTGCGAGGTATTTTATCATAAGTAATGCCACAAGTGATTTCCAAATTATCGATAAATTCATGACTCACGAAGTGAAGAGTGAATTTATCTAGATAATTTGGAAATAAAGAGTGGCATTTGTTAGGACTATTTAACGAATAAAATTAAGCTGTTTCCTCACAATTCATTATTTAACTATAGTTATTTTTAAATATTTATATATTTAATGTAAATGGCGATGTTTGAAAATTATAGGTACGCTTCATTTGCTTCTTTTGTTCATCACTGCAACCAGATTATTGCCAAAGGATCGCAATGTTGATAAGAATGCATCCTAGTGGAAAAATTTGTAACCAACATTATAGATTTCTGATGTCCTATGATGTAAATATGTCAATTATATTTTTTTGCAACGTCATTTCCTGGAAAATAATTTGTTTAAGAAAGTGCAAACATTGGTTTCTTTCTTTTGTGGTATAATCAGTTGTTACAAATGTTTTTATATTATCTATCGCATGCGCTTTCTGCTGACATTCATGCATTATATATATACAATCTGGTAGCTGTATTTCTTAAGGGGTTAGTCACTGCAAAATAATGCTATGACCTATTCAGAATGTTAAAAAGGAGGTGCTTTCTTTATTATGATAAATTTTAGTTAAGCAAAACACGACTGTGATTGGTTGTAAATCAAAGATCATTGAAATGTGTTTGGTCATTGATTAGCATTTGGAACACGATTTAAATAGTCAATGAAATTGAATTGACTGTTTACATTTCACCCCATATGTTGTTTACATTATTTGAAACAAATTTTTCTCTTCAAATATAATTTGTCCTTTAGTGAGAAATGTTAAATTTATAATAAAAACACTACCTTTAAAACATTTATGGAAAATACATCTATGTAGCTTTAAAGCATCGTTTTTTAAGAAAAAGTCTAGCAATGGAAAATGTTAAATTTAAAAAATCTCATATCAAAATATAAAGATTATATCTTACTTATTTTAGGAATTCTCACTATGAGGTATATTCATTAAGGTAGAATATTTTTATCACTCACCTCATATTGTTCTTCTTATTTGATTATAAACTAGTTTCGGAACATAGTTTCTGTTCCATCCTCAGTATCGTCACGACCGTTGTTCTGTCGTCTTGAAGAGCTGTCCTTCTCTCCTTCCATTGGCTGACTGAAAAACCTCGAAACCAGGTCATTCTCACCGTGAGAATGACCTGGTTTCGAGGTTTTTCAGTCAGCCAATGGAAGGAGAGAAGGACAGCTCTTCAAGACGACAGAACAACGGTCGTGACGATACTGAGGATGGAACAGAAACTATGTTCCGAAACTAGTTTATAATCAAATAAGAAGAACAATATGAGGTGAGTGATAAAAATATTCTACCTTAAAGATTATATCTTGTTCATTCACTGTGCAGATAACAATCAACTGCAGTACCATTTTGTCAATCCCCCAAAAAATACTGTTTGTGCTTATGCTTCAAATGAGCCATGATTCAAATCAGATGATTACTTTATAATTGAATTTGTTACAGAAGCAGTGCCAGGTGGGAGTTCTGCCATTAGGAACAGGGAATGACTTGGCACGAGTGTTGGGATGGGGGAGCTCCTGTGATGATGATACTCATCTTCCACAGCTACTAGAAAAGTATGAAAAAGCTTGCACCAAAATGCTTGACAGGTGAGAGAAATACTACATAAATACTGTAATGGTAGATGTTTTATTCCAGTACATGCTTCTGATTATGTCCAATCTGTTTTCCAGATGGAGCATTATGACATTTGAAAGAAGCATAGCAATTCCTGGTCGCAAATTATCACAAACAGATCCTTTATTCTCAATGGCAGCGTATGAGGATTCTGTTGTCTCCCATCTCACCAAGATTTTGCAGTCTGACCAACATTCTGTCGTCATTTCATCTGCAAAGTAATTTTTTTTTTCGTTCTTTAATAATTTTGAATTCACATTTATTATAGGCCCTTCAACTGTGTTCTTTGTCTTTACCGCAAATTCTATCCACTAATGTCTATATTATAAATGTAACATTTCTCGTTGAAGGACAAATTATATTTTTTCTTAAATTAATGTCATTTTTACATCTTACCTCAAAGTTCATGTTTCTTTAAACACGGGAACTAGTTTTCAAGAGAATCATCTCTCTCATTTTCAATTGACATTATTACTACCGGGTTTTCATTGGAATCTCCATCAATAACGTTGCCATCTGGTGTTGATTTGATGAACTTCGAGATGAGGTCACATTCGTGAGGAATCTCAAAATTCATGGATCTAAATTTGTTCTTCTGAATATATATCTTCTCCCAAATGGTCAATTCTAAAGGTTTTTCCCAATGTTTTAAAAGTTGGGCCTCTTTTTAAAACATTTGGAAAAACCTTTAGAATTGACAATTTGGGAGAAGATATATATTCAGAAGAACAAATTTAGATCTATGAATTTCGAGATTCCTGGCGAATGTGACCTCATCTCAAAGTTCATCAAATCAACACCAGATGGCAATGTTATTGATGGAGATTCCAATGAAAAGCCAATAGTCATAATGTCAGTTAGAAATTAGAGAGATATTTCTTTTTAAAACTAGTTCCCGTGTTTAAAGAAACATGAAATATGAGGTAAGATGTAAAAATGACTCAATAATTTACGAATCAAGAACCTCATAATGTTATTTCCCATATTTAACTATGAATATATTTTTTCTCTTCAAATATAATTTGTCCTCAATGAGAAATGTTAATTATAATTATTATGAGTTAGGGATTTAGACTCACCTCATATTTTTTAATTTTCTTGCAGATCATGGTTTCATCCAATCTGTGTGATACTGTCAGTGCTTCCAAAACTGTTGAATTTGCAGTTGTCGATCCTGTAGGTTGATATCTGCTCCCTCTGTTGGCTGACCAATGAACTTCCAAATCAACTTTTTTTTCCCCCCCTGGGAATTTCAAAATTCTTCTTATTCTTGTGAATATAAATTTTCTTCCAAATTGTGAGTTCCTTAGATTTATCTAACTGTTTCAGTAATTTGGCCTTAGTTTCTTTTCTGTGTTTTTCTGACCATGCATTTACAGCTGTTGCAGTCTTTTCTGTTTACCCATTTTTAACATTTCCAAGGCGTTCTTTCAATCTTGTATTCAAGTTCCTTTTTGTTTTTCCTATGTATATTTTTTCACAATCAATTTGATAAATCCCTGATTTGTTACCTTCATCAATCTTTTCATATGTGTTGGTTTTAATTAAAAGAAATCTCATAGTGTTACTTCCTTCATATATTAAATAAATATTAATTATATAATAAAAACATCAAAAGAAACTCTACTGGCTTTATAAAGTAAAGTTAAATTCCCACTAAAAGTCTTCTTAAATAAGAAGCCGCCATTCATGTGTCGAGCAACTGTTTACAAGCCTTTGGTGCTATCGGGAATTGAAATGTATAAGAGAAAAATTTGCATTTATATTGGAGGCCTTGGATAGCTCAGTGGCAGAGCATTAGCATATAAAGCTAAAAGTCCTGGGTTCAAACCTTAGTCTAGGTATATGTTTTTTCTCTTCAAATATAATCAATCCATTTATCTTCAAGAAATTTTGCTTTCACTGCTCATTATTTAATTTCTATAACTTCTTTCTGTTGATTTCTATCCATTGGATTTCATTCTAAAACTCTATTTTCATCCATTCTTTTTTGTGTGCCCAAATAAGTTTACTATTTCATTTCTATTTTTACAGATACTATGTTTTATACTTCTGTCTTTGTCTCCTTGTTTCTTACCTGTCAGCACTGCTTCTTAAATGATCTATTTCAGTGAAAATACAATAGGAAGTAACATTATGAGGTTCTACTGAATAAATAAGTTGGGTCTGCATTTGTCTTACCTCATATTTCATTATTTTTTGTAACACATGTTTCAAAGCGTCTTTGCTTCTTCTTCAGTTGGTACATACTGATGATTTTTAAGTTGTTGGGGAGAGGAAATTAATAAGCAAGTTCTTTGGACCACAAAAAGAGGGAGCAGGAATACGGAGGGTTGTTTCCGATCTCTGATAACGATTTGCCAAGTAGATTGTGACGTTGGAGTGTGAGTCATCAGGACAGGAGCGTGCAAGGTGATCAAACCAGTCAGTGTGCTGCTTCTGTTACACTCGCATGCGTATTGTTCTCATAATGCCTAATCAGATAGACCTGTTTTGGGAAGGGTACATTACTGCCCTTTCCGACGCTAATTACAGTTATTCCGCGATTATTGAGGCTTGCAAAAACCTAATTTTATGGTGTCAAAGTGTGGAATTAGCTCAGTGCTTAATAAAAAGGGAAGGGTCGCTTGGGATTAATTCCAAAAGGAAAAAACGGGGAAATCCACGACCTGCTACTACACCCGCACCCCAGATGCAATCAGAAAGGTCAAGGTACTTATCTCTGGTGGTAACCCTGCCACACAAAGGGTGATTGCGAACAGATTGGGAATATCCCTTAAAACTGTAAACACCATAATAAACAAAGATTTAAACATGGAGAAGCGCCACAAAAGCAGGGTTCATAAATTGTTGCCACGTCACATTGTCGAATGCCACACCAACAGCAGGAAACTATGAAAAGCACCTGGCAGGAGAAAAATAGAAATTTTTGGTCACACTTGATGAAGCATATGTTTATCTAGGAGACTGCAACAAACCCTGGGTAATTTACTATAGAGAAAGGGGTGAAAAAAATTTTCAAAAGTGGTATGCCGAATGCAGAGAAAGTTTCTCCAAGGGATTTATAGTCATCACAGGATATTGCTACAATGAAAAACTGACCATTTGTAGAGTAGCTAAAAAGGCCAAAATCAACCCCCAGTACTACCAGGAAGAAGTTCTCGCCCCAATTTACCCGACTGAAATCCCAGCCCTCTATGGTACAGACAAAAACCAAGTCTGGGTGCACCAAGACAAGGCCTCCAATCACACTTCGAGTTCAACCCTGACATTCCTGGAGTAATGGAGCAGGAAACTGAAATACATGCTATTCCATTCAGCAACATCCTAGTGAAGTCTCCTGATGCATCACCGATGGACTTTGTGTCTTTGGACTCTTCAAAAGGGCTCTTGGGAAACAGGTGTCCTCGAACAATAGACGGTCTCTGGAAAGCATATAAAGAGGAGTGGGAACTTCTAGACATGGCTGTCCTGCGTAAGAGTCTTCTGCAGTGGAAACTCCAATGCCGAACTATAGTTCGGGTGAAGAGCCATCAATTAGAGCATGCTCGATGGTGGAGACACGGCTTTTCTTAAGTTAAACTTAAAAATCATTTGTTATCAGAGATCAGAAACAACCCTCCGTAGAGATCCAGGGCCAACAACTTAAAGATCATCAGTCTGTACCAACTGAATAAGGAGTAAAGATGCTTTGAAATATGTCATACAAGGAACAATGAAATACGAGGCAAGATGAATGCAGACCCAACTTTTTTATTAATCTATTTCAGTTTTTATATGCTTATAAAACTGAAAATTCACTGTCATTACAAAAAAGAACATGAACCACGATCATGATTTTATAAATATTTCCATGAATTTTATTGTAGAAAGAAAAATTACGTTTGAACCAGGAATCGAACCCTGGATCTCTGACTCTATACGTCAGTGCGATAACCTATGCCATTTGAACCTCCAATTGGATCATCAAATTTCTTTCCACTTATACAATTCTCCTTTTATCAGAAGGCCGATGGCCATCACTATCAACAATGTCACCTGATGACTTCTATTCAAAGTATTTTTATTGAGAATTTGAACATTACTTTTAAGCAGTTAAGCTTATTATTTTCATGTCATATTTTAAATTATCATTTTCCAGAATTGGATATAGTTTTATTTTAGAAAGAAAAATTATGTTCGAACCCCAGATTTCTGACTCTATACGTCAGTGCGATAACTGTTACATCATTCAAACTACCGATCAAAATTGCTATGGATTTTCAGTTTTTATAGTTATCATGAAAATAATAAAGTATCATTGTAAAATCACGGTTGTAATGAATGTTTTATTTTAGGAAGTAATATTTTGAGGTTCTTTTAATTATATTATTTTGAGTCTGTTTATCTTACCTCAATATTAATGCTGATTTATTCTTGAACATGTTTCGATAAGATCTTAATCATCCTCTGCATCTTGCCCAGACTGGTTGGATTTATGTTGTAAACCCTGGATGTCGATGTCAGCTCCCTCCTGTGGTTGACCAAAGTTCTTTGGCAGGGTTTACAACATAAATCCAACCAGCCTGGACAAGATGCTGAGGATGATTAAGATCTAATAGAAACATGTTCAAAAACAAATCAACATTAATATTGAGGTAAGATAAACAGACTCAAAATAATATAATCATGGTTGTAGTTCAGACTTTATTTTTTACAATTGACTGAAAATGTCTTGTTACAGAATCTTGTGTGAGACTGTCAAGGACTTCACTGTGCGAGCAGCAGAAGTGAGTCTATGTCAGGGTGATGATCAGTTTGGTGCTAAGTGTCAAGTACTGAAGGAGAAATTAGATCTGCTTCTACAGACACTTCAGAATGAAGAGAGTGGATTGCTACTGCAGGAACAGATACAGCAAGCTGTGAGTGTAACAATTAACCCTACATATTTAACTTTCACAGGGAAAGAACACTATGAGGTTTAATTTAATAATTAAATTAATGTTTTTATCAGAAGTAAGAAGGAAACCGCCAAGAAACGACATAACACCGGTCGACCGAGGCTACTGACGATGGAGATAAGCTCCGAAACTGCAGTATAGAAGAAAAAGGATATGAGGTGAGGTAATAAAAACATTAATTTAATTATTAATTAACCCTACACTTTGTGCAATCTTCTAATTATCATATCTAATGCCACGAATGATTTCCAATTTATCTAGAGAATTTGGAAATCAAGAGTGGCATTTGTTAGGACTATTTAACAAATATAATTAAGCTGTTTACTCAAAAATCATTATTTAAATATAGTTACTAGTATTTTAAAATGTTATATATTTAGTGTAAACGGCTATGTTTGAAAACAAATGAGAAATATTTGGTTAAGTTTCTTTTGTTCATCCAGTGCAACTAGATATTATTATTTATTGCCAAATAGGATCACAATATTGTAAGAATGCACCCTAGTGGAGAAAAAATTAAACAAATAACTGTTAATAGTGAGTGAAGAACATATTTTTAACGACTCACCTCATATAATTTCAAATTTCTTTGATACCAAACGGTTTCAGACAATATCTTGTCCCTCTTCAGTTATGACTTTCATGACAAGATATTGTCTGAAACCGTCGGTATCAAAAATATTTGAAATTACATGAGGTGAGTCATTAAAAATATGTTCTCCACTCACTATTAATGATATAATCTCATAATGTTTACTTCCCAACATTAATTTAAACACATCAAACTGTATATTATAACCTACGTTGTAGGTTATTAATTTTTTTTAAGAAACATCTCAGTAAAATCATTAATAAAAAACACAATTATTGAACACACGATTATCAAATGTGTAGTTTGAAGGAATCTGTTCATTATATGCTAAATTCAATGTATTTGTTGGAAATTATTCACTGCAAAATAATTCTCTGACCTGTTCAGAATATTAAAAAGGAGGAGCTTTCTTTATTTTGATAAATATCGAGATGAAACATGAATGTCATTGGTTGTAAAACAAAATTCATTGAAACATGATTGGTCATTGACTCCCATATGGGGCATGAATTAAATAGTTAGTAGAAATGCCATTAGTGCTTTTGAAATTACTGATAAATTCATGAGTAACAAAAAGTTATGATGGAATTTATCTAGGGAAGTCCATAATCACAAGTTGCATTTATTAAGAGTATTTCATAAATAAACTGAACTAATTATTAAGAATCTAATTAAAATTACAGTGGGAGGAAACACTATGAGATATTTACATTAATAAATGAGTTGGAGAAAATGTTTTAACATCTCACCTCACAAAGTTGCATGTCTTCACGATACCGGTTTCAAAAGTATAGTATTACTTCCATCTTCAGTCAAATTCCAAATTAATTATTATGAGTTAGGGATTTTGACTCACCGCATATTTTTTTTATTTTCTTGCAGACTATAGTTTCTTCACAGTTGTGTGACATTGTCAATGCTTACTAATGTCAAATTTGTGGTTGTCTATCCTATAGGTTGATTTCTCCCTCTGTTGGTTGATGGATGAACTTCCAAATAATTTTTTTTTTCCCCCACGAATTTCAAAATTCATAGTTTCTCCTTATTCTTTAGAAAACTATGAATTTTGAAATTCCTGGGGAAAAGGTAAAAAAAATTGATTTAGAAGTTTCTCCTTATTCTTTAGAAAACTATGAATTTTGAAATTCTTGGGAAAAGGAAAAAAATTTGATGTGGAAGTTCATTTGGTCATCATTCTAAAGAATAAGGAGAAACTATGAATTTTGAAATTCCTGGGGAAAAGGGAAAAAAAAATTGATTTGGAAGTTCATCGGTCAGTCAACAGAGGGAGCAGAAATCAACCTATAGGATTGACAACCAAAAATTCAACAGTAAGGAAGCATTGATAATGTTACACAAGTGTGAAGAAGCTATAGGGCCGCATGCAAATACATTAGTCTTTATATTTGAAGAGAAAAATTTTCGCCTAGACCAAAATGTTAAATTCCCAATAAATGTCTTCTTAACTAAGAAGCCGCCATTTGCAAAGATAGAAGCAATGGTTTCAAAAGCATTTGGCGAGAGGGAATTACAACATATATATGAGAAAAATTTGCATCTAGATCACAACTCACCTTGGTAGCTCAGTTGGTAGAGCATTTGGCCCGGCAAGCCAAAGGTCCCGGGTTCAAGTCTCGGTCTAGGCGAAAATTTTTCTCTTCAAATATAATTTATCTTTCAGTGAGAAATGTTAAATCAATAATAAAAACAACATTAGTCTCTACTCAAATTACTTCCAATCACTGGTGAGCTGACTCAGCGTGAGCAAGTGCAAAGATCGAATTAGCTACCCACTAACTGGTCATGCACGAAAGTCGGACGTGTTCGTAATATTGGCAAGAAATTACCCAGAATTCTCAGCGATAAAACCACTTCCGTTATTTTCGTCTGCTAGAGGCACACATTTACACTTGCATCTCGCAAATAATACTGTATACGACGTCTAAGTCGTGCAATATTACGCCGATTCTCCTGTTCTTCCAGTTGAATTCTTTGGTTACTCTATCAAATTCCTCTTCTCCGCGTATACTGAAAACATGATCAAAGTCTTCAAGGTCCGACATCTTGGATAAAGCAGCAAGGTTTCAAAGTATATCAGTTACCATTGGTTCCCATCGGGATTCTCACGATTCGTTTCTCTCCTAAGTCATCTCGGCAGGTAGCTTAGGAATTTCAACAATTATTATCGCATGAACAGATTTTTGAGTATGCAAAAACATATTTGGATACAACTTTCTCAGCAGAGAACGACTTTTACGGTCTAATGCATTCATAGATTCGACCCATAGTCTGCTAGAAAATCAAAAATATGAGGTGAGTCAAAATCCCTAACTCATAATAATTAAAAGAAACCTCATAGTGTTACTTCCTTCAAATATTAAAAAGAAAAACTGAAGTAACTCATATAAAATAATTATATTTCTATTACGAAGTACAGTAATATATACAGTAATATTTGAAAAGTAAAGAATGTACGCGTCCCGCGCCGTAGCCGAGCGGTTAAGGTAGGAAGCCTTGGCGCAGAGCTACGGGACTTGCGCTGGTTCGAGTCTCCATGGGGGAAGAAATTTTCTCATGGTATTTCGGCCAGTATGGGACCGGTGCCCACCCAGCATTGTGAGGCAATTGGGTAGCTACAATAAGTAGCGGCTCCAGGTTGAGGAACCAGCTATAACGGCTGGGGGACTCGACATGCTAACCACATGTCACCCCTACACTGGCTGTTGATCATCTACCTCTGTGATTGACACATGTGGATGTGAAGGGCCAGCAGCCGGCTGGTAAAAGGGCAACCGCTGAAAAGTGGAAAGACCATCAATCGGATCGGAAGAATGCACACTATTGCATCGTAACTATAATATGAAGTGAAACATGTTTTATTATGCAGGAGCCTGTGGTTGAGCCAGAGATTCTGGATGAGGGAGAAGAAAAAAGCACCTTAGATAAGCCAGAAAAAGACCTCACCAGTATTTGTGAGCTCAAGAAGGTAAGAGCTGTAATCAACTATTGTAAAGAATTGTAAGCTATTAAATATGTAATATACTTTGTTTAGTGCAATTCACATGCAGACATAAAGAGAGAGAGAGAGAGACTGTAAATTTCAGCAATGGATGTAGTGAAGTCAAAACTTTTCACACGCTTTATATTAGCTTGACCTGTATCTGTCCATCTATCTATGTAATGGAATCTTTGAACACAATTTTCACCCACTTAAAAACATTGGATCGACTTGAAACTTTGTATACTTGTAAAGAACCAATGACAATACAATAATTTCATATTTTTTTTCTAAAATCCTGGCCAGAATCATCAGAAAAAAAAACGGTATAATAGGTTGCAGACTTATCGACTTTTTAGTCAATCATTGTAAGAGCTCAGTTGGTAGAGTGGTGGACTGTAGTGGTATATAATTTCAGTAATCCATAGGTCGCTAGTTCAAATCCGGCCTGGAGGATTTTTTTTAAGAGTGTTACTTTTAGCTCATACTACAGTAGTGTCAAATTTAAAGATATTTACATTTTTAGAAAACCAAACTAAAAAATGAAAAATAAATAATAGTTTAAAAAAACTAAAACAACACGCTTTATTAGAAAACCGAACTAAAAAAAGAAAAATAATTTTAATTTCCAACACACTTGGGATAAAATTAAAGTGGTCAACAAAAAAATCATCTCCAACACATCTAGAATAAAACTAGAGTAATCTACAAAAAAAATAATTTTACCATCAAAAGCGTGGGGTGCTCTATATCAATTAATATATTTGATAATAAACAGATATTGGTAAAAGTAAAGTCTAAGAAGAAAACGTAAAAACCATAAAAAGCACCCCACACTTTTGATGGTAAAATTATTTTTTTTTGTAGATAACTCTAGTTTTATTCTAGATTTGTTGGAGATGATTTTTTTTTTGTTGACCACTTTAATTTTATCCCAAGCGTGTTAGAAATTAAAATTATTTTTCTCTTTTTAGTTCAGTTTTCTAATAAAGCATGTTGTTTTAGTTTTTTTAACTATTATTTATTTTTATTTTATAAATGAGTTGGAGAAAATGTTTTTGTATCTCACCTCATGAAGTTCCATGTTTTCACGATACCGGTTTCAAAGATCATTTTACCTTCATCTTCTCACCTGGACATTATCAGAGACCATTGTCTTCATTCTCGACTAGATTCTGATTGTGCTGAGGTGTGATGTCTTCTTTATTCTTTTCCTCTAGTGGTGGGCAGACTAATCTCATGATCAAATTGTTCTCCCTGAGAATTTCAAAATGCATTAATTTGTCTCTCTTCTTCTGTATGTAGATTTTCCCCAATTTGTAACTACTGTTGGTTTTTCAAGTTGTTTCACCAATTTTGCCTTCTACTTAATTCTACGATTTTTTGTTTGTGCATGAGTAGCTACTCCAGATTTTTCTATTTCCGCATATTTTATATTTTTAAGATGTTCTTTCAATCTTATATTAAGATTTCTTTTCGTTAAAAATGGATTTGATGGTGTCAAATCATGTCCAGGTAAGGAAATATATGAAGTAATGTGTATATTTCTAGTTCAATTGCTTGATATTATTACTTCATAGTATTACTTCCTATCTTATTTTACAGTAAACTGTTATTATATTGTTAAATTAAGTATTGCATCCTTTATGGACACCCTTTGTTAAAATTTGTAACTAGATTAGGATCAAACCTAGACTCACTATCCAGCCATATTATCATAGTAACTAACTCACTGGCTCTATTGAACCCTTAGGTTCATGGCCACACGGACATAAGCTCTCCATACATCCCTATCCTGAGCTAATGTTTTCCAATCATTCTCTGTATAATCTACTTCCCTCAAGCCATGGTTAATGTTATTCTCCCACCTCATTCTTGGTCTACCATCTGGGCGTTTTCTCTCTCGTCTCTTCATATAAGAAGTTTCCATGCTCCTCTTTCATTCCCCATTCGTGCCACATGACCTGCCCATCACAGTCTATGAGATTAACTGTTCTTATTATATCTGACTACCTTTAAATTCCATGTAGCTCAGTGTTATGTAGCTTTCTCCATTCACCTGTCTGTTCATCTCTCTTTGGTCCAAAAATTTTCCTAAGAACTTTATTCTCATGTACTCGTAATCTCCATTCCTCCCTTAAGTAATAGTCCATGTTTTGCATCCATATAATATAACTGAGAGAATAGATAGATAGATCATCGGTTGATTAATGTCTTTGACATCGTCCAATTCCTAATAGCCAATTTTGTCAGTCCATCCAATCTCCTGGTGGTAGATGTTTCTCCTTCATATATTACTCCAGGAGGTTTTAGGTCTTCCTCTGCCTCGTCTTCCCTCAGTTTTGTTAACTGAGAGAATAATAGTTATATATATTTTCAGTTTAACATTTTTTGAAAGGAGTTAGGATGACAAGAGTCCCTATAATGCATAATAACATGCATTTCCAAAAATTTCTCTCTGCATTTCATTCCTATTTATTTCCGATTGAGGGTCTTTCCACTTTTCAGCGGTTGCCCTTTTACCAGCCGGCTGCTGGCCCTTCATATCCACATGTGTCAATCACAGAGGTAGATGATCAACAGCCAGTGTAGGGGTGACATGTGGTTAGCATGTCGAGTCCCCCAGCCGTTATAGCCAGTTCCTCAACCTGGAGCCGCTACTTATTGTAGCTACCCAATTGCCTCACGATGCTGGGTGGGCACCGGTCCCATACTGGCCGAAATACCATGAGAAAATTTCTTCCCCCATGGAGACTCGAACCAGCGCAAGTCCCGTAGCTCTGCGCCAAGGCTTTCTACCTTAACCATTCGGCTACGGCGCGGGACTCATTCCTATTTATAATTATTAAAATCTCAATATTCATAACTTCAATATCATTGATGACCAATAGTTTTTAATGACATACCCTATAAATGCTGCAGCCATAGTTAAAAATAAAATTAAAACACCTGCAGATCATGTATATAGGAATTTAAATGACCCATAATATATTCCTCACCCAATATGTAAGTAGATACATACAAAGATTCCTAGGTATTTGAACTCAGCCACTTCTTCAAAATTTCCCTCATTTGTCATTAGGTTTGTATTTCCACTATAAAATGTATTTCTATGTTGAGGTATTAATATTGTAGACTGAGTTTGTGCAACGCGAGGCATTGATGAGTCGAGCAAACAGCTTGAAGAAGGCAATCAGACAACTTGTGGAGCACACAGAACAGGCTGTGGATGAGCAGAACAAGACAACAGCTGTGAGATGTGGTCCATGCCTTCTAGTCACACCTCCTGCGCCTGACCAACCTCAGGCACCCAGAACCACAAAGACACTCGACATTCCAGGGCTGCCGAAGCCCACCGATACTCTTAAGGTACTTCCAGTATCATGTATCTCTAAACAATTTATGAAATTGTTTGTGTGTGCAACTAATATTCAAGATTTAACAACAAAATTATCTTGTTTCTAGCTTTTCAATATTTGGTTTTAAGAAGAACATAAAATTTGTCAGATATTCCATGTCCCATAAGAAGAATTCACTGGAACTCATTAATCAGATTTACTGAACATAGTCAAGACCAGTAATTTTTCTAAACATGATCATCAGTCAGTCCAAGTGCACTAGTGGTTGACTTTCTCACCTCTGATTCCAAGGATTGCAGATTCAAACCCAGCGGTTAGATTTTTCAGAGAACAAAAATCCTGAGTACAGTTCCTTCAGAAGAGAACTAAAGAAATTAGTTCTGTGCAATTGATTACCTAAAAAAGAGTCCTCTATGTAAAATTTATCAGACTTTTCATGCCTAGATTTGAATTCCAATACTAATGACCTTAGCTGTTAAAGAATTTCATTAAATTGTATTGTTCAATTTTTAATTATTTTAGTAGCTCTTTTTATAGGTTAATATGAAATGCTAAATTGGCATTTTCAAGTACTTTAGCCAAGTTTATACACACATATACTAATATGTTCTAAACAAATCACATCATTATATCTAGCTTTTTATATTAGAGAATTTTTTGATTAAAATTTTATTACTTGTAATTGTTATGTCTAGTTATTTTTTATATCTAGCTGTAGCATTGTTTATAAATATCCAGGTTTATGGTGAAATTAAATGTTTCTTACCTCTCCTCATATAAATTTTCTAAGTAGATCGCAATTTCGAGACCACAACAGTCTTATTGTCAGCACTTTCTTGGCGACGGATGTTATGTCGATTGGAAGAAACTCTTCTTCTTCCCTCTTTTGGTGGACCGATGAACCTCTGGATCAGGTCAAAATTTGCGGGAATTTTGAAGTTCATAAGTTTTCCTTTGTTTTTCTGAATGTGGATCTTTTCCCAAACTGTGAGTTCTTTTTGTTCGTCTATTTGTTTAATTAGACTGGCCTTTGATTCAATTAAATGTTTTTCAGACCAAACATGAGCAGCTACTGCTGACTTTTCCACTTCTCCATTTTTTATGTTTCTAAGATGTTCTTTCACCCTTGTTTTCAAATTTCTTTTCGTTTTTCCAATATAAATTTTGTCACAATCCCTGCATTTGATCTGATAAATTCCTGATTTGTTTTCACTTTCAATTCTTTCATTTTTATTGGTTTTAATTATCCTATTAAGGCTGTATTCATTCTTTGGTGCTAATCTTATCTTAAACTTTTTTGAAATTTTTAGTGTTTCAATGGATGGTAAGTGAATTTCTTGAATTTTATTTTTTCTGTTTCTTTTATAAGTGTGCTTTCATTTATTAATTTTTGTCTTTTCAAATTATTTATTTTCTTGTGTACCATATTTTCTTCATAACCGTTATCTATTGCAACATTAATTATGTGTTCTTTTTCTTTTTCATAGTTTTCTTTGCTCATAGGTGTATTTACCAATCTATGTGTCAAACTATTGAATACTGCCTCTTTATGAGCAAAATGGTTGAATCCTGAAGCTTTAATATAGTTGTCAATATGTGTATTTTTTCTATAAATTCCAAATTCTATCTTGTTTTCTTCATTTCTTCTTAAAGTGAGATCTAAAAATGGGACTTGTCTTTCATTTTCAGTTTCCATGGTAAATTTTATAGTTCTACTCTGAATGTTCAACAGCTTTAAAGCATCCTCTATTTGCTTGTGATTCACAATAGCAATTACTCCAAAATATGAAAATCAAAGGATGTCCACTTGTTATTTTCTGCTCAAAACTTCCCATAAATAAATTGGCCAAAAAGCGTGATAGAGGATTTCCCATAGAAAGCCCAGAATTTTGTTTGAAAAATGTTCCGTTATATGTAAAAAACATTTGTTCAATGCACAATTTAGTTGGAATTATAAATTCTTTTATACATTCTTTTTCTAATTTGTTTTTATTTAACCATTTTTCCAAAATTTCAAGAGTGGTTTCTCTGGGGATGCTGGGAAACAATGAAACTATGTCAAACGACACTAATCTGTCTGTTGGTTCTATTTGTGTGTTCTCTAATTTTCCTATCAGTGGAAACGAGTTATCTATTGATAGGTTATCAAATTCTTCCATTTCCTTGTATTCATTGCATAACCTTTTTGATATTAGGTATGTAGGTGACCTTATACTGTTGATAATGGGCCTCATTTTATCTCCGCCCTTGTGAATTTTTGGGAGACCATGCATTTGTGGATTTTTAGGATTGGGGACTTTCAGCCTGAATTTATCTTGTTTCGTTAAAACTTTGTTTATGTTTTCGAAGGTGTTATCAACTTCTTTAATGCATTTTGGAAGTGGATCAGATTTTATTTCAGTATATTCTACAGATTCTAAAACTTTTTCCATCCTATTTTTATAATCTTTGTTATCCATGATTACTAACTGATTACCTTTGTCAGCCTTTGTGATTATTGCATTTTTATTGTTAATTACTTTAATGTTTCATCCTATAAAAGTTAAATATCTAGGCTGTTTATTTTAAATATAATAAATTTGGGAATTTTAACGTTATGAGGTTTTCTTAATAAGAATCAAATGAATCGTGAATTCTTCTTACTTCATATATCTATGTCTTTTTTAACCTTTTGACTGCCGAGTTTTCCTTTTGCCAGCTGGGCTGTGGGTGCCAGGTTTTTTAAATTTAAAGTACTACGCCATACTATATAATATAAACCTATATAAAGTATATTTAACTATCTACATGCCATGCTAAATTTAATTTAAACTCACTATTTTACATTTATTTGAAGGTTAGGCGGTGTTGCTTCCACTTGTAAAGATCCCAGGTTCGAATTCAGCACGGTGACTTTATTGAAATTTGTTATCACTATCACTAAAACATTTATTCTACTGAATAATTTTGATGGTATTATCACTAAACACTTATATATTAAATATTGTTGAACATTTTTTGTGGTCCTGGGTTCGAATCAATTCCAGTCAAACAGCTGTTTTATGCCACGTGTTTCGTTTGGCGCGACACGCCCACCACTGTCAGTCACACTCTGTTCATTTAGGTCTACATCACTTGCTTTACTATTTACAGGCTTAGATTGTAATAATATTCTCTTAGAAATAGGACTACTATCACATTCGTCAAACGAATAACCATTTGATGAACTGTTAATGTCACTCTCATCTTCTGATAAAACTGTCACAATAAACTCGCGAATTGTATATTCGTCAACTTCGAGACATGAATCACTGTATTCCACAGCACGACCTATCCCTTGCTCAGGTATCTTTTCAACTAAAAATAAAATAAATAAAGAGAAAATCCTGAAATTGCAATATTCCATAGCAAAAAAAAAAAAAAAAAGGCCTTGAAACATGAATGTACACGCTCCTTTAGAAAACCAATTTACAACCAGCCTGTACCGTTATTCTGTAAGGGATGTGCAAAGTATTGCCAAGAAAGGATGTACAAACATAGAACGAACAATAATTTTAGTTTATTGAAGTAAAAATTTCGGGAAAAAAATATTTAAAGTAATAAGATTGAAAACCGGAGCCTGCCGGGCGTGGCGTACAGCTGTACACACACTTTCACCGGCGCACGCCGGGCATGGCGTTCAAAAGGTTAAGCACAGCACTGCAGTATCAGAAAAACACCTTAATGTAAAATGTTAAAAAACATAGATATATGAGGTAAGAAGAGTTGACAATTCATTTTATTCTTATTGTTTATTGTATTTATATATCTAGTTTTTATGTTCATAAGTATTTTTTTATATGTGAGCTTTTAGTCATTAACCCTTAAATTTGCAATGTATCCTATAGGATACAACAAGTGGTTTAATTTATTTAATTTTTTAATAAAGAAGAAAATGCATGAATAGAAATTACTTAAATTTGTGTTAAATTACACAATATACCTAATAACAACAGTTATACATGATTTAGTTTTCACTGCTGTCCGTCACATTTAAATAACTGACACGAGAAGTTAGTGTCTTGCCAATTTAAGGGTTAATTTTATATCTTATATTTTTTTCATAATATGTTTTATATTATTGTGGTTACTTATTCATATATTTTATGTATGTATTTCTATTGTTATTCTTACCCTCTGTTTTTTTACATTCAAGTTTTATATTGTTAACTTTTAATACTAGGTATTTATTGTTCACAATTTTATATCTGAATTTTATTATTTTTATGTAGATAGATTTTATATTTTTAATTATTTATGCAGATAATTCATAATTTTTTGCTAGGTTTTTGTTAATAATATTTTATAAGAAGTTTTTTCATTATGCTCAATATTTTTATTTTTTTGTACAAGTTTTTAATATTAGTAAAAAAATAGATCTTTATTGTGTGTCTCTTTACTGTTACAGGTATTACCTACTATAGAATCCATGTCAAGCACAGAAGTTAGCCCTTGCCCCTCCCCTCTGTCACATTCCCCATCTCCTGATCTAACAGCCAGACTGACAGCAATCTCACCACTTCCTGACCTGCGACGTGACTCAGGCTGCAGTGAAGAACTGCTTACCCTACCCGTACCTGTTGAATTTGCTGATGAAGAGGCTAGACGTCGTAGTCTGATCCCATCTGAGGAAGAAGAAGGCCCTTCACGTAGTTTCACACCTTCTACCATAGAACCCACAATCCCCATCCCGTCCCCAGCCAAGCACATTCAGAGATTCCTGTCCCTTCCAGACGATGATGTCCTCACCGCTGTGATTCCTGACATTACTGTAGAAGATGATAGTCCGTTACCTTCTAAAGATGAAAAGGACAAGGGAAACCTTGCTGCACAAGCAGAAAGTGTTCAGAGTGTAAGTGTTAGTGCTCTCTCCCCACCACAAGATGTTCAAGAAGATGATGATGATGATGAATCTCCTTTCTTGGATCTATTGACTGTTTCTGAGTCACAAGAAACTCGGAGATCATCCACTGTGAGTTTGAAAGACATGGAGAAGGACATTTGTCACATTGACTCACCTGAAATGACAGAAGCAGAACCAACCGATGATCAAGACGAGGACGTGACAGGTGACGATGGGATTACAGCTTTAAACTTAGGTTTGTTGGAACCAAGAGATGATGGGGCTGTTAATTTACAAAGCGAACTTGCTGCAGCTGGTTTTGTAGCAGTTAGCAAACCAACTCCATCATCTCCTGAAGATGAAGCAGTGACACCTGAGTCCGATGAAGAAGAGTCAGATAAGCTTGTGAAAGGTTGTAGCTTGGCTCACTTTGAGGAAGGGAATGACATTGCTAGGAGGTCGTTTTATAAACAAATCAAGTCTGGAGCGGGTAGGAAAAGGAGGACTAAGGTGGATAAATCTGCGACAGTCGAACACAGTGAGGCCTTACCTGAACATGACAACGAGTATCTGGATGTGTACAAAATTCAGATTCAGGGATCAAATGGCAACCTGAATGTTGATGTGGCTTCGACGCCTGGTTCAGCACGAACATCGCCCAGGCCGAGTATAGCTGTTTCTGAAGGAGATGATGAGGAACTGCTTCACTATCACATGCAGGTGAGCAATGCAGAAATTGATTTTCATAAGTAATGCCATGAGTGATTTCCAATTTATCTAGATAATTTGGAAATCAAGAGTGGCATTTGTTAGGACTATTTAACGAATAAAATTAAGCTGTTTACTCACAAATCATTGTTTAACTATAGTTATTTTAAAATATTTATATATTTAATGTAAACGGTGATGTTTGAAAACAAATCAGAAATGTGAGGTTATGTTCATTCACTACCGCTAGATCATATTATTTATTGCCAAATAAGATTGCAATATTGTAAAAGTGCACCCAAGTGGAGAAATAATGAAACACATCAAACTATATATCATATTTAAAGAGAAAAATTATACGCTCAGACCGGGACTTGAACCCGGGACCCTTGGTTTTCTAGTCCAAGTGCTCTACCATTTGAGCTACCTGAGCAAGTACCGATCTAAACGCAAATCTTTCTCTATATACGTTGTATATATCATAATCAACATTAAGGGTTATTAATTAATTTTTTTAGTAACTACTCAGTAAAATCAAGGAATCTTTTCATTATTTGCTATATTCAATGTATTTGTTGGAGAAAAATAATGCTTTGACCTGTTCAGAACATTAAAAAGGAGGAGCTTTCTTTATCACAAAAGCAGGAGCTGATAAAGAGCGAGGTGAAACACGACTATCATTGGTTGTAAAACAACATTCACTGAAATGTGATTGGTCATTGACTAGCATTTGTGGCATGAGTTAAATAGTCATAATAAAGTACCGTTGTTTCCAATGACATATACAGTAAAAGTTGCTCAAAGCAGAATCGCATGGTACCAATTTTTTTTTCCACATTAGACAAAATTCCACATTATAAAAAACTAAAATTTATTAGAAATCTCAGATTATAGAGTATTGTATATGTCTTTTTTATGCACCTTGGATTAATTGTAGTTCCGCTGCCATTACTAACTACACTTTCGTTCACATCCTTTGATTCTCCGCAAATTTCATTCCACACTACATTGTATCATCGTTTAAAACTGTCCAGCCAACCTGAAGATGCCTTGAAATCGTTATTCCCTAGGGATTTAGCAACAGCTAGAGTTTGACTTGGAGCATCGGTCCGGAAATTTGAAGATTTATCTTCAATCACTTTCACTTTTCGTTTAATGACAATGATAATACGTTTT
The DNA here is from genome assembly GCA_030220185.1 of Diploptera punctata. Taxonomy (NCBI): domain Eukaryota; kingdom Metazoa; phylum Arthropoda; class Insecta; order Blattodea; family Blaberidae; genus Diploptera; species Diploptera punctata. The sequence goes on along the minus strand of JASPKZ010007247.1, from coordinate 1,083,041 downwards.
AGCCATCTTTATTCCGGAAATTCAGAATGCTATATATATGAACGATCGGTCTCGGAATTAAAAAACTAATTTAAGATTTTACCGTGCAATGTTATTTGTAAGACAGGTATCTGTATTTCTATATTTTACATAACGGGTATGCAGTGAGGCCGAAATAAAATTTCAGGTACAGGTAGAATCTATACTTCACCCGGCGGCAGGAATCATTCCTTATTGTTTTTTGGCATAACAGAAATTCAATGAAATGGAAACTAATTTATTTCTCTGTCTTTCCGCTTTATAAAAAAAAATTTCATGAACTGTGTAGAAATATCCTTCCATTTCCGCATTGGACAGATTCTGTTTTATGCAAAATAAATACACATAAAATTACTATTATTTCGCTGGGACCAATAAATTTGTTTACATTGGACAGGTTTCCGCATTATTCACGTTCCAGATTAAACAAGTTTTACTGTATTTTAATTGTATATTGGTTGACAGGCAAAGCAGAGAGAAGCTCTGGCACTGGACAGATCTGATGTGCAGCCTGAGACTCCAGGAGAAATGTTCCACCCAGTGTTCAGCGTGATTGTCAATCCTCCATCACCTGTCATATCAGACGAGGACAGTCCTGACTTGCTACGCAGAGGTAGTGAGGACAGCGCTAGCAAATGTGAGGCCCCAAATACATTCATTCTATGAAAATAATTTGTCTAACACCTATTAATAAAGAGCCCATTATTTTCTTGGTCTTCAATTTGTAAGCATATAGTTCACTACTTCTCATGTGTGGAAATCATGTTAGTATTTGTAATATAAAAATATAATTATATTATTTTTAGTCTGATCATCTTACCTCAATATTAATGTTGATTTGTTCTTGAACATGTTTCAAAACAATTCTGCTTTATCGTCAACTTGTCCAGACTGGTTTTATTTACGTTGCATTATGTTACACAACCTGGATGTCGATGTCAGCTCCATCCTGTGGTTGGCCAAAGAACCTCCAAACAAGGTCACACTCCATCGGTATATCTTTGGCCATCCACAGGATGGAGCTGATATCGACATCCAGATTGTGCAACATAATGCAACATAAATAAAACCAGTCTGGCAAGCTGACGATAAAACAGAATTGTTTTGAAACATGTTCAAAAACAAATCAACATTAATATTGAGGTAAGATGATCAGACTAAAAATAATATAATTAAAATAATCTCAAAATATCACTTCCTAAAATTAAATATTACATAGTAACTTCAATGGTGTTTCGTCATGAATTTTAAAAGTATCAAATCATGTTAGTATAGAGAAAATATGTGAATAATCCAGATGCCAAATAGCTCAAATGGAAGAGCACTGGCGTACAGAACTAGAGACATTAGGTTTAAATCCTGATTTATGCACATATTTTTCTGGAATTGAACATAGTTTCATTTTAGAAAAAAAAAAAATTAATGCTTGGACCGGATTCGAACCCCAGAGATCCAGAGTTCTAATCCTGGTCCGAGTGTTAATTTTTTTTTCTAAAATAAAACTATGTCCAATTCTGGAAAATGTTAATTTTTAAAAAATATAACATCAAAATATAAAGCTTTACCGCTTAAAAGTCATGTATAAATTCTCAATAAAAAGACTTTGAATAGAAGTCATCAGATGACGTTGTTGGTAGCAACAGCTACCGGCCTTCTGATGAAAGCGAGTTGTATAAGTGGGAAGAATTGTTGTTCGTATCTGGGTTCAGATGATGTAGTCAATATCATACTGATGCGCATAGTCAGAGATCCAGGGTTCGAATCCTGGTTGGAGCATTAATTTTTCTTTCTAAAATAAAACTATGTCCAGTTCTGGAAAATGTTAATTAAAATGTTAATTTAAAAAAATATAACATATTTTTCTCTTCAAATTTAATATAGTTCATATTTATTTAATAATCCATTGAGTGAGACAGATGATGATTCATCTTCTCACTGGTGGATTCCCAGTACTCCAGTACCACAGAGTACCAGAGAAGAAAGTAGGCAAGTTGCACGTACATGCCACAGGCGGCGCTAGTGTAATACAACTAACGACACCTAAATTTTTTCGGTTCTTTTTTTGGTACTAATATGAAATTCAGCACCGCCTGGTGGTAAAATTATGAATTATAATTATATAACGCCATCTGGTGAATAATCATGGAATTTAACTTTTATAGGAATAAATAACGTATTAATTAATCTTAAATTGTGGAATTATGTATATCCAGTCTCTCAGACCTACAGATTTTCTTTAATTTTAACAGAAAGGAAGAATGGAAATAAATAAAACATGTTAATTTATTTTCGTTTATTAAAATTTTAAAACGTGCATTATGAGCTCTTTTAATAAATATGTACAATTGACCTACCCCCTTATTCTCACATACATATTTTATACAATATTTATTAAATAACCTTAGCCATGTCGTACATCTGTTCATTATAAAGTCACATTTTTAAAATGTTTATTAGAAATGGCTGTACACTAACATCACTCTTCCTAACCTAACAAATCTTAGAATTTTATCACTTCTAGTAGGTTTATCTTTGAAAATAGATTCACATTAAAAATGTAAACAAGCTTGAATTTACTTACAAATTAGAGTAAAATAAAATCTAAGTAATGATTTTAACTTTCGATAATTTACAGTACCGTCTACATAGAACGAAAGGATAGCAGTTAAAAATTTAAATTTACAAAATGGCTAACTTCCCATAATCCCGAGTGAACACCGTTAAACACGCCGTGAACGACGCCGTGTGCCTTGCATTTGTTTTATTTAGTTACATATTCTGTTACTACGAAACAGCGCTACCATTGTAGTTTGCTCATTGTAGTTCATCGTAAACGACCGAAATTTTTTAGATGTCACTGTACTCAGTTTCCCCTCTATTCGAAGTTTCTCTATGCTCCAGTACAATCTCATTAAGTCGTGAAAACATTATCAATAAAACCTCATAATGTTAAAAATTCCCATATTTATTATCTTAAATTATGTTAACACATTGTACATTTTTGTTTTGTTCTAGACAGTGAAGGAAATTTAACAAAAATGCATGGGAAATTCTAAAATATAGAAGATGTTGATTTATCCATGATGTCATCTGGATTGTTGCAGAGTTCATATCAATTTTTTCATATATATATATCGATTCTGTGTAAAATGATGGACTTGGCATTCATGTTATGTCCTTTTCTTATTTAATTGATTTTACTTTGTATGATGTTTTTATTATTCATTTAACATTTCTCAATGAAAGATAAATTATATTTGAAGAGAAAAATTTTCGCCTAGACCGGGACTCGAACCCGGGACCCTTGGCTTTCCGGGCCAAGTGCTCTACCAACTGAGCTACCGAGGCGAGTTACGATCTAGATGCAAATTTTTCTCTTATATACGTTGTAATTCCCTATTGCCAAATGCTTTTGAAACCATTGCTTCTATCTTTGCAAATGGCGGCTTCTTAAGATGGTTTCAAAAGCATTTGGCGATAGGGAATTACAACGTATATAAGAGAAAAATTTGCGTCTAGATCGTAACTCGCCTCAGTAGCTCAGTTGGTAGAGCACTTGGCCCGGAAAGCCAAGGGTCCCGGGTTCGAGTCCCGGTCTAGGCGAAAATTTTTCTCTTCAAATATAATTTACTTTGTATGTTTGATTAAGACTGCAGAGCTGTTTATATTCTATATCTGTATTTTTTGCAAGTTGATATCCATTTCATTCCCAAATTTACCAATATGTAGTGGTAACCCCAGAAACTCATGTCTACGTTTCTTGACAAAACTGTATCAATATTCCAATTAGTCAAACTTTTTTATGTTATGATTATATAAGAAGGCTAGCATGCAAAAGGAGCTGATGAACATTTGGCAAGTTTTACAGGAGAACCTTTTAAATTAAAGAAAAAAAAACATAACCTAAGCTTACAGATCAATGAAATTGAAACATTCTTTACTTCAGTAATAAGTGTTGTCATTCACCTAAAACATCAATATAAATTAACCCTAAATTACTCGCACATACATAACCTACATGAGGACTCGTGCGGGGTATTTTTTTGCCTTCAAGGCTTTATCATAGTTAATACTGGTAACACTGTTTCACATTATTACAAAGTTTAATGATTTTTTAAAAAATAATAACATCTATACACACCTCACTCAACAAAAAAAACAGTCTGGACAGGACTCCACCATATGATCTTTGCAGATCGGCTTGCCGCAATTGGTGCAACACTTTGTTGTCTTCCAGTCTTTGGCCCTAGGACAGAAGTGGCACCTCCCTCCTTTTCTGATGATCAGTGGTTCAGCTTCCTCCACAGGTCCTGTGAGATGTCTTATTTTCGCCTGAAGAGGTTTTGGCAAAGTGTTTATGGTTGCCCTTTTCTTCAGATAGCTGTCCAGTAGACTCCGACCAAAGTTTTAGGAAGTCGCGGTGAGCAAGCATTCTTCCCACATTTTCTTTTGTAATTATATGTGTATTGATGCCGCCAACATTCAACAAGAAATAAAATATAATCAGTGGCCAGCGATTGGACATCTTCATCTTCTGACATAATATCATCCTGATCACTTTCAGCGCTCTGTATAGAGTTAGAATCATGATCACTGTCTTCTACACAGTCTTCGTCTGATGAAGAAGGAATCCTCCAACAATTTCATCATCTGATGGTTCCAACAGTTCTATAATTGGATCTTCTGTCAATATTTTCATCTTGCTACTTATATTTACTCTTAGGGTCGTATGCAAATACATTAGTCTCTACTCAAATTACTTCCAATCACTGGTGAGCTGATTCACCGTGAGCAATTGCTGAGATCGAATTAACGGCCGACTTACCGGTCATGCATGAAAGTTGATGTTTTCGTTATAAAGCAACGAATTACCCAGAATTCTCAGCGATAAAACCACTTCCATTATTTTTGTCTGCTATAGAGGAACGCATTTACGCTTGCGTCCCGCAAATAATACCGTATACAATGACGTCTGCATCGCGCAATATTACACCGATTCTCCTGTTCTTCTAGTTGAATTCTTTGGTAGACTCTATCAAATTCCTCTTCTCCGCGTATACCGAAAACATGATCGAAGTCTTCAAGGTCCGACATCTTGGATAAAGCTGCAAAGGTTTCAAACTTCATCGGTTACCATCGGTTCCCTTCGGGATTTTCGCGATAAGTTTCTATCTTGAGTTATGATCTTAAGGTACCTAGTCAGGTAGCTTACAATTATCATCGCATGAATAGATTTCTGAGTAAGCAAAATGTATTTGGATAAAACTTTCTCAGCAGAGAACGCCTTTTACTGTCTAATGCGTTCAAACATTCGACCCTTAGATTTCAAATTGTAAGCACAAGAATAGAAAATAACTCTCTACAGATGCTAGGCGCGCACAGGGTAAAACATTTTCACAGGCAGCAACAATGACATAAAATAAATATAATTCTGTCATTAGCTATTCCAAGAAACTAAATGCAACTGAAACATGTGCTGGACGAGTCCATTTGAGAATAGGGAATCTCATAAATGTAATTGTCACTAAATAGTAGCATCTTTCAACCTAATGGAAAAAAATTACCCCGCGCGAGTAATTAAGGGTTAAGTACAAAACTTCTTATTTATAACATATATTAAATATTTAACAATTGCAGTGTTATATTAAATGATGACTGTAAGGGCAAGTACACTCTACAAGTTATCATACATTTTTGTCAACGTATTTTTTATATGATGATCTTGAAGAAGATTTTCAGGCTGTAGGCTATGGTCGTGAGGCTTGTAGTTCCCTGACATTTCGCCAGAGACTGCTTCTAGCATCCTCAAGGGTTGTCTTGAGACTGGCAATTCTGTCCACTGTCTGTCCTACTTATATGTTCACAGCGATGTATTCGTAAGTTATATCTGCCTTACAAATACATCGCAGGACAGACAGTGGACAGAATTGCCAGTCTCAAGACAACCCTTGAGGATGCCAGACGCAGTCTCTGGCGAAACGTCGGGTAATTACAAGCCTCACGACCACAGCCTACAGCCCGAAAATCTTCAAGATCATCATAGCAACTACAGCTGTGAAAGTCTATGTCAATACATATTTTTTTTTTATATTATAGTATTGTAGAAAAATTTCTTAACGGTAATTTTTCTTCTCATGAGGAAATTATTGCCGCTCAGAATTGTATAACAACATTAAAGTCAATTAACTTTATGTTAAACTGAATTAGAAATATACACCTCACCTAGTAAATTGAATTAAATTTGAGAGCTGGTGTGTATATTTCCAATTTGATTTTAGTATAATTATTTATTATTATTATTATTTTCTTCTTCTTCTTCCTTCCAAGTATTAGGCCAAGGCCTGATATGATCATAGAAAATTTTCCCTCCAGCATTTCATAGGATGGCCCAATGATCTTTGTCCTCTTGGTATATAATTATAAACAGCTTTGGGGATCCGATTTTAACTCATTCTTTCAAGATGGTGTTTCCAATTTAGTTAGTACTGTTTAATACATTCCAAAATTGGCATAGTCTTCAATTCTTTTAAGATATCGGTGTTCCTTTTCCGATCCTATCTGGTATAACCCGCTGTTCTGTGCATGAATCGCATTTCACAAGCCGTTATTCTGCTTTCATGTTGTCTTTTTAGTGTCCATACTTCACTACCATAGGTCAACACTGGTCTAGCCAAAGTGTTATATAAACGTAATCTGGTGTTTTTTTGTACAAGGAATGGTATTATTATTATTATTATTATTAATTATTAGGATTGAATAACTCACATTTCTAGGTGCTGTACTTGTAAATATGTTGCAGTATCTGTGACATCACCTACAGGGCTGCACTGTTCTCCAGCAGCTACCCGTCGAATATCCAGTGGATCACTGCTAAAGGCTCCAGATGCTGTGATTGCAGCTGCAGCAGCAGGTGCACAACAACAATCAACAGGTCGAGACAGACTCAAGAGTATTGAGAAAGACAACCGCTTTGAAGAAAGAGCAAAACGGCTTCCCATTATCAACCCTCTAGTGCAGTTGCCCATGTGGCCAAGTAAGCACCGTCATACTACTAAATGTCCAAATATTTTCTCACTCACAATAATCCTCTGGTGCATTAACTATATGGCCAAAAGCAGTCATGCTAGTAGTTATTCAAATCTTATCTTACTCACAAAAGCCCTCTGGTTTGTTACCTATATATGGTCAGGATAGTAAAATCATGATGTTAGTAGCTATCCAACTCACAAAAACACTCTGGTACAGTACCTATACCTTATGGTTATGAAGAGAACATGGTACACAAGAAAATAAATAAGTTCAAAAGGCAAAAACTAATTAATGAAAGCACACTTAAAAAACAAACAGAAGAGAACATAAGATTCAAAAAATTCACTTACCATCCTGTAAAACACCACAAGTTCCAGAAAATTTTCAATAAGTTTAACATTCGATTGGCCCCAAAGAATGAATACAGCCTAAACAAGATAATTAAAACCAACAAAAATGAAAAAATTGGACAAGAATATAAATCAGGAATATATCAGATCAAATGTCAAGATTGCGACAAAATCTATATAGGAAAAACAAAAAGAAATTTAAAAACTAGATTGAAGGAACACCTTAGAAATGTAAAAAAGGGGGAAGTGGACAAGTCAGCAGTAGCAGCCCATGCTTGGTCTGAAAAACATTTAATAGATACAGAAGCTAGCCTAATCAAACAAACAGATAAACTAAAGGAACTCACAGTCTGGGAAAAAATCCACATCCAAAAAAACAAAAAAGAAAAACTCATGAATTTTGAAACTCCCGCAAATTTTGACCTAATCCAGAGGTTCATCGGTCCACCGACAGAAGTAAGAAGGAAACCGCCAAGAAACGACATAACACCGGTCAACCAGAGGCTACTGACGATGGAGATAAGCTCCGAAACTGCAGTATAGAAGAAAAAGGATATGAGGTGAGGTAATAAAAACATTAATTTAATTATTAAATTAAACCTCATAGTGCTCTTTCCCTGTGAAAGTTAAATAAACCTATACCTTATCCGCTCTTAGAGTGATCCTAACATAAACAAATGCCAATTGTATCCTTCAGCCATTTGTGCCACAATTACTGTCATATTGTCAGGGAGCACATATGATGTATATAAGACACGTGATGTTGAATGGGTAGATTACATGAAAGCTGGTGAGATTTTTCACTGAACTTATGAAATACATTTAAAATATTAAATTAAAAGATTCTTACCTCTCCTCACATTATTCTGTTAAGTAGATCGCGATTTCAGGCCTATAGCAGGCCCATCTTCAGTACACTGTTGTGTAAAATAACAAGAGGACATCCTTTGATCTTCAAATTTTGGACCAGATATGTTGATGACGTAATTGCTATTGTCAAACAGAAACAAATTGAGGATGCTTTGAAGCTTTTGAACATCCAGAGTAGAACGATAAAATTCACCATGGAAACTGAGATTGAAAGACAAATCCCATTTTTGGATCTTAATTTAACACGAAACAAAGAAAACAGGATTGAATTTGGAATATATAGAAAGAATACTCATATAGACAACTATATTAAAGCTTCGGGTTTCAACCATTTTGCTCACAAAGAGGCAGTGTTCAATAGCTTAGCATACAGATTAGTAAATATTCCTATGAGCCCAGAAAACTATAAAAGAGAAAAAGAATACATAATTAATGTGGCAACAGATAATGGTTATGATGAAAGCATGGTACACAGGAAAATAAATAAATTCAAAAGACAAAAATTAATTAATGAAAGCACACTGATAAAACAAACAGAAAAAATAAAATTCAAGAAATTCACTTACCATCCATTGAAACACTACAAATTTCAAAAAATTTTCAAAAGTTTAATATAAGATTAGCACCTAAGAATGAATACAGCCTTAATAGGATAATTAAAACCAACAAAAATGAAAAAATTGAAGAAGAAAATAAATCAGGAATTTATAAGATCAAATGTAAAGATTGTGACAAAATTTATATAGGAAAAACGAAAAGAAATTTGAAAACAAGGGTGAAGGAACATCTTAGAAATGTCAAAATGGAGAATTGGAAAAGTCAGCAGTAGCTGCTCATGCTTGGTACGAAAAACATCGAATTGAATCAAAAGCTAGTCTAATTAAACAAATAGAGACACCTAAGGAACTTACAGTTTGGGAAAAGATCCACATTCAGAAAAACAAAGGAAAACTTATGAACTTCGAAGTTCCCGCAAATTTTGACCTTATCAAGAGGTTCATCGGTCCACCAACAGAGGGAAGAAGAAGTGGTTCTTCCGAGCGACATAACACCGGTCAACAACAGTGTACTGAAGATGGGCCTGCTATAGGCCTGAAATCGCGATCTACTTAACAGAATAATGTGAGGAGAGGTAAGAATCTTTTTAATTTAATATTGAATTGAACCTCACAGTGATAATTCCTATATAAAAAAAGGTACATTTAAAATAACTGATTTTTTTACTACTAGTCAAAGGTTTGCCAGACTTGTGTTTTAGCAACAGAAGGCTCGACACTTTGGCCATTTTGTTGCAACATAATCGACTGAAGCATGACTCAGATGCATCATCCATATGTAATCAACTATTTTGAGTTGTAATTATTAATTAGGTATACTTTAGAATATTTTCTATGTTCTGAATATTATTATTTTCATTCGCGAAGAATAACAAGTAAATTCAGAGGACATATTTTTAATTTAATGAGGGGAACTACTTTTCTGCATACTTATTGCTTCTACATCGTATGTCGATGTTCATAACCAATGAAAAGCGAGCAAGTCACATGGTTTTGTTTTATTGAGGATCACTTTAAGAGTGGATAACCTTTTAATACTTTATTAAGCAGTGTTGGTAGTAGCTATCTAAATCTTAACACTCATTCACACAAAAGAAGAAAACAAATCAGGGATTTATCAGATTAAATGTGAAGACTGTGAGAAATTCTACATAGGAAAAACTAAAAGAAATTTGAAAGCATGAGTGAAAGAACATCTCAGGAATGTCAAGAAAGGGGAAGTAAAAAAATCTGCAGTGGCTGTCTGTGCCATGGTCTGAAAAACATCTTATCGAGAAAGAAGCTAAATTATTAGAACAAATAGAAAAACCAAAATAACTTACTGTTTGGGAAAAGATCAACATTCAAAAGAGCTTAAAGAATAAATTGATGAACTTCGAAATTCCCGGGGAGAATGACCTGGTTTCGAGGTTTTTCAGTCTGCCAATGGAAGGAGCGAAGGACTGCTCTTCAAGATGACAGAACAACGGTCATGACGATACTGAGGATGGAACAGAAACTATGTTCCGAAACTAGTTTATAGTCAAATAAGAAGAACAATATGAGGTGAGTGATAAAAAATTCTACCTAAATGATAAAAAATTCTACCTAAACTCATTCACACAACCTTGTAAAGCGGTTGTGGCTATGTAAGCATAGATGCTTTTAGCTATCTGAAGCTTATCAAACTCACAACAATCCCACTTGCAGTTATGGGTAATAAGCACTGTCATGATACTCATCATCAGCACAACAACCCTGGATAAGTCAAGGCTTCCTTCAGAATTTTTCTCCAGGCTTCTCTATTTCTGGCAACTGTCTATCAAGAGTTTTAAAGATTTGAAATCCTGTAGTACTCCATCCATCCATTTCAAATTTGGTCTTCCAGTTCCCCCATCTTCCTTCTGGCTTCCCATCTATAGTTCTTCTAACTACTTCATTTTTGGTCATCCTCTGCATATCTCCTACCCATTTTATTCTATTTACTTTAATACCTGTAATGATTTATGTTTTCATTATTAATGTAACACTTCTCACTGAAGGATAAATTATATTTGGGGAGAAAAATTCTCGCCCAGACTGAGTCTCGAACCCGGGACCTTTGGCTTTCTAGGCCAATGCTCTACCATCTGAGCTACCAGGGCAAGTTCCGATCCCGATAAATGTCTTCTTAACTAAGAAGCAACCATTTGCAAAGATAGAAGCAAAGGCTTCATAGCATTTGGTGCTGGGAATTACAATGTATAAGAGAAAAATTTGCATATAGATCGGAACTCGCCCCAGTAGCTCAGATGGTAAAGCATTGGCCTAGAAAGCCAAAGGTCCCAGGTTTGAGTCTCGGTCTGGGCAAGAATTTTTCTCTTCAAATATAATATGTAATGATATTTGATGATTTATTCAACTCATATAATGTGTTGTGTAAGTGCAACTGATATTAATTTTAATAAATTATGAAATGTTGATTAATGATGAAATTAATTGAACTATTCAAATTCAAGCCATCATTTGCTGTGATGACTCAGGAAAGTCAGGAATAATGCCAATCTGTCGACTTTCAATGACTTTCCTCAATCACAGCAAATGCTGAGACTTCAAGAATATGAGTCTGAAATGGTATTGCCTGAGCCAACATGCCCTGTATTTTTATTTCGTGTAATTTATAGTGGTTTGAAAACATGTGAAGGTTGGAATTACATAAATATTATTAATGTGTGTTACAGATGTCAGTGGCGGTGCTGGTCTAGTGAGCAAGGTATTACTTGCTAATGCAGACGCTCTTTGTGCAGCTGCTTCACCACTCATGGATCCAGATGAAACACTGCTGTAAGTGATAAGTGTTAAAATATATGTATTATAATTTGAAAAGAAAAATATACGCCTAGACTGGGGTTTGAATCCAGGACCTTTGACTCTCTATGTCACTGCTCTTCCATCTGAGCTACCTAGGCCTCCAATCTAAACGTGTATTTTTCTCTTATACATAGTTAATTCCCTAACCCCAAATGCTACGTGCCGTTGCTACGATTTTTGCAAATGGCGGCTTCTTTATTAAGAAGACTTTTTATTGGGAATTTAAACATTACTTATAAAGCCAGTAGTGCTTATTTCAATGTTAATATTATTCGTTTTTAAACACCTTAATGATGGACAAATTATATTTGAAAAGAAAAATATACGCCTAGACTGGGGTTTGAACCCAGGACCTTTGACTCTCTATGTCACTGCTCTTCTATCTGAGCTACCTAGGCCTGTAATATTCTTCATTACATGTTTCCAGCCATAGCTGATGACATGATTCCATTGCATAGTTAACTACTTGAAGAGTTGATTCATGATTTTTCCAATGTAAACTACATACAAGCTCTGCAATAATCCATAGCTTAGTTGTGGATAAGATGAATTGAAATGTTTCACCCAAGACTTGAGGTAATAGTGACTTTAGAGTATTTCTGTGACAATTTACAGATGTACATGTATCATAATCGGCCGCAGTGGACTAGTGGTTATGCTCCTTGCCTCTGGTCCCGAGGGTCGCAGGTTCAAACCTGGCTGGGGTCAATGGATTTTTTAGGATGGAAAAATCCAAGGAGCAAGTCCTCTGGGAGGGACTTTAAGCCGTGGGTCCTGAGTCTGAAGATTTTCAGGCTTGTAAAAAATCCTTAAGCCTGAATGAAAAGGCCTCTAAGCAAAATTTACTGAATTTTCCTGTTTCTTTTAATTATGAATTATATTTTAGAATGGTTTTTTTAACCTTTTCTGTGTGTGAAGGGGCTTTGAGCTTATCAATTTTAGTGTCTATAATTCGAAGCTTGGTTTCCTAGATGTCAGTATGAGGTGGAACGCTGACCATGGACCACTCAAAATGACATCTATACGAAAACAAGTGTAGCTAAATTAGTATGGTTGAAATTCTTCCCTGTAGGGGAAAAGCCCCTAAATCTCTGTAAAGAGAAAACATAGGCTTACAATACAATACATGTATCATAAGTTTTTTTATTGTTATCTCATGTTAAGCAGTTGGCAATGATGCTATTTATTCTCTTATACTCCTACATTGAGAATAAAGGTTTGAAAATTAAATTGATGCATAGAGAAAATTATTCCAATCCTATATTCATTAAGGTTACAAGCAGAGAAAGTAGAAAATTCAACTATACCAATTTTATAAATAGGTTTGCAAATACAAAATATTATTGTCCAATGATGATGACATTTTTAATTGGCTTGCATTATTTTTCCTCATGTTTCCAGTATAGACCTTGAATTTCCTTTTTGAATTGTTTGTTCTTGTCCAGCTTTTTTTATTTATGTGGATGAAAAGTTAATCTTTTTCCTTTGCTTGTATTTTTGTTCCTTTCTTGGCAAGCTTGTCTGCTGTTTTATTTTAAATGAACCCACAATTATGTTTATAATATAATTTTTTATATATTTGAAGAGAAAAATTCTTGCCCAGACCGAGACTCGAACCCGGGACATATATAAGAGAAATATTTGCATCTAGATCGGGACTCGTCCTGGTAGCTCAGATGGTAGAGAATTGGCCTAGAAAGCCAAAGGTCCCAGGTTCGAGTCTCGGTCTGGGCGAGAATTTTTCTCTTCAAATATAATTTATCCTTCAGTAAGAAGTGTTAAATTAATATTAAAAACATTAAATTTGAAGAGAAAAATTTTCGCCTAGACCGGGACTCGAACCCGGGACCCTTGGCTTTCCGGGCCAAGTGCTCTACCAACTGAGCTACCGAGGCGAGTTACGATCTAGACGCAAATTTTTCTCTTATATACGTTGTAATTCCCTATCGCCAAATGCTTTTGAAACCATTGTTTCTATCTTTGCAAATGGCGGCTTCTTAGTTAAGAAGACATTTATTGGAAATTTAACATTACTTTAAAAGCCAGTAAGGCCTCTAATGATGTTTTTATTATTAATTTAACATTTCTCAATGAAAGATAAATTAAATTTGAAGAGAAAAATTTTCGCCTAGACCGGGACTCGAACCCGGGACCCTTGGCTTTCCGGGCCAAGTGCTCTACCAACTGAGCTACCGAGGCGAGTTACGATCTAGACGCAAATTTTTCTCTTATATACGTTGTAATTCCCTATCGCCAAATGCTTTTGAAACCATTGTTTCTATCTTTGCAAATGGCGGCTTCTTAGTTAAGAAGACATTTATTGGAAATTTAACATTAATTTTTTATATTTTGTTGTAGAGAGGGTTACTATGAACGTGCTGTAATGAATAATTACTTTGGGATTGGAATTGATGCTAAGATATCACTGGATTTCCACCAGAAAAGAGAGGAACATCCAGAGAAATGTCGATCTCGTGCTAAGAACTACATGTGGTATGGTGTGCTTGGAAGCAAAGAGTGGCTTCAGGTAAGTTATTGAGATTATATTATTTTTAGTCTGATCATCTTACCTCAATATTAATATTTAATTTTAGGAAGTGATATTTTGAGGTTATTTTAATTATATTATTTTTAGTCTGGACATCTTACCTCAATATTAATGTTGATTTGTTCTTGAACATGTTTCAAAACAATTCTGTTTTATCGTCAGCTTTCCCATACAGGTTTGATTTATGTTGCACACCCTGGATGTCGATGTCAGCTCCATCCTAGGTGGTGTGGCCAAAACACCTCCAAACACGCGGTCAATGTCCCGTCGGTATTTTTCAAAATTCGCTAAAACTCTGTTTTTTGTGGGGGGTCTTCTGAATATAGATTTTTTCCCAGAAAGAACATAAACGTTAGTTATGAAAGTTTTGAAATGAGCCGTACGAAGCGTGACCTGTTAATGTTTGGATGTTCTTTGGGCACTAACCTCGAGGATGGAGCTGAACATCGACATCGCAGGGTGTGCAACAATAAGTAGCAAACATAAATCCAACCTTTCTGAAGCAAGGCGGACGATAAAACAAACTTGTTTTGAAACAGTTGCCAAGAGAACAAAAATCAACGCGGATAATATATGAGGTACAATGATTAAGACTAAAAATAATAGAATTAAAATAACCTCAAAAGTCACTTGCCTAAAATAAATAATATTAAGTTATTTCGATCTTTAGTTAGAACATGAATTGACATAACTACTGAACACGGATTGTTTTTATTACATATTTGATAAAGTTGAAGTTTATTATAGGTGTAGAATGAAGACTGTAATGATATCCTTTAGCAATGTCTCATCAAAAAGTTCGAGGTTAATCCTGGAAAGATGTGGCGTCAATATTCAGGAAGTTAAGGGGGGACATTTTATAAATGCTGAAACCACTGAATTGGAATAATCACCGAGACGACAAATAAAATGATAGAGTAGGTAATAATGTGTAAATAGTGTGGGTTCCAAGTTTCGAATTGTTATACATTTGTCTGCCAGCCACTGTTCCAAAGACTGTTTTAAACTAAAAGAATGGCATTTTTTCTTGCCAAATAATACCAACAACCTGCATCAGCTAACCTATTGGATCTTTGGTGTAAAAGTTTAAATTGCAGAAGAACATGTTTTGAAATTTCTCCTGTTTTCTAAGAAAACTTCCAAGAATCGTGGAAAGAGAGTCCAACGGTAAGGGCGATTGCGACAAGAACGAATTACCTTTGCCTTGCCCGAGCAGGGCATTGAGTTTATCTCTAAACATTCCAAGGTAAATAATTATTATTTCTTAATGTAAAACTAGCAGTTTAAATTTATTTTTCATCTACGGGGTGCTGAGTTGAGTTTGTGACAAATTTTGAGTTGTGACAGATGTCAAATAAAACAATAATCCATATCTGGCAACACTACAGTATAAAATTACATACCTTTGAAAATAATGAGTTTTTCCCTTGACACTTTTGACTTTTCCCAACTCATTGCATGACCATGAAATAATCTGTTAAAATGAGGTGAGAAGAATGGGAAGCTAAACAACAGGATCTTATTTCCAATCCATCTCCTAGGATGATGGTCCATTTATATATGCATGACATGACTGCATATACCCACTTCAATTGTAAACAAAGAAGAAATATTACCTCATATGCCACTAAACTAATTGCATAATGGTCGTGGGTGAAACATTTTCGAGAATAAGTAGTTTTGTTAATAAATTACAATAGGAAGTAACATATGAGGTGTTAATGGGATCACTCACGTTACCACCTCCGTTAGCTCATTTGGGGGGTGATGCATGCCCATAACATGGTGTAGAATTTATCCCGAAATAAATGTAATGAATTTGTCCAGGAAATGTATAAATAAATGGAGGACCAGTTCTTCTTAAAGAACAAATATAAATTTATTAAATCACTTAAAATCACAAGGAATCTATCTTGCACATAATTTAGATTCTTTCAACTTTACCGAACATGGACTACATAAAGTCCTTAATTACGCCATTGCACATGCATGTAATTAAACTTCCACTTCACTAACATGTATCAAAGCTACTCCTATTGACTTATTTTCCTGCGCCTGGAAAGCAGCTACAAATAACTCTTATTTTCAAGCTCTCAGCCAACTCTCCCGGCCATGACTTAACTTGATAACGCCATCTCACTATGGAATTGGTTTTTTATGAGTACTACTGAGACTTCAAGACACCCAGCCATCTGCACTGGCCATGAGTCACCCTGACTCATGCACTGCCATCTCTCTATGACACAATGTTGTTTACGAGGCCTTTCCCTGGACTTCAAGACACCCGGCCATCCGCATTGACCACGAGTCGACCTGACAGTGATGATATAAAAGATTGTCATGAAAGACACAGGGAAAAAAGACCAACCAAGAAAATTATTACTTATTTTAGGAATTTACACTTTGAGGTATATTCATTTAGGTAGAATTTTTTATCACTCACCTCATATTGTTATTCTTATTTGACTATAAACTAGTTTCGGAACATAGTTTCTGTTCCATCCTCAGTATCGTCACGACCGTTGTTCTGTTGTCTTGAAGTCTGCCAATGGAAGGAGCGAAGGATGGCTCTTCAAGACGACAAAACAACAGTTGTGACGATACTGAGGATGGAACAGAAACTATGTTCCGAAACTAGTTTATAGTCAAATTAGAAGAACAATATGAGGAGAGTGATAAAAATTCTACGTACAAGAAAATTATGTTGGTTCTTAAACACTCCTTCTTATGAGAAGGGGAATGATGTAACCAATCGAAAGTTACATTACGTCACCTAAGAATAATTTAGATTGAATGGCAATGATGTCATCCAAGGATATTAACAGTAATTCAAACTTTCAAAAACTGCTGACATACTCACTTATACACGTCATATAGTGAATTCCCATTCTATATGACCGACAGGATGCAGGTGGGCGATACACTGCATTTAATGATATAAATGGTGCAGTTTGGCAACTATATTATGTGCAAGACAGATTCAAATACTTCACATAAAATAAAAAAAACCCAATTCTGAATAATACAAAAATTGTTATAACATGATGTTCTTATTAAATTTATTTATTGAATAGCTTTATATTAGAAATGAGTTCATGAGCTGAAGTTCCATTTGACACTATCCCTCATACCTCAAAGTGTGTGACAAACTCACTCAAATGCTAATAAATTAATGAGTCATTTTTAACATCTTACCTCATATTTCATGTTTTATTAAACACGGTAACTATAGTTTTCAAATGATCTTGTCATTAATTTTCAACCGCCATTATGACTACCGGATATTCGTTGGAATCTCCCTCTATAACGTTGCCATCTGGTATTGATTTGATGAACTTCGAGATGAGGTCACGTTCATCCGGAATGTCAAAATTCATGGATTTAAATTTGTTCTTCTGAATAAATATTTTCTCCCAAACTGTCAAATCCAAATGTTTTTCCAAATGTTTTAGAAGTATAGCTTCTTTTTCAATTTTATGACCTTCCAACAAACTATGTGCTGCAATAGCTGATTTTTCAATTTCACCATTTTTAATATTTCTAAAGTGTTCCTTTGTGCGAGTGTCCAAATTTCTTTTCGTTTTACCTATGTATACTTTATTGCAATCTCCACAATCAATTTGATAAATTCCAGATTTTTTACTATCTGGGGTGTTCATTTTCTTATTGGTTATTAATAAGTTACCAAGGCTAAATTTATTTATCGGTGCCAATGTAATATTGAATTTCTTGAAAATTTTTTTAAATTTGTTATGTATTCCAGGATGATAAGTGATTTTCTTAAATTGTTTTCCTTTCTTTGAATCAGATTGCAGGGTAGTGTACTCTTTTAATCTTTTTTGTTGTCTGAATTTCTTTAATTTAGTTATAATTATTTCCTTTCCAAAACCATTTAAATTAGCTATGTCCAAAATGTGATTGTATTCTTTCTTAAAATCTTCTTCATTTAGTGGAACATTCAATAATCTATATATCAAACTGTTGAAAAATTGCATGCTTATGCGCAATATGATTGAAACCTGAAGACTTTATGTAATTGTCAATATGAGTATCTTTTCTGTATATATTGAATTCAATTCTTTGTTGTTGTTCATTCCTTCTTATGTAGAGGTCCAAAAATGGGATTTGGTTATTATTTTCTAATTCCATAGTAAATTTTACAGATTCATCCTGGAGGTTGAGTAATTTTAATGCATCTTCAATATATTTAGAATTTATCACAGAGAAAATATCATCCACATATCTATACCAACATTTGAACATCCAGGGATAAGCATTGGTGATATGACATTCTAAATAACCCATAAATAAATTTGCCAAAAATGGTGAAAGTGGGTTTCCCGTAGCCAGACCTGAGATTTGTTTATAAAATTTTTCATTGAAGGTGAAAAAATTGTTGTCGATACAACATTTTGTAAGATTCAAATATTCATTAATTAAGAGCGAATGATTTCATTATCAAGTGCTCGACATTAGATACCAACCATATTCATTAATTATTTCTCTTTGTAGTTTCAAGGAAATGAGCCATTTTTCTAAAATATTTAACATCTTCCCAATTGGGATGCTCGGAAATAAAGAAATGACGTCAAAAGAAACCAATCTATCATTACAATCCAATGTGATATTATTCAGTTCATTAACTAATTCAATTGAATTTTCAATACTTTTGTTGTCGAAACTTGGTAGTTCATTAAATTTCTTAGTAAGCCATTTTGCCAAAGTGTAACAAGGTGAGCCAATATTATTAATAATGGGTCTCATCTTATTCCCCTCTTTATGTATTTTTGGGAGCCCATACAATTTTGGATTCTGTGGGTTTGATACTTTCAACTTGTATTTCTCTTGTTCTTTGATGACATATTTAATCACTCAAATGCATTGAATTTCAACATATCTTTAAAAATAACTTAGAAAATATAGGATTTTGTTATATCTTATAGAAAATATATTTAAATAATAGCACAAAACACCTTAATAGCTTAACTACTTGGATAACCTATATATTGTCTTGCAAAAAAAAATTCATACTTATAAAATACTTTTTTTTACTTGGATAACCTACATATTGCCTTGCAAAACAAATTCAAACTTTCTTATAAAAGACATTTTTATTTATCAAATTAATTCATGCAATATTCAGAATTAAGACAAATTTATTTAAACAAAGGCCACCAAAAAAAATTTAAAATAAATTTGTATTAAGTGCATAACGGATTTTAAAAAATTTCAAAAAGTTATTCGACTTTCAAATTTTTCCTTTATTCTTTATAGTATATTTGCCACACTTGTATCACAATATTCAGTTTAATATTACCAGCCTGAAATATTGATCTGTCTCTTATTGTATTGCAGTTTCATGGGAGGGACCAATTTCTGGGGTGGCACAAAGGAAGACGATTGCTTTTTAGCGCCAAGTTTTGATGACAGGATTCTAGAAGTGGTAGCTGTGTTTGGTTCTGTACAAATGGCAGCATCACGTCTAATCAACTTGCAGCATCATCGCATTGCACAGTGCCAGACTGTACAAATCACTATACTTGGTGAGAATCTGCAATCAGTTAACACGGACATAAAATTTTGCATTTGTCTAGCTTCTGTATTAATACCTTATACTGTACTTCCCTAAGCATAACTTTGACCTCTAGAGAACAATTAAGTTATTTAAGCCAATGGTATCAAAATCACACTATAATAAAATAAAATATTGTGAATTGGCATGAATGGGGTATGAAAGAGGGGCATGGAAACTTCTTGTAGGAAAACTAGAAGGCAAATGCCCAGTTGTTAGACCAAGAATGAGGCGGGAGAATAATATAAACTATGATTTGAGAAAGTAGATTAGATTATACGGTGGTTGAATGGAAAACATTAACTCAGGATAGGGAAGTGTGGAGAGCTTGTGTCTGTGCAGCTATGAACCTACAGGTTCGATGGTGCCAGTGAGTTAGTTATTATATGGGACAGTTGAAATTTCAAACAAATTCTAAATTATTATCCATGGAAATGGGCTTTTAGAGAAACTTCAGTATTATTAAAAAGATAACTTCTTTGAGAGCAATTGCAGGATACCAAAGGACCGATAAAAAGAAAAACGAAGATATAAGAACAGAACTTAATATATTTAATCTCTGTGAAAGAATAAAATATTATCAAAATGCTTATCTTCAGCACGTATTACGAATGAATGAACAGTGCATACCAAGAATAATGTATAATTATAAACCAAAAGGGAGAAGAATGTTGGGAAGACCATTGAAGAGATGGAAGGACCAATTCGACTTACAATGAGATCGGAACAGGCCATTGGGCTTAATCCTTGTTGTTGATGATGATTTCTTCTTCTTCATCCCTATAAGTCTTAGGCCTAGAGGTCTGTTACGATCTAACTGATGAATTTTATATCCAGTACTTCCTTGGAGGCCCAGAGATCTCTTCCCTGATAGACAATAACAAAGCTTGGCTCTGGGAACTATATCAGAACTCATTCATTGCAAATTACTCGTCCAGTTGTTCTGGTATTCATGTATATACTTAATGACTGGTTCCAAACATAGTTCCTTCAAGACATCATCATTGAATTTGTAATCCAACTTGGTGTAACCTGCTGTACATTTCATGAAACTCATTTCACTAGAGTTATGCTTCTCTCCTTTCCTTTCCTCAAAGTCCATGCCTCACTGCCATAGTAAAGTACAGATCTTGCTAAAGTTTTGTATAACCATGCTCTGGTATCTCTCTAATTTTGCACTGTGTGGTATACCTTTTTTAGCAGGGTTTTATTCTAAAGACTTAATTTTAGAAATGGTTTCATTAAGATATTAAAAATTTTTTTATTTAATTTTTCTACAAGTTAACTGTATGACTAGAGATAAAGAATAATTAAAAAGAGATGAGAATAGAAACTAAAATGGGAGTAAAAGATGTTATGTATTTTATCGCAGGAGAGGAAGGAGTTCCAATACAGGTGGATGGTGAAGCTTGGATACAACCGCCAGGCATGATTCGTATCATCCACAAGAACCGTATGCAGATGTTGTGCCGCAATCGGGTAAGTGTAGTAAGATTTTCGCCTTATGAAGATATCTCAATTTGTGATTGTCATATGAATAAATAATAGTTTAAAAAACTAAAACAATATGCTTTATTAGAAAACCGAACTAAAAAATGAAAAATAATTTTAATTTCCAACATGCTTGGGATAAAATTAAAGTGGTCAACAAAAAAATCATCTCCAACACATCTAGAATAAAACTAGAGTTATCTACAACAAAAATAATTTTACCATCAAAAGCGTGGGGTGCTCTTTATCAATTAATATATTTGATAATAAACAGATATTGGTAAAAGTAAAGTCTCTAAGAAGAAAAACATAAAAACCATAAAAAGCACCCCACACTTTTGATGGTAAAATCATTTTTTTTGTAGATAACTCTAGTTTTATTCTAGATGTGTTGATGATTTTTTTTGTTGACCACTTTAATTTTATCCTAAGCGTGTTGGATATTAAAATTATTTTTCATTTTTTAGTTCGGTTTTCTAATAAAGCGTGTTGTTTTAGTTTTTTAAACTATTATTTACTTTTTAATTTTCAGTTTAATTGATTGTCATAAACCGGAATCCCATGAAAATTTAATTGCTTACGATATTTTTAGTTCTAAAAAAAATCCTCCGGATTTGAACCAGTGACCTATGGATTACTAAAATTATATACCACTACAGTCCACCACTCTACCAACTGAGCTACCAGAGGATATAATATTAATTTCTTACAACGATGGACTAAAAAGTCAATAATCCACAACTTATTATACCGGTCTTTATATTTTTGATGTCCTAATGATCCTGGTCAGGATCTTAGAAAAAAATTATGAAATTATTGTATTGTCATTGGTCCTTTACAAGTATACAAAGTTTCAAGTCGATCCAATGTTTTTAAGTGGGTGAAAATCGTGTTGAAAGATTACGTTACATAGACAGATACAGGTCAAGCTAATATAAAGCATGTAAAAAAAAAGAAAGAGCATTTGGTTACAAATATGTGATTAATTAGTACTTATTAATTTGTCCTGGTGAAGTTAAGGTCATATGGTTTTTTCTTCCATTCAATGCAGACAATTATATGTTTAAACTCCAAGCACAACAGGCCTAGAAGGCCCCTTGGCCTACAATCCGGCTGCTGGCCTCACATCCACATGTGTTAATCGCAGAGTTAGACAATCATAAGCCAGTGTAGTGGTGACATGTGGTCAGCATGTTGGGTCCCCCAGCCATTATAGCTGGATTTCTCAACCTAGAGTCGCTACTTATTGTAGCTGCCCAAATCACTCATGATGCTAGGTGGGCACTGGTGCCATACTGACTGAAATTCCATGAGAAAATTTCTTCCCCCATGGGGACTCAAACTAGTGCAAGTTCTGTAGCTCTGTGCCAAGGCATCTTGCCTTAACCACTTGGCTATGGTACGGGATGACAATTATATATTACCAGTATTTAAACATACAACAATCACAATATAATTTTAAATAAAATGTAAATGAAAAGTTAGTCAAACTCTTAACAATATTAATATTAGTAATAATGATAATAATAGTCATCATTAATAAATTCATGGTAAAACTCCATTTAGTATTAGTCACAAAATTAAAATTAAATTATAAAATTGTGAAATTAACAACATGTTTCTAAATGAGAATACACCCAGTACATTCAATCCTCTATACAAAATTATCACAAGTTACCAGGGTCAATAGAGCTACCGCCCGTAGTCCTCCCAATACAGAGTAATTAGAGTTAGAGGCCCACCCAGCAAAGACCTATCTCCTGCTCCATCTGCTGATGATGGGACTAGTCCTGAAAGCCCCACAGAGAATTAATATTTCACAAAGTTGAGGATATGGACCTACAAGGTAACAATTTTATATTATAATTTTAATGTCCACCACTGTGGTCTCAGGGTAGCGAGCTGCCTTGTCACGCAGCGGGCCCGGGTTCAATCCCCGGTCAGGACAGTTTTTCTGGGTGAGGTTTTTATCGGGGTTTTTCCTCACCTGTAAGACAAATGTCAGGAAAACTTTAAGGCCCAAACGGTCCCCGAAATCATATGGCCATCGCAATCATCATCATTCATATTCATCTTGGGTTAAGCTTAGGATTAGGACTCTCCTGGCGCACCATTATCATCATCATCATCAGCCATCACATCATCGGGGCAACGTAACCCCACCTTCCAGGTGCCCCAACCTCAGAAGTGGGTTACAAATACGCCATGCCAGGAGAGAAACTAGGAATGTCGAAAGACAAACCTGGGGCATTTGAAAAAAAAAATTATAATTTTAATGTTCTTACTTCTTCTGATACTGAAGACGATATAAAATTTAACGAGAGAGAAGTGGAATGGGTGATCTTAAGACAAGTTGATCAAAAACTCCAGGCATAGATGCTAATTCTGCCAATATAAACATAATCATGCCAAGCTTCCAACATTTTTCGTGACAGTTTATAATAAATGCTGTGTTTAAGATAATACCCATGAAAACTTCACAAAATAAAAGTCATATAAATTCTTTTAGACCAATTAGTTTAATACCTGTTTTTGGAAAAATTCTAGAAAAACTAATTATTGATAGGATTATGTATCATTTATACTTTCTGAGTAATGAGCAATTTTGGTTCACACCACAGAAGTCAAATGAAGATGGTGTTTGTTATGTGGTGGACTGGATGAAGGAAATGTTTCGAAGGAAAATGTTGGGTATTCTTATTTCTTTAGATGTATCTGGGGCTTTTAACCATGCCTGGTGGCCCAAAATATTGTACCAGCCTAAGCAGAAAAAATATCCTAAAAATCTATAAAAACTTACCAAAAATTATTTTCAAAATTGCAAAATGCAGATTACCATATGTGATGAATCTTACATTTGAGAAGAATGTCAATTTAAAAATATATAAAGGTCCTAAGGAACGGAATAACAGAACTGTAAGTAAGTCTGTTAGTTATAATAATATGCCTAATATTACAGAAACAATCTCCATGCCTCAATTAAATGAAAAACAAGATGACTATAATATATTACAAGATGATATTACTATACAGAGACTTCTTCATAACGAAAGTATAATGAAATCAACAAGCCTCCTTAAAATATTCCATCAATAAATGTATATAATCCTTATGATACACTTATGGACGATACTGAGAATGCAGACAACATAAATTTATCTCAATCAACAAAACCACTTCCACATAAACCACCAACCATATTTATACTGGGTGTAGTTAACGTACCAGAACTAATAAATTGTAATTTAGTCATTTGTTACAAACTTGAATATAAAATTAATAAAATCTAAAATTCAACATTTTATGCTGATTTGTGCTTCTTATCAACTCTACCAAAATTTTAATCACTCTTTTCAAATTTTGACCTCAGGTTCAAATCTCAATCCCGTGGATTTTTATACCTGCTATAACGTTTCCGTCTTTATTCGAAAATAATGATTTCACTTAGTTTACTACAACATAATTTAACGTATACCTTAGCCACAGCAACGCGTGGCTGGGACTTCTAGTATAAGTATAGTTTTATACCATTATTCCTCAATTTAATTTTTATTTTTTTTATTTGAAATTATGTAGGCCTTTCAAAATATGTTTCGTCAAATCTCTTAAAACTGGTGTATCTCGAGGATGCCCCCCTGCAGCCCAGGATTATGGAATATTCTGTATGATGAGCTACTAGAACAAAAGTTACCAAACAGTTGTAAGATTATTGCTTATGCAGATGCTTATTCAAATTGGCAATAGGGTCAAATCTATGAATGCATTAGACCTTAAAAGGCGTTCTCTGCTGAGAAAGTTCTATCCTAATATTCATGTGATAATAATTGTTGAAATTCGTAAGCTACCTGATGAGGTAACTTAAGATAGAAACTTATCGTAAGAATCCCGAAGGGAACTGATGGTAACCAACGTAGTTTTAACCTTGCCACGTACCTTGTCGCTTTATCCAAGATGTTGAACCTTGAAGACTTCGATCATGTTTTCGGTATACGTGGAGAAGAGGAATTTGATAGAGTCTACCAAAGAATTCAACTGGAAGAACAGGAGAATCAGCATAATATTGCGCAATGCAGACTTCGTTGTATACAGTATTATTTGCAGGATGCAAGTGTAAATGCATTCCTCTATAGCAGATAAAAATAACGGAAGTGGTTTTATCGCTAAGAATTCTGGGTAATTTCTTGCCGATATTACAAAAACGACGACTTTCATGCATGACCAGTTAGTGGGTAGCTAATTTGATCTTTGCACTTGCTCACGGTGAGTCAGCTCACCAGTGATTGGAAGTAATTTGAGGTAGAGACTAATGTATTTGCATGCGGCCCTAAGTATTCTATTCCATTGAGGAGTAGAAATTAAACTACAATTCAACCCCCACAAGTCTCAAGCAATGCTCACTATAAGAAGGAGAAATATAGAACTGAACCAAGGTTTACAAATGAATGGTCAAGAAATTTTATTTGTTAACAGTATAAATTATCTGGGTGTAATTTTAGATCCAAAACTTACATTTAGACCTCATTTAAAACACCTATCGGCCAAAAGTAGCAAATTCCTTAGAGGTCTATCAATGGCAAGCAGACCAACTTGGGGATTAAATTCAGAGATACTGAAAATTATATTTAATGGTGCTGTTAAACCATTGTTAATATACTGTGCTGCTGCATATCAACATGTTTTGAGCAAAAAGTATGTTTAGAAGGAATTATAATTATATAAATTAAATTCTTCACCATATACAAAACTACCAGAACAACTGGAAAGCCCATCTTCAATGAATGCCATCTCATAGAATTCCAAATGCCATACTTCGCTACTGCCCCCAAGACAAAAGATCGCTGGGACATCGAAAAAAGTGCTGGATGGAAAATTCCCCTTTGAGACTATAACAGGCCACACGGCCTAATACTTGCATGGATGATGATGATATAAATTCAATGAGGATTTGCATTATGTATAAGTAAATCTTATTGTACAATTTCCACAGTTGTAGCACTTGTCATTGATTGTATTCTTCCTCTACATCTAAGTGCACTTTACTCAGCTGGCTTGAACAATATTAAAAGAAATTGTACAAAGATATTTCAACACTTTACTTTTGATTGTGATTATGCTATGTCTTTCATGGCTGCTGGACATCCTGACACATAATATGACAATCTATACGTGCAAACCTGTGAAAACACCCATACCTATACCATTTACATGGATGGATCAAGATTTACTGCAGGAGAAGAGGAAGTACAAGTTGGATGTGCTTATGTAGTTTATTGTGAAGACAGTGAAGTTTTCTTCAAACTATTCAAACTCTCCCCTACCTGTTCTGTTTTCCAAGCTGAACTATATGCTATAAAAGAAGCAGTACAGTGGTATCTTCAATACAAATGTAGTGCATGTATTTTTAGTGACTCGCAGGCTGCTCTTCAATCAATTTCTGATAAATTTAATTTAAATCCAAACTCAATAGAAATTAGAAATTACATAAAAAATTACACAAAACTCCTGTGCCTGTCCTGGATACGAGGGCACCAGGGAACTTCGGGAAATGAACTTGCTGATCAATTAGCTAAATCTGCAGCATCTTCTGAGCTTCATTATTCATTTTTAAAGTGTCCAATATCCTAGGTAAAAAAGAAACTGTTGGACTATATCATCACTGATTGGAATGAACATTGGATAAGGAGTGCAAAATGGTGCTTTATTTTAGAAAGTAATATTTTGAGGTTCTTTTAATTATTTTAATTTTGAGTCTGTTTATCTTCCTCAATATTAATATTTGTTCTTGAACATGTTTCGATTGGATCCCAATTATCTTCAGCATCTTGCCCAGACTGGTTGGATTTATGTTGTAAACCCTGGATGTCGATGTCAGCTCCCTGTGGTTGGCCAAAGAACCTCCAAACAAGGTCATGTTCCGTCGGTATTTCGAAGTTCATAACTCTGTTTTTGTTCTTCTGAATAAAGATTTTTTCCCAAATAGTCAGCTCTTTTGTATTTTCTAACTGTTTAATTTATATTATTTTTTTCAGACCAAACATGAGCAGCAACTGCAGATTTTTCTATTTTCGCATTTTTAATATTTCTTATGTGTTCTTTGGTTCTAATTTGTAGGTTTCTTTTTGTTTTTCCTATATATATCTTTTCACAACCTGTACATTCAATTTGATATATTCCTGATTTTTTTATCAGTTATCACAAATCAACATATATTGAGGAAGATAAACAGACTCAAAAATAAAATAAGTTCAAATGGTGCTTTGACTAAAGAGCTCTTCTTTCTTACAGTATAACTCCTGGCGCGACAGGCCTACAAGGCCCTTAGCCTACCAGCCGGCTGCTGGCCTCACATCCACATGTGTCAATCACAGAGGTAGATGATAATCAGCCAGTGTAGGGGTGACATGTGGTCAGCATGTCGAGTCCCCCAGCCGTTATAGCTGGTTTCCTCAACCTGGAGCCGCTACTTATTGTAGCTACCCAAATGCATCACGATGCTGGGTGGGCACCGGTCCCATACTGGCCGAAATACCATGAGAAAATGTCTTCCCCCATGGAGACTCGAACCAGCGCAAGTCCCGTAGCTCTGCGCCAAGGCTTCCTACCTTAACCGCTCGGCTACGGCGCGGGACTTTCTTACAGTATGCCATAGGCTAAATATAAAACATTTTATTCCAAATTTCATCTCAACACAATTTATGGAAAATTTGAAAGTTATTTTAGGAGATTTAATATTAACCCAGACAGTGATCATAATTGCAAATGTCAAGAATCAATCCAATCTGTAAAACATGTTTTATTTGATTGTCCTATAAACAAAAGACAATGATTCTAGTTAACTACTTATTTTAGGAATTCTCACTATGAGGTATATTCATTAAGGTAGAATTTTTTTATATTTTTTATTTTTTTATTTATTTATTTTATCACTCACCTCATATTGTTCTTCTTATTTGACTATAAACTAGTTTCGGAACATAGTTTCTGTTCCATCCTCAGTATCGTCACGACTGTTGTTCTGTCGTCTTGAAGAGCTCTTGAACAACAGTTGTGACGATACTGAGGATCGAACAGAAACTATGTTCCGAAACTAGTTTATAGTCAAATAAGAAGAACAATATGAGGTGAGTGATAAAAAAAATCTAGATTCTAGTTAAACTTACTTTTAAGCAATGATGAGGCTTCTCCTCAATGTGTGAAGTGATTTTTAAGAACCAAAATTATTCTAAACACTTTATGAAATTCATAACAATATGTAGTATTTTTTCTAAGACACTTATAGACAATTTATGTAATTCATAACACTCATTCAAAACCATAAGTTAATATTTTACAATGTATAGTATAATATTGTTATAGTAAACTATAACCCTAACATGCCTTGTGGCAAAATAGGGTTCCAAAATATTTGGAGATTCAATAATAATAATAATTAATTAAATAAAAATAAAACATAGTTTTATTTGACGATTGTATTATTAATTTAACACTTCTCATCAAAGGATAAATTATATTTGAAGAGAAAAATTTTCGCCTAGACCGAGACTCGAACCCGGGACCCTTGGCTTTCCGGGCCAAGCGCTCTACCAACTGAGCTACCGAGGCAAGTTGCGATCTAGACGCAAATTTTTCTCTTATATACGTTGTAATTCCCTCGTGCCAAATGCTTGAAACCATAGCTTCTATCTTTGCAAATGGCGGCTTCTTGGTTAAGAAGACATTTATTGGGAATTTAACACTACTTTATAGCCAGTAGGGCTTCTATTGACGATTTTATTATTAATTTAACACTTTTCATCGAAGGATAAATTATATTTGAAGAGAAAAATTTTTTCCTCTAGACCGACTCGATCCCGGGACCCTTGGCCCGGAAAGCCAAGGGTCCCGGGTTCGAGTCTCGGTCTAGGCAAACATTTTTCTCTTCAAATATAATTTATCCTTCGATGAGAAGTGTTAAATTAATAATACAATCATCAATAGAAG
Source organism: Diploptera punctata (assembly GCA_030220185.1). Classification (NCBI taxonomy): domain Eukaryota; kingdom Metazoa; phylum Arthropoda; class Insecta; order Blattodea; family Blaberidae; genus Diploptera; species Diploptera punctata. The sequence goes on along the minus strand of JASPKZ010007247.1, from coordinate 1,053,797 downwards.
CCCTACTGGCTATAAAGTAGTGTTAAATTCCCAATAAATGTCTTCTTAACCAAGAAGCCGCCATTTGCAAAGATAGAAGCTACAGTTTCAAGCATTTGGCGCGAGGGAATTGCAACGTATATAAGAGAAAAATTTGCGTCTAGATCACAACTTGCCTTGGTAGCTCAGTTGGTAGAGCGCTTGGCCCGGAAAGCCAAGGGTCCCGGGTTCGAGTCTCGGTCTAGGCGAAAATTTTTCTCTTCAAATATAGTTTTATTTGATTTTCATATTTATTATATAATAATAATTTTAATTTTATGATAATAATCGTAATCAATAATAATCGGGGATTAGGTCATTGGTCTGTTCTGCTTCAGGATAGAAATTGGTTCCTCCATCGCTTCTTAGGTTGTCCAGGTTACCCAGTGGATCTGTAGTTGAATAGCCTCAGAGGATAATATTAAATAAACATGTTGAAGAATACAATAGAACATTGATAATCCCTAACTAATATATTATATTAATTAAATCTATTTTTATAAATCCAAGAAAAAGTAAAAGAAACATTAATGTACAAATCAGTATATATGAGGATGTTTTTATTTAAATCTATCACTCTCACTGATAATGTATATATATATATATATATATATAGTATGTGTGAATTGTAGTTTATATTATGGTTTAATCTTCTTAATCTTTATTGGAAATAAACTATTAACTTCTGTTTTTATGAGGTGCTTGCTAATAAAAACTCTTGAATGTTTTTGAATAAGGCTCTTGAGACATCTCTGCGAGCATGGGAAGAGAAACAGCGACATCAGCAGGCATTGTCTCACTCGCAGAGTAGTTTGGGAGGTACCAAGACGCCACTCATGTCTCCATTCACTGAAGAAGAGAACCAATTGCTGCTCAGCTTCATTGAATCAGTTACTACTCTAGTCAAGTGAGTACATGAATAGACACTAATTAGTGTTGAACTTTTAAAGGAAAAAAATCACTATGAGGTTTAATTTAAGTTGTAAATTAAAATGTTTTATACCTCACTTCAAATCCAGTCGTGTGTTCAGTTACTATACATCATGTCTGCAGAAACATTCTCTGATTCAAAATTCCCGCCGCGCCAGCTCACATGTATCACATTCGGTTTGACGGAGACTTCTGCGTATTTACATTATCTCCATAGAGAAACACATAGAGTGTTTCCTCTATGTTATCCCCACCAACACCAATTATTGCACTGCAGATGAATTCACACAAGCAAATTACATCACTGCCTGCTATATCCAGCAATAATCCACACTAGACGAAGCTTGTGCCTTATTCCATCGACTTTTTATTGAATACCAACTAGCTGTACCCAGTTAACATCACAACTCAAATAAGTATACAGAAGGTTGAATGATGTTTCGACTGATCGATTCATGAAACATTCATTTGATGAAGAAATGTGATTGATTTGGGAAGCACCAATTCCTCAATAATAGAATTTTTCGAAATAACATTTCTTAATTTATAATATTTAATTTATGCTAGTTACATTTTTACAAAATATGAAAAATAAATAAATAAGATTATGCGGTATGTTTTGTCAACCTCTTAATTTAAGAAGTTTTATTTATATTATGTAACTGAATAATAACAATTGGATTATTATGAACATGTATATATTATTTGTGGAAAGCAACAGTTAAAACACATTATTAATACATTTTTACAAGTTTTGAAGTGTTACTGATAAATGTGATTTGTCTATCTATCTATCTATCTTTGGGTTTTTACAGCTGCTGCCGTCTTCCCGTGGCAAACCTCCAAAGCCTACGATCTTGGGCATCTTCGATGCTTAGCCCTCTAGCTTGCATTACTGTCTTCATGTTTTCCTTCCATGTTAACTTTGGTCTTCCTCTTTTCTTCTTTCTGTTCGGATGCCATTCATATAGTTGCTTTGGCCATCGCTCATCTTCCGTTCTTAAAACATGTCCTAACCACTTTAATTCCTTCTCCTCAATTCTTTCAATTATGCTTTTTTCTGCTTCCATTATGTTTCTAATTTCCTTATTTGTGACATGTTCTAATTTAGACTTTCTGGCACTTCTGCATAAATAATCCATTTCTAGAGCTATTAGTCTATTCTTGTAGTACTTATTAATTGTCCATACCTCACTTCCATACATTGCAACAGATTCCACCAATGTTTTACCAATATATTTTTTTGTGTCTTTCCAAATATGCTTATCCCACCATACAGAATTTAACGATGATATTATTTTGCTACTCAATTCAATTCTATGTTTTATGTTCTCTTTGCCTATATCTTCAATGTTAAAATGTGATTTGTCAATTTAGTAAAAATGAATGTAAGTGACTGTTTAATTTACAAACGAGACCATTTTCATGCAAACCTTTCAACGAAAAAAATTACCTTGTACAACAAGGTAGGCCAACTCCAGATTTACCGGGTCTATATTTTTAAAAATTTTAAATTACAAGGCATTTTGGTATCATATTATTTGTAACCTGAATAATTCGGAATAAAAGTTTTTTTATAAACTATACATCACATTTTCGTCATACAGCTGAGGTAATCGCTCTGACCACCGCACACTACTGTACACATCACTTTGTAATGAAGTCTGCCAATATGGTGCATAAATTTAAAGTCATCTGTCTACCTAGTACAAAACATGTAGCTACAAAAAGTGCAGTGGTGCCATTGCAAAACATACACAGATTTTGGTAAAAAGTGGTTTATGGCAAGTTAAGAAATTAGTTAAGATATCTAGAAATGTTGTCCGTAACTGGTGGCTGATGTGTTAAGTTATTGTAACATTTCTTTATTTTTCTTCAGAAATTAATATGGATGTTTTGATTACGATTTGTGTTTCAGGTATGTGAAGCTGCTGACCATCAGACACCCAACTATAGAAGTTGAGCTGTACCAACTAGCAGCGCAAACAGCAGCTCATCTGGAGAAAGTGCACCCTGGTGGCAAGATTGTGGAAGGGGTTTGTAACAACTTCATACTGTTCCAAATGTCTTTAGTTAAATGATATGATATAAGGATTTCTAGACAATTTCCCAATTTTTTCTGTCAGAAACCCATTCTCTAAAAATACTTTTTCCTGAATATTTTTATCAAAAGCTATTAGAAAATACCATTCAATTCCTAAGTTTTTCTATCCTACTTTAAAATAACCTAATCAACATTAAGCTGATATGTTCTAATTATATTATTTTTGGTCTGGACATCTTACCTCAATATTAATGTTGATTTGTTCTTGGGCATGTTTCAAAACAATTCTGTTTTATCGTCAGCTTTCCCAGACTGGTTTTATTTATGTTGCATTATGTTGCACCACCTGGATGTCGATGTCAGCTCCATCCTGTGGTTGGCCAAAGAACCTCCAAACAAGGTCACCCTCCATCTGAATATCAAAATTCATAACTCTGTTTCTGTTCTTCTGAATATAATTTTTTTCCCAAATAGTCAGCTCTTTTGTATTTTCTAACTGTTTTAATAATTTAGTGTCTGAATTTATATTATGTTTTTCAGACCAAACATGAGCAGCAACTGCAGATTTTTCAATTTCTCCATTTTTAATATTTCTTATGTGTTCTTTGGTTCTAATTTTTAGGTTTCGTTTTGTTTTCCCTATATATATCTTTTCACAACCCATGCATTCAATTTGATATATTCCTGACTTTTTATTTTTATCAGTTTTTTTCATTTTTGTTGGTTTTTATTAGTTTATTTAAACTGTAGTTATTTTTTGGTGCTAATTTAATATTAAACTTCTCAAATATATTTTGAAATTTATTATGTACCCAATAATATAATTAAAATAACCTCAAAATGTAACTTCCTAAAATTAAATATTATGATATGTTCTAGCCTAACCAAACCAAAATTTTGAAGATGAAACTTGAGTAAGTGTGTATCAAGCTGTTATTTAATAATAATGAGATTTTTTATTTCTGATGTTTTTATTATTAATTTAACATTTCTCAATGAAAGATAAATTATATTTGAAGAGAAAAATGTTCGCCTAGACCGAGACTCGAACCCGGCACCTTTGGCTTGCCGGGCCAAATGCTCTACCAACTGAGCTACCGAGGCGAGTTACAATCTAGATGCAAATTTTTCTCTTATATACGTTGCAATTCCCTATCACCAAATGCTTTTGAAACCATTGCTTCTATCTTAAATGTCTTCTTAACAACGAAGCCGTCATTTGCAAAAATAGAAACAATGGTTTCAAAAACATTTGGTGATAGGGAATTACAACGTATATAAGAGAAAAATTTGCGTCTAGATTGTAACTCGCCTCGGTAGCTCAGTTGGTAGAGCATTTGGCCCGGCAAGCCAAAGGTGCCGGGTTCGAGTCTCGGTCTAGGTGAAAATTTTTCTCTTCAAATATATTTTTTATTTCTTTCACTATTTTTTCTTTCTCTTGTTTCCCAGTACAGACCTATAATTTATTTTCTGAGTTTTTGTTCCTGTCTGTTTGCATATCAAGAGATGTTCCTTGTTGAATGTCTGTTTCATTACATATTTTTATTGGACGTAAGCAGTACCTATTTCATGACTAATAGATAGGTAAGCATTGAAGAGACAGTTGGAACTACAAAACTTTCTTGGGATTTCTAGAATATGGAACTGGAAGTGAATATTTGCTTACATTTAATCAAAATTACAGTGGGAGGAAACACTATGAGGCATTTACATTAATTAATGAGTTGGAGAAAATGCTTTAACATCTCACCTTATAAAGTTGTGTATTCTTCACGATACCAGTTTCAAAAGTATAGTATTACTTCCATCTTCAGTCAAACTTCAACTGTCAAAATTTTGCCATTTAACATCATCATCTGAACTGCCATCTGGTGCCAATTTATGAACTTGGAGATGAAATTATTCTCATCGGGAATATCAAAATTCATTGCTTTATATTTTTATAATGCTTTATATTTTTGAATGGTGTAGTAGACAGCACACTAGTACGTAGAACTAGAGGTCCAGGGTTCGAATCCTGTTTCAAACAATAATTTTTCTTTAATATTGAGTGGAGAACATATTTTTAATAACTCATCTCATACAATTTCAAATTTATTTGAGACCATTGGTTTCAAATGAATTTTTCATTCATGTTCAGTCATGACTCCAACTATTGAAATTCTCTGTTTGTTGATTTCTCAATGATCTCAAATAAATTTGAAACTGTATAAGGTGAGTTATTAAAAATATGTTCTCCACTCAATATTAATTATATAACCTCATAATGTTTACTTCCCAACATTAATTTTAATATAATTAATTTTTCTTTCTTAAATTAGATTCTATCCTGGATTGGAAAATGTTAATTGAAAAAAAAAACATTGAAAATCAATTTAATTGTTTATATTATATAATTTATATTTGAGATTTTGGGTATTGAAAATATGGATTAGGGATTAAGTTATGTAGGTAGGAAATTCTTGACTCACCCCATACTTATGGGAGTTAAGAAATATGAGGTGATCTCATAGTTAAATATGGGAAATAACATTATGAGGTTCTTAATTCTTAAATTGAGTCATTTTTTAACATCTTACCTCATATTTTATGTTTCTTCAAACACGGGAACTAGTTTTCGAGAGAAGGATCTCTCTTATTTCCAACTGACATTATGACTTCCGGATTTTCGTTGGAATCTTTGGAATCTCCATCAATAACATTGCTATCTGATGTTGATTTGATGAACTTTGAGATGAGGTCACGTTCATCAGAAATCTCGAAATTTATGGATCTTAATTTGTTCTTCTGAATATATACCTTCGCCCAAATTGTCAATTCTAAAGGTTTTTCCAAATGTTTTAAAAGTAGGGCTTCTTTTTCAATTTTATGATTCTCCAATAAACTATGTGCTGCAATAGCTGATTTTTCAATTTCACCATTTTTAATATTTCTGAAGTGTTCCTTAGTTCCTGATGAACATGACCTCATCTCAAAGTTCATCAAATCAACACCAGATGGCAACGTTATCAATGGCGATTCCAACGAATATCCAGTAGTCATAATGTCGGTTGAAAATGAGAGAGATCCTTCTCTCGAAAACTAGTTCCCGTGTTTGAAGAAACATAAAATATGAGGTAAGATGTTAAAAAATGACTCATTAATTTACGAAGTATGAGATGAGTCAAGAAACAACTAAACAATGTAGATTAGGGATAGTTGAATCATGAAAATAGGCCTTTGGAATTCTGGGTTTAGAAATGCAATCGTGGTTTTACATAACCTGCACTATGCTTGTTACAGCCAAATCTGCGACCACAAGTAACAGAACTGGTAACAAGTGCTCGTCAGCTGTATGAAGAAACCTGCAACCTGCTGCGAGAGAAAGCTCAACACTTGGTATGTCCCAAACATTTAATGAAAGTATATAATTCTTCTCACCTGAACATATTTAAACTATTTTTCAATTGAGTTACAAATATTGGTTGGTTTCTGTTCTTCTGGTGTGGTTAGATGAAATTAGGAGATAAAATCTTTTTCATTGGGAATTTAAAAATTCATTTCTTTATCATTCACTGTTAGGAATTAATAGAATTAGGGCCGCATGCAAATACATTAGTCTCTACTCAAATTACTTCCAATCACTGGTGAGCTGACTCACCGTGAGCAAGTGCAAAGATCGAATTAGCTACCCACTAACTGGTCATGCATGAAAGTCGTCGTTTTCGTAATATTGGCAAGAAATTACCCAGAATTCTCAGTGATAAAACCACTTCCGTTATTTTCATCTGCTAGAGGAACGCATTTATGCTTGCATCCTGCAACCGATGTAGTTTCAAACCTTGCTGCTTTATCCAAGATGTTGGACCTTGAAGGCTTCGATCATGTTTTCAGTATATGCGGAGAAGAGGAATTTGGTAGAGTCTACCAAAGAATTCAACTGGAAGAACAGGAGAATCGGTGTAATAACGTGCAACACAGGCGTCATCGTATACGGTATTATTTCCAGGATGCAAGCATAAATGCATTCCTCTAGCAGACGAAAATAGCGGAAGTGGTTTTATCGCTGAGAATTCTGGGTAATTTCTTGCCAATATTACAAAAAAAAATACTTTCATGCATGATCAGTCAGCAATTCGCTAATTCAAACTTTGCACATTCTCAAGAAAACTCAGCTCACCAGAGACTAATGTATTTGCATGCGGCCCTAAGAAGACATGAAGGGAATCCACATAGCTATAGCATTATTTATTAAATTAATATTAACAATGAATGATGGGAATTTATGTATTTATGAATTTAGTATTAAGATGGGAATGAAGCCTGAATTGGCTCAGTTGTCAGAGCATCAGCACGGAAAGCTGAAGGTTTGGGGTTTGATTCTCGGTTCAGGCAAAAAATGTTCTCTTTACCATTGATTACAATAGATTGGTTAACATTGAAATTTGAAGCTCCTGAATATGTATCTCAAAAGCTAATATGTGAGTTGACTCATTTGATAAAGTATGTTGAATATTGTAAGATTTTTAAACTTAAATTTTCATGCATTATTTTTTTTATAATTGTGTGATACAGAAGAAGATAATTCGAAATATTTAGATCTAAAAGTGAAAACAAATCTTGGGAGTTTCTTAAGAATAAATCAACAGTCCCAAAATCGTCCAGTAAAAGGCAATTATTTTGTTTTTACTTACAACCTATCAAGATTGCTTCACATTGCATCTCTTCAAAATATCCATATATTCATCACCAAAATGTATATTGTGGAATGATGAAAATCTGTGGATAAATCCCCAGCCTATTCATTTTGACTAATTTCGATCCTGTAAATCACTGGGAAGCAAAAAAGACAAGTAGGTAGAGATCCGTGAAAGTGGTTTTATTTTTAGGGGAAATTCATTTTAGAATTTCAAGATTTCGATGTTATTGGGAATTTGCCCGTATTATTCTAAAAAAAATTAATTTGAGTCTTTTTAATCCTAGTTTAGTATATTAAATCCAATAAGAATGATATATCCAGTAGTTTAAGTAGCTTGTACAATTGATATTGATTTTAATACACTAAAATTCATAAAATTTTAATCCTAGTCACTAAATTGTAAGTAAAATTTACCTTTTAAGGAGCATGAGAAGGACAGAAAATATTACCTCTATGTTGTGAATTGTGTTGCAACCATCTCCCTTTACAAGAGTGCATGGAAGAAGCAGATATGGTGCTATCAGATATGGCAGTTAAAAATAAGATGGAATCCAAAAACATTATGAAAATTTCGCGAATAGAACAAAAATATCTATGGAACTCATTGAAAATTTTAAATTTCGGTGTTATTTCGTGTTATCGTAACATTTCGCATTATTTCGTGGTTCATAAATGCTTTTTTTTTTTAGGTTATGGGGAGTGTAGTTAAGAAATGGTACAAGAAAATGACAGAAATAGAGCATTTTGCGTTATCGTGATTTGTGAATTTCACGGACCTCTACAAATGGGAGATTAATCCAAGTGCCTTTGAACATTGAAGACTACTGCAACTACTATTTATACTATTACTGCATTTATATTTGAAGAGAAAAATTTTCGCCCAGACCGAGACTCGAACCTGGGACCTTTGGCTTTCTAGGGCAATACTCTACCATCTGAGCTATCGGGGCGAGTTCCGATCTAGATGCAAATTTTTCTCCTATATACGTTGTAATTCTCAGCACCAAATGCTATGAAGCCTTTGCTTCTATCTTTGCAAATGACGGCTTCTTAGTTAAGAAGACATTTATTGGGAATTTAAACACTACTTTATAATGCCAGTAGGGCTTCAATTGATGTTTTTATTATTAATTTAACACTTCTCACTGAAGAATAAATTATATTTCAAGAGAAAAATTTTTGCCCAGACCGAGGCTCGAACCTTTGGCTTTCTAAGCCAATGCTCTACCATCTGAGCTATCGGGGCAAGTTCTGATCTAGATGCAAATTTTTCTCTTATATACATTGTAATTCCCACCACCAAATGCTATGAAGCCTTTGCTTCTATCTTTGCAAATGGCAGCTTCTTAGTTAAGAAGACATTTATTGGGAATTTAAACACTACTTTATAATGCCAGTAGGGCTTCAATTGATGTTTTTATTATTAATTTAACACTTCTCACTGAAGAATAAATTATATTTCAAGAGAAAAACTTTTGCCCAGACCGAGACTCGAACCTTTGGCTTTCTAGGAAAATGCTCTACCATCTGAGCTATCAGGGCAAGTTCCGATCTATATGCAAATTTTTCTCTTATATACATTGTAATTCCCACCACCAAATGCTATGAAGCCTTTATTTCTATCTTTGCAAATGGCAGCTTCTTAGTTAAGAAGACATTTATTGGGAATTTAAACACTACTTTATAAAGCCATTAGGGCTTCAATTGATGAAATTGAAATTAATAATAAAAACATCAATACTGTTTGTTGTTATAGAGGTTACGAGAAGATCTGGAGGGCAAACTGAGTGCAGCTTTGGGTAACATGGAGATGGAACTGCGCAAGTGTGTGACATATGATTGTGCAGGTCTGGTGCACTTCCAGCAGCCTATGTCAGAGGAACAGGTATGTGTCATTCTCTTTGTAACCATGTTTAAATTGACAAACTATGCAATATACATATTTAAATTAATATTGGGAAGGAAACATTATGGGGTATCATTAATAGTGAGTGGAGAACATATTTTAATCGACTCACCTCATACATTTTCAAACTTCTTTGAAACCGTCAGTATGAAAGAAGTTTGAAAATGTATGAGGTGAGTTTGATTAAAATATGTTCTCCACTCACTATTTATGCAATATACAGTTTAACTTTTAATTATTATAATATAATTTAATTCTATATAGTGACAAATTGAATTTGTTTTACAGTATCACTAATATTTTAAATTAAGAGTCATGATTTGCAAACCTTTTTGCTTGCATTCTCCATATGTTCCTCTTTGCTGGAAATTGCTTGATGTTTATAATAGGATTATAATATACAGTAGTGTAGTAAATTTAATTTACATCATTGTAAATAATAAACTTAGTTCGAAACCTATAGTTCAAATCCCAACTCCAAACGATATTTTTTAAAGATACAGGAGAAGCTTGATGTAGAACATTTAATAGTTCGAAACCTATGTTCAAACCCCAACTCAGAATGATATTTTTTAAAGATGCAGGAGAAGCTTGATGTAGATCATTGAATATAAATCCCTAAGGAACAACATTGATATTTTTCCACCATTACCTAGCTTGTTTGTAGCATTTAATAATTTTCTAACCTATTAAGTTGCTTTGGTACTGGAAACCATCAAATAATTTTTTGTCATTGTTACTATGGCACAATATAGTGAGTTTATATTAGGTATATAGTGAGTTTATATTAGGTAATCTTGTACAATTCATAGTTAAATTTGGGAAATAACATTATAAGGTTCTTAATTCGTAAATTAATGAGTCATTTTTACATCTTATCTCATATTTCTTGTTTCTTTAAACACGGGAACTAGTTTTCAAGAGAACCATCTCTCTCATTTTCAACCGACTTTATGACTCATGTTGTTATGACTTATAGGGCCGCATGCAAATACATTAGTCTCTGGTGAGCTGAGTCTTTCGTGAGAACGTGCAAAGTTCGAATTAGCGAGTCGCTGACTGGTCATGCATGAAAGTAGTTTTTTTTGTAATATTGGCAAGAAATTACCCAGAATTCTCAGCGATAAAACCACTTCTGTTATTTTTGTCTGTTAGAGGAACGCATTTATGCTTGCGTCCCGCAAATAAAACCATATAAGACGATGTCTGCATCGCACGATATTATGCCGATTCTCCTGTTCTTTGGTAGACTCTATCAAATTCCTCTTCTCCACATATACTGAAAACATGATCGAAGTCTTCAAGGTCCGACATCTTGGATAAAGCAGCAAGGTTTCAAAGTACCTCAGTTCCCATCGGGTTGCTCACAATTCGTTCTCTGCAAAGTCACCTCGCCAGGTAGCTTAGGAATTTCGACAATTATTATCGCATGAACAGATTTTTGAGTATGCAAAAATGTCTTTGGATGCAACTTTCTCAGCAGAGTACAAGCTGAGAATGACTTTTATGGTCTAATGCGTTCATAGATACGAGTCATAGATAATGAGTCATAATGTCAGTTGAAAATGAGAGAGATGGTTCTCTTGAAAATTAGTTCCCGTGTTTAAAGAAACATGAAATGTGAGGTAAGATGTAAAAATGACTCTTTAATTTACGAATCTTGTACAAAACTATAAAAAATTCTTACCTCCTTTCTTATCCATTTGTAATATGCTTGAGTTTAAGATTTAAATTAAAATGTTTTATACCTCACCTTATATCCAGTCTTCTATTTATATGGTTTCAAAGCTTAGGAAGCTTCATCTTTAGTAATTTCTTGTCAACTGTTGTTATGTTGATCAGGAGAACTGCCTCTTCCTCCCTCTCTTGGTGGACCGATGAGGAAGAAGCAGTTCTTCTGATCAACATAACATCAGTCAACAAGAAATTATTGAACATGAATCTGCCTAAGCTTTGAAACCAGTGTAATTAGAAGACTGGATATGAGGTGAGGTATAAAATATTTAAATATAAGTCTTAAATTGAAACTCATGGTGATTTTTTCCTATATTAAATTAATGTTGGGAAGTAATTTTTTTTTTTTTTGCAAATGCCCCAGGTTGTCTTTCGACATTCCTGGTTTCTCTCCTGGCATGGCATACTTGTAACCCACTTCTGAGGTTGGGGCGCCTAGAAGGTGGGGTTATGTTGCTCCGATGATATGATGGGTGATGATGATGATAGTGGTGTACTAGGAGAGTCCCTAATCCTAAGCTTAATCTAAGATGAATATGAATGATGATGATTGCGATGGCCATATGATTTCAGGGACCGTTTGGGCCGTAAAGTTTTCTTGACATTTGTCTTACAGGTGAGGAAAAACCCCGATAAAAACCTCACCCAGAAAAATTCATTATGAGGTATAATCATTGAAATTCATCGGAGAACATTTTTTGACAACTCACCTCATAAATTTCATGTTTTTCATGATACTGCAGTTTCAGACGATATCACGTCCATCTTCAGTCGGAGTTATGGCTGAAGATGGACATGATATCATCTGAAACTGTAGTATCATGAAAAACATTAAATTTATGAGGTGAGTTCTCAAAAATTGTTCTCCGATTAAATTACAGTGATTTTTTCCTATAAAAGTTCAACACTTGAGTATATTGAATTCAGTGATAGAATAAATATTATGGTTTTACTTATTTTTAATTATATAAAATTAATAAAATATATTTGGCAGTGTATAAAATCTTAATTTACAATGTAATTTTATATTGTGGGTGGTTGATTACCTGACTTGAATGATATATTACTTTCTTGGCTGAAGAGAATGTAGCAGAAAAACATGTCAATATCCATAAAGCAAGTAAAAATGAAACTATGACCTCTGTAATATATTCAGAAGATGAGAAAATGTAATATGAAATGAGGTGTAGCCTATAATTTTGGTTCAACCTCCTGATAACACTGGTCGACAAAAATGAACTTTTTTTCTTTCACAAGAATAAAAATTTGAGATTTTAGAAGTATTTTTCATCCTGAATTTAAATATCATTTCAGTTTTTTCCTATCAGGCAAGAGTTTTCTGTGATATTCATTTACATTTTTTTATAATTTTTAATAAAATCCATCTAACTCTAACTCATTCTGACTTACCTAGAAAGTGGTAGATGGTGATTTTGGGCATTTTGCATCTGGAACATCTCTCTTCTTGGTCCAACAGTAGTCAGCCAGCATATTAAAACTCCACTTGCCTTGGTACCTCTTTTCCATTGTGGAAATTTGCTGATGAAAATGTTCACTGTGCTCGTCGGAGACAGCTCTTAAATACAGCTTGAATAAAATTGCTACATGTTTGTACTAGAGAGCACCATCAAATCTTTGGAGGATGAGGAAGGCCTACAACTCAATGGTATTGATAAGCTGTTGGTATATGCTGATGATGTAGTACTATTGGCCAATAGCGAGGAGATACTAAAGGACAACATGCACACACTATTGAGTAACACTAAGGAATTAGGACTGGAAGTAAATATCAATAAAACAAAATATATGGTCACACGTAGAAATGCATTATATAATGGAAATGGACAGCTAATGACAAATGAGGGAAATTTTGAGGAAGTGGCCGAATTCAAATACCTAGGAACAATAATCACAAATAGGAATGAGATGCACTAAGAAATTAAACATAGGCTCAATTCTGGAAATGCGGCTATTATGCATTGCAGAGACTTTTGATGTCCCAACTCCTTTCAAAAAACTGAAAATATATAAAACTAATATTCTACCAGTTATATTATATGGGTGCGAAACATGGACTCTTACTTTAAGGGAGGAAAGGAGATTACGAGTTTTTGAGAATAAAGTTGTTAGGAAAATTTTTGGACCAAAGAGAGATGAATAGACAGGTGAATGGAGAAGACTACATAACAATGAACTTCATGGTCTTTATAGGAAGCCAGATATAATAAGAACAATTAAGTCTCATAGACTGCAATGGGCAGGATATGTTGCGCGTATGGGGAATGAAAGACGTGCATGGAAGCTTCTTGTAGGAAAGCCAGAGGAAAAACGCCCAGTTGGTACACCAAGAATGAGGTGGAGAACAACATTGACTGTGGATATTTGAGGGAAGTAGATTATACAGGGAATGATTGGAAAGCATTAGCTTAGGATAGGGATGTATGGAGAGCTTATGTCTGTGTGGCCATGAACCTATGGGTTCGATAGTAAGTAAGTGAGTAAGTAAGTAAGTACATGTAAGGTAAAGGTTCGTATGACAGGTCAAAGAGAATGCTAAAATCAATTTTCAAAAAGTACCTGTCACAAAAAAACTGTGCCTGATGGTAAAATTCTGACTACATATCTGAATTCAGTATGAAAAATACACTAGATTCACTAATCGGATTTCTTGTGAAGAAAACCTTGTCGACCAGTGTAATATTACCTTATAGTATTATTTCATACCAGTTGATAAAATCTTATCTATTTCCAACCTCTTTCATTATAGAAGAATTACAGTATGTTTTGGAGTTTAAGCTGAATATAAAACTCAGCATTATAATCAAGCTTCTACTGTATGTAACTTATGTAAATATTATGTTATAGTTCATTTTATATTTTGTCCATTTGGTGGTGAATGATTCCATGCCATACAATTTAAAAGTCTGATTTATTACCAAGATGGAATCTAGGAAGACCAAATTTTATATCGGGTGTAAGTTTTATGTATTTAATTAAAACGGTAATGAAAAAAAATAATTTTGTGAAAAGTCCTATGTGACACAACAGATTTGAATAGATCTGAGTGACTTATCACCACAAAATACAACTTATTTAATCAAGAATTTCACTGAATAGACTTTTATATTATATTATATTTGAAGAGAAAAATTTTCGCCCAGACCAAGACACAAACCTGGGACCTTTGGCTTTCCAGGCCAATGCTCTACCAACTGAGCTAGTGAGATGAGTTGCAATCTAGACGCAAATTTTTCTCTTATATATGTTGTAATTTTATATTATATACCTAAATAATTATTTTATCAGCTTTATTTTCTTCATTTATCTTTAAAACGTTATCAAGCTTTTAATTTTTCTTGCTGCTTTTTTATTCCCCAAGTGGAATGCAGTTTTAAGGGGAGTTGATGTGAAAAGGGGTTTAAAAAGATAACTTGTAATCAAAAAATTATATCTCTGATTCTAATTATGGTACCTGACAGTACTATTTTTTTAATTAAGAATAAATTTAGCTTTAAAATATATGATTTTTTCTATTTATAGATCTTAAAGAATTAATTCTAAATTAATTTTTAAATCATATGCCTATACAGTTTTCTTATCTGTTATAATGAATAAGAAAATGAAATTTTTAATTACAAGTAGCCATTATATGTAAAAGTCTGCCCTAACAGTTTTCTTGTTATACCTGTAATATTTTGAATGTAGGAAATAATTGAATTTAAATTCAGAATATTATATTTTTGTGTGATAGTGCATTCTGTTGTACTTACAGCAATGGCGACCATGATTGAAAGTTCAACTTCCTAAATTTTGGTGTTGCTAACCTAAATAGCTATACTGTAATATTACATATTACCAACCTCGTGCGGGAATAAAACCACTGCCCTTTATGTATACTATGTACAATGTATATAGAAAAATATATCCAAAATGTTAATATACATTATATGAAACAAATCACTGCATTTTAAATGAACTGAACTTTATTTGAATCAATATAAAACAATAAATTTGTACTTGCTGCCATTTTATGACTGATTGGAGTCACGGCCTGCTGTAGTCTCAACTAATAAACATTGGCCACACTGTTAACGTTAATTAGTTGTTTACAATGAACGTAAATATTTCCAACAAAGATGTTATTATTTTACTATTATTTATTATTTTGAAAACACCATCATGCAAAAAATAAATTACAATGCATGTTTGTGAAGTGTTTTACAGAATCTCGGTTTTTAATCATATCCTCACTTCTATAAAAACCACTTCCCAACCTTGCATCATAATATACTATTATCTACAATGGCATAACAGCCTAATTTTGAGCCTTAGCCTCTCCTTAGTTAGAATCAAGTTAATTTAGTTACACTTATTTCCCTAGAGATGTCATAAATGGTATGTGGTCAACATACCGATCCAATGAGACATCTAGTAGACAACTAAGTTAATACTAGAATGAAGAAGCTCGGTAAATTTTGCATAGAAGCCTTTTTATTCAGGCTTGTGGTTCTTTTATGATCCTGAAAATCTTCAGACTCGGGACCCATGGCTTAAAATCACTCCCAGAGGATTTGCTTCTTGGATTTTTCCATTCTAAATAAAAAAATCCATCAACCCAGGAAAGTTATTTATTTTAGGAAGATTCTTTTTATCAAGTTTTTTTTGAGTCTAGAGATATCTTAGCTCAATTTAATGTTCATTTGTTCTCAAACATGTTTTGATATATTCTTCTATGTCAGCTTTACTAAGCTGATGATAATGTAGAAGAATATATCGAAACATGTTCGAGAACAAATCAACATTAAATTGAGGTAAGATATATCTAGACTAAAAAAAACTTGATAACCCAGGAAAGGTTTGAACCTGCAACCCTCGGAACTAGTGGCAAGGAACATAACCACTAGTCCACAGCAGCCAACTCAGATAACGATATTTTTTCATATAAATTATTGATCAAAATATTGTTTTTAGACTATTTTACTGAATCTGCAATAAAAGCATCATATTCTGAGTAAAGTATATTGAAAAACTTAGTCCTACTTTATAATGAATATTTAATTTTAGGAAGTGATATTTTGAGGTTATTTTAATTATATTATTTTTAGTCTGATCATCTTACCTCAATATTAATGTTGATTTATTCTTGAACATGTTTCAAAACAATTCTGTTTTATCGTCGCTTGTCCATGTTTCAAAACAATTCTATTTTATCGTCAGCTTGTCCAGACGATAAAACAGAATTGTTTTGAAACATGTCCAAGAACAAATCAACATTAATATTGAAGTAAGATGATCAGACTAAAAATAATATAACTAATTATATTATTTTTGGTCTGGACATCTTACCTCAATATTAATATTGAGGTAAGATGTCCAGACCAAAAATAATATAATTAAAATAACCTCAAAATATAACTTCCTAAAATTAAATAATAATATAACTACTTTATAATTCTTGAGAAAAGTGCACTGAAGGGTGATTTTTCAAACTGAATGGTTTAAGATATAAAAAAAATATACATATTTTTAAAGCAAAATGTATCTCTAACACAAAAGAATAGTAATATTATCAGGTAGGCCTAATTAATTATATACAGAGATATATTTTTTTAATACAAATTGCTCTTCATTCTTCTTCACAGCTGACTCCTCATAAAGTTGATATTCTTAATAGTACAAATTTTTTCCTGCAGTGCAAAGACAACAGTCTGAATGTGGATCCTTAATATGTAGCCTACATTTGTTCAAGAAAAATAAATATCAACTAATTCCTCCATGTTTTCACATGCTGGCCACATAAAAATATATAAAACTAGCCTGTAAATACTTTAATTATATTTTGGTTTGTGGGTGGTAATATGGAGTTTATTTTACAGCAAGATTACGACACTGATGGTCACAGAGTTTGCTACAACAGATGACAAAAACAGGTGTGTGGCACCTTGTGGGGTCGTATTTCTTCTTCTTTTTCTTATTTTTCTTCTGTCGGTGCTGGTCTTTTGGGTTTCAGTCTTCTGTCTTTGCTTGTGGTGAATTGTTCTGCACATGACTCCAGTAGCACTAATTTCTTGGGTTTCATTTTCTCTTGGTCTTTATTTACAAACACAGGAGAGAAATTTGTCATCCTGAATAACCAATAGGAATGTTAGAATGCTTTAAATATATAGGAATACAACTCGTTTAGTTTCTTTGCCTCATGTGGTATCTATGAGCTTTCAAAGATAATAATCTAATCTGCCTAGCTTTAGCTCCTAAACAATTTTCCACAATTAATTGAATCATTGTTATATAACTTTCTATTAAGTTGAATTCATTATTGATAAGATAAACTTGTTAAGTTGAGGATTTTATAAAATTTATTTTAAATAAATGTACTTATTTGACTTCCTTTTTTATCTTAGAGTCAGATATGTATTTATCAAAGAGCAGAATAAGTATGTTGCCCGATGCAGCATAATGTAGAGGTTGGACAATCATACCTACAAGGTTTATGCAACATACACAAATTTCAAGAGCCGTCGTCTATCTGCCTTTGGACAACTACCTTTGGACAATTTCAGAATTGTATATGTGTAAAGAAATGTTAATGTATGTATCGTCATTTGAATGGTGTAATGGACAGCACACTCGTATGGAGAATGAGAGGTCCAGGGTTCAAATCCTGGTTCAGGCATTAATTTTTCGGGGATTCTTTACAACATGTGATGCAAAAAAATTTTCTAAGTTCCAATCATACACCATGTGCATGTGCCAACAAACATGAAGCAGTTTACATTATGGAATCACAGGATGCAGCCAACATATACACGATATTTAATTAACCTAAAAGCTAATCTAACACAACTTAAGTACTCTAACTTGTGAAAGACCAACCTAAAAGTTAACATAATGCAATTTAACCCTTTGCATGCCACGGGTAAAATCTCTTGTGTTAGAGATTTAAACTGTATCTGCCGATGTGATCGGCTTTGCAAGTAGTTTAAGTAAGGTAATGGACAGAAGCATCAGAGCCGATCTAATCAGCTCATGGCACCTAAAGGGTTAAGCACTCTAACCTGTGAAAGAATGCAATGCCCAAAAATAAATAGTAAGTTCTAAAATTCTGAAGTATGTGTACAGTTAATTAGTACATACTCTATGTTGGCTACACTGGAACACAACTTTGTTTTTGCTTAGAATATTCGTTAAAATCAATATGGCTGCCACATCTTCATGTATGTAGTTAAATATCATAGAAAAAATTGAAATAATCGTTGGAAAAAAATGTAAAACATTGTAAATGATGGGAAATAATTTGAAAAAATGGAAGCCTAAGAATAAAACTTGACAGGAGTTTATGAAGGAATTAAAAAAGTCGTGTCACATGTTGTAAAGAATAGCCAATTTTTCTTTTCAAAATAGTATTATTCAATATTGGAATGTGTTTAATTTAAAATATTTCATTAAAAATAAAATATTATGTCTAAAATATGTGCTACAAAATATTAATCATTGTATAAACTCTTATTAAAGTTATGAACTTATGAATATTATTGTAACAATGGAATAAATCAAGACTGATTCAATTACTATTATTATTTATTGACAGAATGAATTGCATTTTACATTACTACTGTTAAAAGTATTTTTTTTGGTAACTTAAAATAATTTATTTTTTAGTTATTATATAGTATCATGGCACAGCAGTTTTAGAAGGTCCTTGGTCTGCTAGCCAGCTGATAGCCTCATATCCACATATTTCAGTTACGAAGGTGGACAATAATCCACCTGGTGAAGATATCTTTATATAATTTCAGCTCAAGTTTCCAACAATTGTTGCACTTTTTAAAATACTTTACACACATTCAAATTTCATATTACTTTCACAAATTATTTTTTTAAATATTACTATCACTTAAAACCTATTTAAACATTTTTTTAAATATTTTTCTATGATATTTTAATGGAGTATTTAACTGTACATACCATATAGTTTTTCCAGTCATTTTATTTCTTTGTTCAAATGCAGCCAACATATACTTCAGAATTTTAGAACTTACTACTTACACTACCTTTGGGCATTGCATTACATGCCATTCTGTTTCCTACTTTTACAGGTTAGAATACTTAAATTGTGTTAGGTTAGCTTTTAGGTTATTTTAGGGCTAAAATTGCCTTATATTCAATTATAGAAACATCATTGTTGAGTTGGAAAATTGACTAAAGATGGATGGGATTCCATTTGAAAGCTCGTATTGTGATAAACACAAAATTTGTGAGATGAGATATTTAAGTATTATATTTGAAGAGACAAATTATATGCTCAGACTGGGGTTTGAACCTAGGACCTTTGGCCAAAGGTCCTGGGTTCAAACCCCAGTCTGAGCATATCGTTTTTCTCTTCAAATATAATTTATCCTTCAGTGAGAAGTACTAAATTAATAATAAAAGCATTTAAATATTACTCTGACCACATGTTAAAATAATATTGCCTCATAATTATATTTTAGTAAGAAAAATTATGTTCGTACCAGGAGTCAAACCCTGGATCTCTGACTCTGTACATCAGTGTGATAACTGTTATGCCATTCGAACTTCCGATAGTAACGTCAAATTTCTTTCCACTCATACAATTCTCCTTTCACATCCTCATAATGTATATTTTCCAACATTAATTTTAAATTACAAATCATTGTATATGTTAGTAGCATTGCATGATTAAAATTGTATCCACATTCATCCATAATTTCTATTGAGCGTGATTATTTGTAAAATTAATAATTAATTTTGTCAAGGTTTATTCATATGTTAGTGAAAGTTACGTTCATTTTGTGAATATTACAGAATGTATATGATACTGTAAAGTTATGTTTGTCGCCTCATAACTAGAGTCCAGATGTCAGGCACTTAAAAACTTCAAAATAGGCATGCAAAAAGGCACTAAAAATCATTAATGTAGGTACAAAAAATTCAAAATAGGCTCTTACAAAAAATGGACAACATGACTTTTTTACAGTCATACGTTAAGAATATAAACATATGCTATCAATAGCATGCGAAGATATCAGAGATGCTTTTGGAATTTGTTTTGCCTTTTTACAAAGAGCAGAACCATCACTTGAGAATTGAGAATACTTCCGTGCCAAATTCATTCACTAAATTGGTCAGTTTGTCTTTTACTGTTGTCTGCTCTTTAGGTGTCTTAAAAAACTGTTCTAAAGGTACAAAAAAAACCACAGACACTTGCCGTACCACTTTGTCTTTCAAGCACCTGTCTGTGAATGAGGACTGCACAACTGAATTATTCAGTGTTACTAAGATCAAAAATAATATTGCTAGTCACCTAAAGGTTTCAGCACCAGGTGTGAGACAGAGAAAGAAAGTTTGAACCATCTACCCTCTTTGTCACTCAGCAATGTTTGTATTGAAAAGAAGCAAAGAACTTTTCTCCAAGCCTTAGAGCTGGAGCATAATACAATGGGACATAGCATAGGGCTATTTTGCTTAATGAAAATGCATGAGGTGGAAAAATATAATATTTACCTAACAGGAGTGCATTGAGGGGGAAACCATCTACCTGCTAGGTTATTGGGTTATTTCCACCCTTATCCTAAAATATTCTAAGGGAATTTATAAAAAGAACACTTGAAAACTTCTATGAAATGATTTGTGCCATGAGGTTTGTCCATTTCAATTGATTTCATTGAAATACTGAGTTAATTTCCAGAAAAAATTGCAAATAGGCATTTATAGGCATTATAAGCTGAAATAGGCATTTATAAGCAAAATGAACTTCATGGAAAACAACTCTAGGGTCGTTGGTATGAACTTATATGAAGTCACTTTTACAATATCTATAATAAATAACTATAGGCATTTTCCCTAACATCCGGTCTCTACTCATAACACTGCAAGGTACTAAAATGATTCATAGTAAGAAATAAAAAAGTTAGACATTATGACAAATCAGATGTCACTTCTGTCATTGTGTGGACCGCAAGTTTATATCATCAAAAATGAATTTAGCCCAGCAATTAGGAAATTTCTCATAAATATAATTAAAAACTCAATTGAGGAAGATATTAGTGTTTGTGTCTGAAGCAGACAGTGTTGCTCTGACTTTGGGTGCCATGTTTCTAACAATTGGATTCCACTTTCCTCTGTGAATTTGCACATATTGTATATTCTTCTTCTGCACATAATCTCAGCATTGCTTGGATTCTATTTCAATGGAAATTTCCTTACGCATGCCCAGTTACATTTTGCTTGGTTACAAAGGTGTAGGTCATAAAGCTTTGCATTCAAATAGAGACTTGAAAAAATACTGCTTAAAAGGATTTTTTTTTTCTGAGTCATTTAAATTTGACTGCCTGCATAGTACAATGATTAGCATGTCTATCTAGCATCCCAGGAGTCCCAGGTTCAATTCCAGCTATGCTATAGAATTTTTCTTTGTGAATAGGATCTGGTACTGGATTTACTCAGCCTCATGATGACAACTGAATAGCTGCTTGATAATAAAAGTACCAAAATCCAGTTAAGAAAACTGAAATATAAAGTTAGGAAATTTTATTAAATATATGTAGGAAATAGCACTATGAGGTTTCTTTTAATTTTAATGAGTTGGATATTTTGACTCACCTCATGTTTTTTTTTATTTTTGTGCAAACTGGTTTTGTCGCTTCTGTGCGACATTCTCATGCATTCCAACTCTTGCCTTGCGGTTCTCCATCCTGCAAGTTGATTTCCACTCTCTCTGCTGGCTGACCAATGAACTACCACTTTTTTTTTTTTCTTTCACTGAGAATTTCAAAATTCATGGTTTTCTTTTTATTCATGCAGATGAAAATTTGCTCCCAAATTGTAAGTTCCTTAGATTTTTCTAACTGTTTTAGTAATTTTGCCTTAGTTTCAATGCTGTGCTTTTCTGACCATGCATATGCAGCTATTGCAGATTCTTCTATTTCTCCATTTTTAACATTTCTAAGGTGTTCTTTCAATCTTGCATTTAAGTTCATTTATGTTATTCCTATATATATTTTTTCACAATTGTAACCATTACATAGGAAAAACAAAAAGAAACAATTGTGAAAAAATATACGTAGGAAAAACAAAAGGAACTTAAATACAAGATTGAAAGAACACCTTAGAAATGTTAAAAATGGAGAAATAGAAAAATCTGCATGGTCAGAAAAACACAGAATTGATACTAAAGATAAACTACTAAAACAGTTAGAAAAATCTAAGGAACTCACAATTTGGGAGAAAAATTTATATCTGCAAGAAAGATATAAAAAGAAAACTATGAATTTTGAAAATTTCTGGGTGAAAGAGAAAAAAATGTTATTTGGAAGTTCAGCGCGTCTCAGCAGAGAGCCGGGGGAACGGAAATCAACTTGCAAGATGGAGAACTGCAAGGCAACAGTTGGAATGCATGAAAAAGTCACACAGCAGTGACGAAACTGGTCTGCATAAAAATCAAGAAATATGAGGTGAGTCAAAATATCCAACTTATTAAAATTAGGGAATTTTATCACACTATGTGACTCCCTGTACTGTCATTTGCTTGCAGTGACACCAAGCAGTTCAGATGACCTTGGCTCTCTGGAGATGCCATGCCACAGATTAACATATTTATTTAAGTCATATAACCATTTAAAACCTCAAGCTTTTAAACCTTAGCTTATTATTGCTAGAGCAAGAAGACAGAAAGGAGACTTTGTGAGACAGTTTTGCTAAAAGCAGGATAATGTATGCCATAATTTTTTTCCAACACACATGTTAAAACTCAAAAATAAGACATGGAATATTTTTCAAATTTATTTTATTTTTTTGTCTTAAATATATTTTTTAGGATGGATATGTGTGTTTTATTATGTTTTATTAAAAATTCCATATGGGAACTGTGACAAAGTCACCACACTAGAAAGCTTAATAGACCCAGTATGATAATAGATCTGACTTTTGTAGTGATATTATTTTCTCTGTTTGGATCAGCAGATTTTGTGTTTTTTGTTGTCCTGCCCAATGTCTGGTGTATCTGGAATTACCAACAGGATCTTGCCTTGCTCCTAGTGTCACCATCTGGTGGTAGGATCTTTTATTTTATTTTATATGCTTATATATTGTATGATGGCAAGGTATGAGTGCTTAAAATGACTGGTAACTACTGAATTAAATTTATAACTAATTTTCATAGAATTCTTACAAGGGAACTGTCAACCATTGCTTGCCAAATTACCAATAGAATCTTGCCTTGTTCCTGGTGGTAGGATGTTTTATTTTATTTTAGATGCTTATATTGTAAGGTGGATAAGTGCTTAAAATGGCTGGGAATTACTGAATTAAATTTTTAACTAATTTTCATAGAATTCTTACAAGGGAACTGTCAACTATTATATGTCAAAATCTACCTTGAGATTGGATCGATGAACCTCCAAATCAAATTAAATTCCCCAGAATTTCAAAATTCATTAATTGTTCTTTCTTGCTTTTTTTTTTTAATGTGGATTTTTTTCCCAAACTGTGAACTCTTTCAGATTTTTATTTGTTTTATTAAAGAAAGGCTAGTTTAATAAAACAAATAGAATAATGAAAAGAGAGGGGAAAAAAAAGACAGAAAAATTAATTAATTTTTAAATTCCTATGGAATTTTATTTGATTTGGAGGTTCATCGATCTACCAACAAATAGAGTAAGAAGCAGTGCTCCTGCATTACAGAAAATTGGTCATGAAATTACTGATGATGAAACCACCAAGGTTTAGAAACTGGTCTAATTATAAGACAGGATATGAGATGACAAAAAATAATTTTATTTTAAATTTTAAATTAATCCTCAATGTGATATTTCCTATAATAGTTCAAAATATCCATACTTTCAAAGTTAAATATGGGAAATAACATTATGAGGTCCTTAATCATGAAGAATGAGTCATTTTTTACATCTTACCTCGCTTTTACATCTTACCTCATTGTTTATGTTTTCTTAAACACGGGAAATGCAGTTTTCAAAAGGACACATCCCTTCCATTTTCAACCGACATTAGTCGGCCTACACTGAATATTAGGCCTATATCGAATTTCATTTCTTGAAACTATACTATATGACACCTATTGTAAAACTGAAAAAAATATACACTCTTATTTTTATATTTTGCTTACTTTCTTCTTTAAAGACGTTATTAAATACTGATTCTATGTTCTTTTAACATTCATACACATGTTATATGATATTGTTTATTTATTTATTAAATCTCCAAGATTTGGAGCCCTATTTTACAAATGTATGTTAGGGCTGTAGTCAGGTACATATAAAAGAAAATTGAAGATACACCTAAATTTTTATATGATATTAACATTTAAATTCCCACTGTAAATGAATTAAAGTCTTCTAACAGTCTTCTTCGTATAAAAGTTCAATAAAGTGGGGTATTTAATTTTTATCTGAACCATTTTATAAAATTTATTTATACTCTTAAGAATCTTGGTGAAAATCAATATAGCAAGAGATAATCATCATCATGTGCCTTTCAAGTATTAGGCCCAGTGGCCCATTACTGTCTCCCGCCATCTCCGAAAAGGTTGACTCACAGATCTTCTGCCTCGAGGAATGTAGTGAAGAATTTGTTTTGGTATTCTGTGTCGATCCATGCGCTGAATATGGGCTAGCCAATTGTTTCTATATTCTTGGAGGTATTCAGATATAGGTACGATGTTTAACTCTCTGGCTATTGATAATATGGACTAAATTGTATATTAAACCATATACAAATTTTCAATCAATAAAAATATTTAAAATATAAAAAAAATAATAATACATTTTTTAAAAAATAGTTCAGTTATATATTATACTTAATTATTTTTAAATAATTTAGTTATTTATATATATATAGTTTTGTATTGTATTGTCTCAGCTTGAAATCCTAGTTCAGGCATTCATTTTTCTTTTCAAATTATAATTTGTCCTTAATTGCAAATATTAAAATTTAAATTATAACATCAAAATTATAAGCTTTAATACTATAATCATTGTGTAAATATTCACATAAAATGTCTTCTTGAATAAGAAGCCATCAGATGGCTTTGTGAACGATGGTTCTCTGCCATGGTTGATAGAGAATTGTACACGAGACAGAAATAATTAACGTTTGAATTGACAAAGGTAGTGTGCTAGTGTATAAACTAGAGGGTCTCGGATATGAAACCAGATCTTTGTAAGTGCTAATCTAAATTTTACATCATACAGCTAAGCGCAAACATTCCTGCTCTTAGGTTGTTAATGCTTAACTGTCAAACAAGGAAAATAACTTGCAGTATCCAGTATTGTTAGTTTGGCGCTATATATAGCGAAGATTGACTTAAATTTTAAATGCATTTTTCTCAAAACTTACATAAGCGCTTAGCCGGTTGAAGCATAATGCCATCCAATTATTTCATCTACACCCAAATACTCTGAGGTTTGCAATATTTGCATAATTGTCATTGTGGGGACCAAATATGGTTCTCATTTTCTAAAATCAATCATGGTCAGGATTATTTTTTAGAGTCTTCAAAATGTAAGAGTCTGTAAAATATGGAAAAAAAGCTGTCATGGCTACCATTATCATAAATGGAATAAGTGCCATAACAACAGCTGGATACACTGGCAATGAACAGAATAAAAGCTCTTATATTCATATGAATTGCATAGAGATCACCTATGAGAATAATGCAAGCATAGATTGAGATGTTTCAATCAAAAATCTTGATAACACATTATCCATCCATAGTAATCCTGCCCAAAGGCAGGTCTTTCACTGCAATCATTGCATTTTCATGCTATTCTTGCAGCTTTACTAGGGAATTGTAGGTGTGGTAGCTTCCCGTTGCTTTCCACATCACATTATATTTGAAGAGAAAAACTATACGCTTGGACTGGGGTTTGAACCCAGGACCTTTTGCACTCTAGGTGAATGCTCTACCGAGTGAGCTATCTGAGAAAGTTCCAATCCTAAACACAAATTTTTTTCTTATATAATTTTTCTCTATCGGCCGCGGTGGACTAGTGGTTATGCTCCTTGCCTCTGGTCCCAAGGGTCGCGGGTTCAAACCTGGACCCAGCCGGGTCAATGGATTTTTTTAGGGTGGAAAAATCCAAGGAGCAAGTCCTCTGGAAGGGACTTTAAGCCATGGGTCCCAAGTCTGAAGATCCTTAAGCCTGAATGAAAAGGCCTCTAAGCAAAATTTACCGAATTTTTCCGTCCTAGTACTACCTTGGTTTCCTAGATGTCAGTATGAGGCAGAACGCTGACCACGGACCACTCAAATGACATCTATATGAAAACAAGTGTAACTAAATTAGTATGGTTCAAATTCTTCCCTGTAGGGGGAGAGCACCTAAATCTCTGTTAACGGTAAACATGGGCTTACAAGATCACAAGAAGATAATATTTCTCTTCAAATATAATTTATCCATTATTGAGATGTATGAAATGAATAATAGAAACATTGAAAGAAGCTATACTGGATTTATAATGTAATGTAAAATTCCCAAATAAATGACTTCTTATTAAAAAAGAAGTCGTCATTGCAAGATAGAAGCAAAGGTTTCTTAGTATTTGGTGCACAGGAATTAACAGTGTGTATAAGAGAAAAATTTGCGCTTAGATTGGAACTTGCTCAGGTAGCTCACTCGGTAGAGCATTTACCTACAATGCAAAAGCCAGTCTGAGCGTATAACTTTTCTCTTCAAATGTAATTTATTCATCATTGAGATGTATGAAATGAAAAATAAAAACATTTGATTTTAAAATACAATAGGAAATAACATTAAGAGGTTTGTTTAATAATTAAGACGTTTTGTCTGTACATTCTTACCTGTTATGATTGTTTTTGTCAAACATAAGTTTCAAGGCTTCTGAGTCCCATCGTCAGCAATTACAATCAGTAATCGCTGACGATGGGGCTCAGAAGCCTTGAAACATATGTTCGACAAAAACAACCATAAGAGGTAAGAACGTACAGACAAAATGTTTTAATTAATAAAAACATTGTTAACACATATTAGCACCACATTTTATGTGAGTTAGTTATTAAAATCAAATTAGACTCAGTATATTTAACCAAAGGCACATTTATATTACATTTATTATATTTTATTTTAGTTACATCAGGGCTGTTAATAAATGCTCACTAGGTATGTAAAGGTGGAGTTTGACTGAGTATGAAGGCAAATGGCCTTTGAAACCGGTATCATAAAAACATGGAACTGTAAAAACATTTCGTCCCACACCGTAACCCAAGTGGTTAAGGCAGGAAGCCTTGATGCATAGCTATGGGACTTGCACTGGTTCAAGTCCCCATGGGGAAGAAATTTCCTCATGGAATTTCGGCCAGTATGGGACCGGTGTCTACTCAGCATCGTGAGGCATTTGAATAGCTACAATAAGTAGCGACTCTAAGTTGAGAAAACCAGCTATAACAACTGGGGGACCCAACATGCTGACCACATGTCACCCCTACACTGGCTGAATGATCATCTATCTCTGTGATTAACACATATGGATGTGAGGCCAGCAGCCGGATGGTAGGCCAAGGACCTTCTAAGCCTGTCGTGCTTGGAATTTTTTTTCTTTTCTTTTTAAGTAAAAACATTTCATCCAGCTAATTTATAAATTTAAAATAATTTAACATTTTTATATTTCTTCATCATTGACAATTTGTATTTTGCATATTTCTGCTTAAGTTTCGAAGAGAAGTCTTATAACCTTATCTCTGTCAGAGTTATTGAAATATTATTATTATTATTATTATTATTATTATTATTATTAATCGCTACAGTGTTACTAATATTATTATTACTATAACAACTGTTGCTTTTTGTGACAGCAGAGTGGAAGTGAAAGGAAGGGGCGAGCACGAGGTTTGTTCTGGCTCAAGTTCCGTCGAGGAGGGGGAGGAGGAAGCAGATCTGCACGTGATGTTGCGACGTGGGGCGTAACAGAAGTGGCTGCCTGGCTGGAAACACTCCAGTTGTCAGAATACGCAGAGAGTTTCACTCGTCATGATATCCGTGGAAGGGAACTCCTCACTCTGGGACGTCGTGATCTCAAGGAACTTGGTGTCACCAAAGTGGGCCATGTCAAACGGATACTTCAGGCTGTGAGGGACCTCACCATGTGATCCAAAAGTGTGTAAGTGGGGGGGTTAATTACCCTTCACTTACAACCTTTTGTTTAAACAACCACAAGCAGGCTTCAAATTTTTTTCTGGAATTGTACCTGAAATATTTCATTACTGTAATAGGAAAGTAATTGGTTTATTTTAATACTCTCTTACTACTTTTATACCAATTAAAATAATAGTTTAAAATTGGAAATGTTAATGATTTAAATGCCTAAAAAGCATTTTTATGTAGGAAAAAATAAATAGAACTGAGTGGGTTGGTTCAGACAGTAACTTTTGAGACTTGTGTTTGGAGGGCCCCAAGTTTAGATACTGACCAATGTGATTGAGGTTTTTCCTGGCTTTCCTTAGTCATTAATCTAAATTCTGGATATTAATTACCAGAAACCATTTCATAATAATATTAAAACTGAAACAATTAGTTAGAAAAGGGGTCAGCTGACAAATTTTAGTATTTTAGTATTTTCATTTTTTGATCTATTATTTCTTTGGGATAGATGTATTAATTGATATGATAAGGAATTTTCCAAAATCATTTCTTATATGCTTTCATGAATTTGCATCTAGTTCAAACAAAAAAAAAGTGTCATCTGCTTTTTTTTTTGCACATGATCACATTTCCAATTCAACAATTCAATTGTTTCAGTGAATTTCTATAGGAAATACATGAATACACAAAGCAGTAGAAATGCACAGTCTATTGGATTCAACCTAAAAATGTTCTATATGATAAGACCTTGGATGTTGAAATATCTATAAATAAGAATAAAATGAAAACAAGTAGATTGATAGAAGACAGTGTAAAGGCTATTAAATCTTAGGAATTGATATTTGAATTATATAGCAGAGAAAAGACTTATTCCGATGGTAAAATCTAAACATTTCATTGTATGGCACTTAAACCAGTTATCATTTCCACTTTCAGTTATTGTTGTTTTATGTTGCATGTGTAGGCCCCAAATTCTTGGTCTTCCACAGTAAGACACAAAATTTACATAAATAACAAAGCATTTATATGTATTAATAGTTTAATTTTATAAAACATTTGTATTTTGGTAAATACTAATTCAATATAATTAAAATTAGATGTTTTTTTTAACATTACATTGTTTAATCATGATTTATTTTTGATAAATAATTCCCTATTGCAATTGATAAAAGTCCAGAAAGGAAACAATTGTAATGTTTTAAGAAATTAAACAAGAAAGATAATGTTTCCTGGCATGATCAGTCAGTGAATCAGTATCACAGTGTTTAATTTTTATGGTGATAGCAGAAAGATCATGATGATAAAAATCAATAAAATTGTTTTTTGTAATCTTTTTTTGACTGGGAATAATATTTTATCCTCCTCAGAACAGTTTTCTTAGTACTTTCCAACATATATATATATATATATATATATATATACACATATATAAAACACAAATTTTATACCATGGCAAATCCTTGTTTCTTAATGGATTTGACATTACCCAGTACAAATGTTCCAAAATTTGTCACCAGAATAGCATTCATTTTGTTATCTAACCAGTAGAACCATTGATAACATCACAATAAATTGAATGACATAATAATAATTATTATAATAAGTCATTAATTTAAAAATTTGTAACTTTGAATAAAATGATCATACTGTATATTAATAAATATAATAATAATTATGATTATTATTATTATTTATTTATTTATTTAAGCTGGCAAAGTTAAGACCGTAAGATCTTCTCTTAAACTCAACCAGCAAATAGTAAAATTATACAATAATTGCATATTTATTACAATTTTAAAATATTACTAAAATATAGACTAAACAAAAGACAATGGGGATATGGTCTAATATTAGTTAATACTAATATGATCTTGGTGATAAAAATGTATTACACATCAATAAAACCCAAATCACCAAACTAAAATATTAAAATATTCAAAGCATTTCCAAAGAGAGGCTATCATTTTGGGTTTTATTGGTGATTTAGGTTTTATTGATAACGTGTAATATGATCATATTGTAGTCGAAAGTACAATGAGCTTATAATTATATTATTTTTAGTCTGATCATCTTACCTCAATTGAGGTAAGATAATCAGACTAAAAATAATATAATTAAAATAACCTCAAATATCACTTCCTAGAATTAAATATTAATTACAATGAGTTTGTAATTTCCTTTGCTGGTTATATTCTAATGGTCAAGTGAATCATAATTGACTGATATATAGTTCTCAGTTTATGAAGCCAAAAATAAACAATATTTGTTATCTAATGGACCTTTTTATTCTGTGTATATTTTTCATAGCATTATTTGATTTAAGCAGATATTATGAGAAATATATATATATTTTTTAATGTAAATAATTACACATTTTTAAAACTTGGTTGCAGGAGATCCATAAACATGAGAATAAATTAATATTTTGATGGTCAAAATCTGTGTTCTCAGATCTGAGGAGGTTTTATTATTCCACAAAAATATTGAACCCAGTAAAAATACTAGCACTTTGAGAGATATAAATTTGTTACATTTATATGTAAAGTGGAAGTGACAAAATATAGGTATTAGCCTGCTTGTGGTTGTAATGTTAAATTGAAGAGCAATATGGTGAGCACTGACTTCTTTCTGTGCCTTTATCTTATTCACAGCTTCACAGTTGCAAGCAGGACTTGCTTCATGTTTCCCTTTCTCATGTCAAACAATTTTTTTTTTCTGATGCTGTGATACATGCAATGTAAAGCTGCAAGGATTCAAACTGTCTCTCTTACACAGTGTTACAAAAGTAACATAATATATAGGATTCATTTGAATATTTGGGAATCATTTTGTACTTTATTTATATTAGTCATTTGATTAGCATTTTTGCATTGAGACTTTCATAGCTACAGGATAAGTTGTATTGCTTAAGCATTTTCAAAAAAATGCAGACTGAAATTAATTATGTTTAATGAGATTCGTCCTGTTTACTGACAAAATTCATAATTTGTATTAAAATTGATGTTGGGAAGTAAACATTATGAGGTAATTAATATTTAATTTTAGGAAGTTATATTTTGAGGTTATTTTAATTATATTATTATTTTTAGTCTGGACATCTTACCTCAATACTAATGTTGATTTGTTCTTGAACATGTTTCAAAACAATTCTGTTTTATCGTCAGCTTTCCCAGAGGTAAGATGTCCAGACTAAAAATAATAATATAATTATGAGGTAATAATCGTTTAAATTTATTGGAGAAAATTTTTTGAAAAAACTCACCTCATAAATTTGGAAGAGAAGGAAAACTTTTAAAACAGTTGGATAAACCTTTAGGATTGACAGTTTGGGAGAAGATATACATTCAGAAAAATAAATATAAATCAATGAACTTTGATATTCCTAATGAACAAAATTTAAGTTCAAAGTTTATATTTCAACCGTAGATGGCAGTACAGAAGATGTTGACAATAGAATAGTTGACGGCCAAGGAATCTCGTCAGTCGGAGTTGTGACTGATGATGGATGAGATGTCATCTGAAACCATGGTCTCGTGAAAAGCATGAAATTTATGAGGTGAGTTTTTCAAAACATTTTCTCCGATGAATTTAAATTCATAATTTATGATTCTACAATTTTTCAATCAAAAAAATAAGTAGTTGTTCATGTCATATTAGCAACTGAAAAATTACTGCTTGGCTGTACATCTGCATAAATTTGGTTTATAAAGGACAAAACTTATAAGATTTGTAACATTGACTATATATTAAATGAAGAACATCTGATGAAGTATAAACGAAGTTGTTCCAGATAGGATACACAAGTTATAGTTGGCTAAGGAGAAATTGATGTGATCAAAGGCATTGTGCATTAAACTAACAATAATTTTCAGTTCCACAATAATTATCTTCTTCTTCTTCTTAAACTTAATTTGTAGGATTTTCATCCTGTTTATTTCCAAAATCACTCCTCGGAGGAAGACGTATTGGATGTGCATTCACTGTCTATCCATCTCTTGGCTGGTCTTCCTCTTGTTCTTCTCCCATCCATTGGTCTATCTTCTTTAGCTCTGTTTTGCAAGTCGGTTTTCTTCCATTCTTTCTATATGACCCTTCCAATATTTTCGTCTATCTGTAATAAATTTGGTTATGTCTTGAATATGACATTTGTCCCTAATTTCTGTGTTGTGTATTTTATCAAATAAAGTTTTCCCCTGAATAGTTCTTAAGATTTTCATTTCACATGTGCTTATTATTTGTTTACTTTTTGTTGTATCAGCCCCAGGTTTCTGCTCCATATACGATAACTGGTTGAACTATCATTTTGTATATGCGGGTTTTGCTTTCTATTGACATATATTTGTTGCACCAAATTAAATCTTTCATATATCCTGATATTTGTGCTGCTTTATCAGCTTGTTTCTTTACTTCTTTAATTACATTTTTAGCGGATGGGGTTCGTTAGTCCTGCAAGACAACCCATCTAGGAGAGACAACTCCGAAATAAAACGAGGCAGGCTGAGCTCTGGAGCTGGGTGAAGGCAATCGGCCTAGCGAGGAAACCCCATGAAAACGGGCTAGCAACCCACTTCAAGGTGTATCTTATACATTGCTCACAGTCCCAAGGATCAAGCCTCGGATGAAAGATGTAAACACAATAATTATAATAAAGTATTTTGAGATGTATTATTAAAAATATGATCCAATAATAAAATTTAAATTAGTTAAATGGGACATTTGTTGCTGATATAGTAATGAAATAATAATTTATTTGTTAAAAAGTTTGCTCAGGGTATTAATTCCATGAAACATAGACTTTTGTTTCAGAATTTCTAAAATATATTTTGCTTTTGAATTTTGTGAATATTGATGCCATCTTCTAGGATTAATTGAAATTAAATAAATATATAGTTTTATAAATAAATATCCTCAAAAACTTGTGTCCAACTCAGGGTCGGGTCAAGGAATAAAATGAGATGAAGCCCCTATATTCATAGGATCTGTGAATGACAAGGGTGCCAGCTGACCACTCCTGACTCACGTCACAGGGATGGATGAACAAAATGAAATGAAATCAATGAGATGGATATGGAGAAATGGTGGAATGAAATTTGTGGCAGGGGAAAACAGGAGAAACCTCAAGAAAAATCTGCCCAACCCCATTTCGTCCACCAAAAAACCCACATGGAGAGACCAAGACTTGATCTCTGGACCCTACAGTGAAACACGAGCATATAACCACTTACGCCACAGAGCCGTCTGAATATATAGTTGTAAGAAATATAATTGATTTTAATTCTGCAAGTAACTCAACTTTCAGGAAAATGTAACAGATATGTTTAATAACAATACTCTTCAGTTTTGTTATGAATGTAATGGAATCTCTCTTGCCCCAATGTCTGCTGCAGAGCTAATGAATTAACTTAAACATACAGATAGTGACTTTGCACAACAATGATTGTTTTCACCATTTTTTATATTTCTAAAGTGTTCTTTGGTACGAGTTGCCAAATTCCTTTTTGTTTTACCTATATAAGCCTATATACTTTATTGCAATCTTTGCAACGCTAGATGGCAGCATGATGAAGAATCAGTAGTCGTGACAGCAGCTGATGAAGGATGCAATGGCTCCCGAAACTGCAGTTCTATGTTAAAGAACATAGATATATAAGATGGAATAATCATCACTCAATATTTAATTCTATTAATTGAAAACCTCATACTGTAAAATTCCCAACATTAATATATTTCTGTACAATATTTAATTATCCTATTTGTTGGTTTGTTTTTAATTCACTGTGTAAGCTTTGCTATTGTGTTAGATTTTATGATATTAAATTAATAATTTATCATTATGGGGACCAAATTATACCCAGATTTGCTGGTTTAGTGTCATTTTAATTATTTCACAGTCTGTTGCAAATCCTTACAGCTTTAATTTGCAAGTTTAAAGATTCTCTAGTCACTGAAATTACTTAGTGATAGTAAATCCACTAATGTTTCATCTGTGACACTAGGGGCCTACTTTCAACAAAAATTCCCGAAATACTTGACGAGTAATTACTCATACAACTTTTATATGACTCCTATAAGAATGTTGTTGTTATAATTGTTTTTTGGCGTTGCAATATATCTTCCTTCTGACTATTGTAAAGCAATACTTGTCCCCTTACCCTCTTTCCCATAATTGTTAATGTGTGTTTTTTTACAACCTTAAATATTGTAACATTTTCTAACTTGTATAATAATTACTGTATATCTTTCCAATAAGAACATAATTTATAATTCCTAGGAGAAAATAACAGAACACAGAGTTTCTACAACTTTAAGGTGTCATTCGTTAATCATTGACAAGTAATTACTAAATCAGTATACTATTTTAAAATGTTTGATTATACTTTTGTCATTTGGACAAAGTTGTTTGTATGAATTCAAAGCAAAATTTAATATTTTAAATAGATCATGATTAATATAGAGTTAGAGTTTGACCAAATAAAGTGCAAATATGTAGAACCAAATTTTGTATTAACACAATTCATGACTGGACATAG
This sequence comes from Diploptera punctata, assembly GCA_030220185.1. NCBI lineage: Eukaryota > Metazoa > Arthropoda > Insecta > Blattodea > Blaberidae > Diploptera > Diploptera punctata. The sequence goes on along the minus strand of JASPKZ010007247.1, from coordinate 1,018,825 downwards.
TAAATTTGGACATTATTTGGAACGATTTAAAATAGGTGCAGATACCTGTATTTGCAAGAACTCCAACCAGACTATCTCACATCTCTTATTTGAGTGTCCCGCATTTGATTCCAAAAGACATGAATTTATTAAAAAATTAGATTATTGCCAAAATAGATTTCAACTGCCTTTGTCAAATATTTTATGTAAGAAGTGCTGCTATAGGAAGCTGTGTGACTTTATCTATCATATTTTTAAAAGACTTTGAGTTAGTTTTGGTTTGATTTAATTAATTTATTTATTTGTTCATATTACATTACATTATTATTGATATGTAATGCTAGAAATTAAGCACAATCTAAATTATTGCAAATAATTCATTGTATTTTAACTAAAACCCTAATATACCGGATGGTGAAATAGGGTTCATATTATTGGAGATTCAATAAAAATAAAAATAATATAAAGTTAGAAATTTTTCGACTCATCTCATATTTGTAGATTTCTTGAAGACTGGTTTTGATACATTATGTATCATTATCAATTCTTTCTAACTGTTGAATCGGCAGTTGTCTATTCCTAAGGTTGATCTATGCTCCCTCTGTTGGCTGACTGATGAACTTCCAAATCAATGAAATATATCTCATAGTGTCACTTTCTTTAAATATTAAGTAGATTATGATTACTTATTGATATTAGTAGAGATCCATGAAAGTGGTTTCATTATTAAGGAAAATTCTTATTAAAATTTCAACATTTCGACGTTATTGGGAATGTGGCGGTGTTATTCTAAAAAATGTAAATTAGAGTAATTATCCATGGTCAATTGTTGGCTTATTCAAATTTGGCAAGTTACTGATTATACTTAAAGAAATGTTTTCTTCAGATTTGAACATACCATTACTTAATAATGATTATATAAAATTGATAATTATGTCTGCAAAAAAATTAGGGGTGGAAAAACATATCTTACAGGTTAATATAATTTGTATTTCTTGGAATACATATTGGCCGTAGAACTTAAAATCTATGGAGAGACCACATTTGAGCATGAGAAGGACAGAAAATATTACCTCTATGTTGTGAACTGTGTTGCAACCATTTCCCTTTGCAAGAGTGCATGGAGGAAGCAGATATGGCAGTTAAAAATAAGATGGAATCCAAAAACAGTGTTTAAAATGCATTATAAAAATTTTGAGAATGGAACAAAAAAAATCTCCGGAATTCGTTGAAAATTTTAAATTTCGGTGTTATTTTGCGTTATCATAGGATTTTGCAATTCATAAATGCTTTTTTTGAGGTTATGGGAAGTGTAGTTAAGAAATGGTATAAGAAAATTACAAAATTAGAGTGTTTTGCGTAAATTTGAGTAATTATTCATGGTTAATTGTTGGCTTATTCAAATTTGGCAGTGCTTGCATTATTGTCAGGTTACTGATTATACATAAAGAAATGTTTTCTTCAGATTTGATCATACCATTACTTAATAATGATTGATATAAAATTGATAATTATGTCTGCAAAAAAATTAGGGGTGGAAAAACATATCTTACACGTTAATATAATTTGTATTTCTTGGAATACATATTGGCCGTAGAACTTAAAATCTATGGAGAGACCACATTTGAGCATGAGAAGGACAGAAAATATTACCTCTATGTGTGAACTGTGTTGCAACCATTTCCCTTTGCAAGAGTGCATGGAGGAAGCAGATATGGCAGTTAAAAAGAAGATGGAATCCAAAAACAGTGTTTAAAATACATTATGAAAATTTCGAGAATAGAACAAAAAAAATCTCTGGAATTCGTTGAAAATTTTAAATTTCAGTGTTATTTTGCAATTCATAAATGCTTTCTTTGAGGTTATGGGAAATGAAGTTAAGAAATGGTACAAGAAAATTACAAAATTAGAGCATTTCGCGTTATTGCGACTCACGAATTTCACGGATCTCTAGATATTAGTAGAGCAGTAACTTTATCTGGATTAGACCTTGTCAAGAGTAATAAAGTAAATCCTATAATTTTATTTGTGAAAAATAAACCTGTAAACTTGTTTACTTGCAAGTTATATATATATTCATTTTTGTTATGATCATTTTTGGTATCTATTAAGTAGATTTAATGAAGATTTAAAATTTATTTTCAAAAATATTTTCATGAGAACAACCTCAATAGCAATTCCTTTAAAATTCACCAAGTGTAAAAATACGATTGATGTTAATTATGAAGGATTGGTCAAATTTATAAATTAATAATATTACAGATTAATTCAAAATTACATTCTATAATGATTTTTGATAATTGTAATTACTTGAAATTTTGAGGTAATTATATTTTTAATGATGATTAAAATACGTCCACCGCTGTGGTCTCAAGGTAGCATGCTGCCTTGTCACGCAGCGGGCCTGGGTTCAATCCCCAGTCGGGGCAGTTTTTCTGGGTGAGGTTTTTATCGGGGTTTTTCCTCACCTGTAAGACAAATGTCAGGAAAACTTTAAGGCCCAAACAGTCCCCGAAATCATATGGCCATCATCCTTACCATTAGCATTATCATCATCATCCTTCACCGGTGTGGAAAGCAACGGGAAGCTACCACACCTACACAATTCCCTAGTAAAGCTGCAAGCATAGCATGAAAAATGCTATGATTGCAGTGAAGGACCTGCCTTTGGACAGAATTACTATGGATGGATGGATTAAAATACAATAATTAAAATAAATATGATTAAATATTTTTTAATACTAAGATTGATCTTCTCTCTCCATGGAATGACAGGTCTAGAAGGCCCTTGGCATATCAGTCAGCTGATGGCCTCACATGCACATGTGTTAATCACAGAGTTACACGATCATCCAGCCAGTGTAGAGATGACATGTGATCAGCTTATCATGTCCCCCAGCCATTATAGCTGGTTTCTCAACCTGGAGCCGCTACTTATTGTAGCTACCTAAATACCTTACAATGCTGGGTGGGCATCGGTCGCATACTGATCAAAATTCTATGAGAAAATTTCTTCCCCCAAGGATACTCGAACCAGCATAGCTCTGCACCAAGGCATCTTGTCTTAACCGCTCGACTATGGCGCGTGACAAGATTGATCCTAGATTTCATTTAATCTCCTATAAAAAAAAGAGTAACAGGAAATTGTCTGGAAATAAAATGTACCAGGACACAGTGTTAAAATGTACATTTTGTCAATGATTAATAAAGAATTAAAGTTACTAGAAAAATGCTTAATATGAAAATGTATAAATGATTTTCTCCTATGAAATTAAGTTTCTTAACTTGTTATATGTGTTATATTGTTGCAAGATGTCTTCTGTCTCATAGAATCGAGACATTTGTTATAATTGTTTTCTAATATCTTTCTACTGACAATGGAGAAACCTACTTGTCTCAAACATTGCTTCACCTTCAAAATACCACTTGTGTTCTTTGTATTACATTCCTAGTTTTATTTGTTATTATCAAAATAAATATTATAAAGAATCGGAAATTTGCACCTCATCTCATAATCCACAAATTATGAAGTGAGATACAATTATCCGATTCTTTATATTATTAAAGTAACCTCATAGTGTTACTTCCTAAAAATATTAATCCAAATAAATATTTATCATGTAGTAACATACAAAAAAATGCTATAACAATGAATGAGTTGACTCATGTAGCAGAATTTAACTCGTATTTAGGTATCAAGTACAAATCTTTGATGATGACTAACCTAATTACAATTATTTCTATGCTTTTTCCTCAATCATCAAGGCAAATTCTGAATTGGAATTTCATTATTAGGACCCATTTCTCCTTTTCATTATTATTTATCATTTCTGATATAAGTGTGTAAAGAGATATATCTCCACTAGAGTTATATCTCTTTGCATGCCCCAAACATATTGAGTTACCACAAGAAAATTATGAAATACTCATCACCATTGAAAATATCCCTCTGCAATCTTTACGTATAAAAATGAGTGTGAGTCTGTCATTTATGGACTCAAAACTATTGGACCGATTTGAAATACGGTTTTTTCTTTCTTTAGAGAATTTTTCTGGGACAATTAACATATATAACATATTATCCTACATACTATAGGGCCAGAGCTAAAGAAAAAATAATCATCCCCTGTATAATCTACTTCCCTCAAATCATGGTTAATGTTATTCTCCCATCTCATTCTTGGTTTTCTCTCAGGTTTCTTTACAAGAAGCTTCTATGCACCTTCTTCATTTCCCATTTGTACAAGACCTAACTGTATAAAATGACACTATGAGGTAAAATTATCAATAGAATTTTCTTTTTTCTTTTTTTTTTTTTTTTTTGCAAATGCCCCAGGTTGTCTTTCGACATTCCTGGTTTCTTTCCTGGCATGGCATACTTGTAACCCACTTCTGAGGTTGGGGCACCTGGAAGGCTGGGTTACGTTGCCCTGATGATATGATGGGTGATGATGATGATGATATTGGTGCACCAGGAGAGTCCGTAATCTTAAGCTTAATCTAAGATAAATATGAATGATGATTGCGATGGCCATATGATTTTGGGGACCATTTGGGCCTTTAAGTTTTCCTGACATTTGTCTTACAGATGAGGAAAAACCCCAATAAAAACCTCACCCAGAAAAACTGTCCCAAGGATCAAACCCGGGCCCGCTGTGTGACAAAGCAATAGCGGTGGACAGGAGATATATATATATATATATATATATATATATATATATAAATTGGAAACTTCATGTCACACCTCATAAAATATGCATAGTTTATGATGTGAAGTGTAAAGTTTCCAATTCATTACTTATTTTAGGAATTCACACTATGTGGTATATTCATTTAGGTAACATTTTATCACTTACCTCATGTGAGGTGAGTGATAAAATTGTACCTAAATTTCCAATTCATGTTTATATTCTGTAGGAAAAGTAAGTTTACAATGACAAAGTTACAGAGAAAATAGTTACATTAACATTCTGGTATTACATATTTGTTTTAAATCAAAACACATTTCAAAACTAAAGAAATTGGTAGGTCCTCAGATTATCTAGATCCCATCCACCACTGCTGACAAAACTTTGATTCAGGATTGGTTTGAAGGTGAAGCACTGTGATATAATGGAGTTAGTCATGTGATTTAGAGATGATTTTCTTAGGAATGGAGATAATTTTCCTCCATCCTGCCTTAAACAATCTGCTGTTTATGTTCAAAAATCATGGTTATATAACACTTGCATCATCTAAAATAATGTTTTTAAATCCGAGGTTATGAAAAACTAAATGGAAGATAAAACCTGGTGGGACTATTTAATGAGTAATGATACCAATTTTTAATTTGGATTTATATTATTACTAAAATGCAATTTTTAAATAAAATAGCATATAATTTATAAGGGCTTTTTCAAAGGTATCACTTAATTACATTTTTTAAAAAGTATGAAATATTTATATTGAATAGGAATTCCTTTTATGAATATATATTTTATAACCATTTCCACTTTTAAAAATGTATATTAATAATCTTCTTCTAATATTTGAAGAGAAAAATTTAATGCTCAGACTGGGGTTTGAACCCAGGACCTTTTTTCTTCTTCTTCTTCTTCATCTGATCAAGTCATAGGCCTATAGGTCTGTTACAATCTCACTGATGAATTTTGTATCCAGTATGGTAAAATCAAATGTTTCCTACCTCTCCTCATACAAATCTTCTGATAGATCGCGATTTTGAGACCATAACAGTCTCATCTTTAGTACTATTTTGATGACTGATGTTATGTCGATCAGAAGAAGAAACTCTTCTTCTTCCCTCTGTTGGTGGACCAATGAACCTCTGGATCAGATCAGAATTTGTAGGAATTTCGAAGTTCATAAGTTTTCCTTTGTTTTTCTGAACGTGGATTTTTTCCCAAACTGAGTTCCTTTTGTTATCTATTTGTTTAATTAGACTGGCTTTTGATTCATTTAAATGTTTTTCAGACCATGTTTTTTGGTCTGAAAAAACATTTAATTGCATTCGATGAACATGTTGTATCCATCTTGACTTATAATCAGAAATTTTATTTTCTAAAGATTCCATGTGTAATTCTTCTAAGATGTCTTCATTTTTTTTGTGATCTAGTAGTGTGTATCCTGCAGTCCTCCAAAGATATCTCATTTCAGGAGATCTAAGTCTCTGTATATCCTTCTGTTTCAACGTCCATACTTCGCTACCATACAAAAGAGTTGGAAGAGCCAGTGTTTTATACACTTTTAATCTTGAATGCTTTTGGACTAACTGTGGCTCGAAGATAGAATTTATTAACCCTAAAATTCTTAAAAATTTAGATATTTTTGCATTTACACCCTTTTCTTCTTCATATGAGATATTGCATCCTAGATATATAAAATTATTCACCTGCTCCAAAATTTTATTGTCCAGTACAATTTATGTATGTATTAATTAATTTAAATTGTTCCAAAATATCCATTTACTAATTATGATTAGAATATTAACACACCAATATTTTAACAAAAATATTTAAAAATTGAATAATATATACTATCATATACATATGATACAAGTAATAAGCTCTTAGGTTCCCAAGGGAAGTACAAAAATGTTTTCTCTCCACTACAATAATATTTCCAGTTTGGAGTTTATTTTACTTTGCTTTGATAAATAGTACTTACAAAAGAATAATAATCCAGAAAAATTCAAAATCATGCATCTCTAGCGCATATCTTATTATCAAACAATGATCATATTTTCATTAAGGAGATTTTTTTTTCAAAATGAAACAAATATGGAGAATTCTGGTACAAATATGGAGAATAAAAATAACAAATATGGAGAATTCTGGTACAAAAAACAATCTACAGTTATTTGAAGAAAGATATAAAAATTATTGTAATAGTATGTGAATAATTGAGAAGTATCGATGTAGCTAGTAACTAATGGTTCGTAGCATTTGGCACCCGGGAATTAACAGTATATAGGAGAAAAATTTGCATTAAGATTGCAGTGCTCAGGTAGCTCAGTCAGTAGAGCATTTGCATAGAAAGTTAAAGGTCCTGGGTTCAAACCCCAGTCTGAGCATATATTTTTCTTTTCAAATATAGTTAGTTATTTGTTTACTGTTCCAAGATTCATAAACTGTTATTTGCTCTAGAATAGCCCAACTGTGTGTTCAAGTATTTTTTCAAGAAAATTATCATCTAATTTTAATTCTAAATATGTGTTACTGAAATATTTGCAAAGAGTTGTATTTTATATAAATTTTTAAATCATTATTAATACATTATGACAAGTTTGCAATATTAACAACCATTAAGAATTTTTAAAATTATAAAAATATTATCTAACAAATAAACTCTTTAACCTTCCGTCGGGCACATCTGATCTGAGAGGCACATGTCAATTTTATCCCATTCCACTGTCATCAGACGGTGTTGACGACTGGGCATCTGAGTAGCTGTTTCTTTTTACCCACCCTAAACACCAGACCACTCAGTTTGCTCTTGACCGTTACCACGGCGGGTTGTAAATATTTTGTTCAGGGAAGCTCATTGCACCCGAAGTCGTTACATTATTGAAGATGTGTATTTTGAAAATATTTGCAAAAAGAAAATTATTTATTTAACTTATTTAGAATAAATAGTGTTATATTCTTGAATAATTTTGCTAAAAACATAGGCTAAATGTTGATAATGTGAACTATTTTCAAGTATATTTGAACTGAACCTAACTTTTATTTAACTTTTATAGAAATTAATCACTATGAGGTTTAATTTATGGTGACATTAAATGTTTCTTACCTCTCCTCATATAAATTTTCTAAGTAGTTCGTGATTTTGATACAACAAAGGTCTCATCTTCAGCACCTTCTTGGCGACTGAAATTGAGTTTCTTCCGATCGACATAACATCAGTCGCCAAGAAGGTGCTGAAGATGAGACCTTTGTTGTCTCAAAATCGCGACCTACTTAGAAAATTTATATGAGGAGAGGTAAGAAACATTTAATGTCACCATGAATCTAATTTGTTCTTACTTTTATATCATGTTGTTTGATGGCTTGTCACAAATTTGTTTAATCAACATTATGTCCAATAAAAAGTTTTCTAGCAGCAAATTTTGAATATTTTATCCTTTAGAAATCCCTAACAATAACATTTCTTCCATTTCCCGTTGTTCAGATTCGCAAACAGTGTGTTAATTACATTTTTTAAGCGTATGCTGATCAGGCACATTTGCACCTGAACTCGAAGGTCAGAATTCCGCCCGACGGAAGGTTAAATTAGTTTTAAAATATTTAACTTTTACAGGAATTAATCACTATGAGGTTTAATTTATGGTGAAATTAAATGTTTTTTACCTCTCCTCACATAAATTTTCTAAGTTGATCGTGATTTCGAGACTATAACTGTCTCATCCTCAGAACTTCATTGGCGACTGGTGTTATGTCGATCGGAAGAAACTCTTGAAGAAGAAGAGTTTCTTCTAATCGACATAACACCGGTCGCCAACAAAGTTCTGAGGATGAGACAGTTATAGTGTCGAAATCGCGATCAACTTAGAAAATTTATATGAGGAGAGGTAAGAAACATTTAATTTCACCATAGTTTTAAAATGTTATTTTATGGCTCAGACAAGAAGTCAATCAAATAAAGATATTCTCTACAATTAAAGAGAAATGCCAAAAGAAATTTTAGCCTGTAATATTGTTACTTTTTTTTCCTAGATCTGAAAAGTCTTATAAATAATTTTGATATCTCAAGTGTTTGTAATCATGTTTATTGAAATTGTGATAATAGAATGATGATGGCTTTTAACATAATTCTATGTAATTTCACCCAATGGAGGGAACTGTATTGAAATAATGTTAACATATTCACTAAGTGGTCAATGTTGTTGTTGATATTAATTTCGTTTTTGAAAATAATCTACCTCTTTACAAAGGGAAAAAAAGCTAATTTCACTTAACATGGAGAATTTTGGTTTTTGTTTTTAAATCAAGGCATCTTTTGCCTCTCTTTCTCATATACAATATTTGGAGTATTTTATTACTACCCTAATGTAAATGTGACTATGGATGATTTGATAATATTTTTGGTATGGTTGAGAAAAGTAACAGAATTTAATAACTATATTTTTGTTTTTGTTAATTATGTACTAAAATACGAAAGTGAAATTTGGATTTTAAATTTTTAAAAATGTTCATAAACTTAGAGTATGCCAAATGTGCTTCTTATGTTCACTGTTAGGGATTAATGGACTGGATCACCAAAGGAACACTATTATCAGAGAAAAACTTGGAGTACCAAGTTTAGATGAAGATATAGAAAGATACCAACAAGAATGAAAAAATCATCTAAGAAGAATGGAAAGAATATAGACCTCCAAAATTGGCAAGCATTTATTGACTACGTTATTAAGATTAGAATTTATTGTACTTTCACTTTAACTAATTTTATACTCTTATTTAGTTTTTTTAATTCTGAATTATACTTCAGAATAGTATGTTTTATTTTAGGAAGTTATATTTTGAGGTTCTTTAATCAAGTTTTTTTGAATCTGGAATCATCTTACCTCAATTTAATGTTGATTTGTTCTCAAACATGTTTTGATATATCTTCTATATCATCCTCAGCTTTGGCCAGACTGATGAGCTTTATGTTATGAATCCTGGATGTCAATATCAGCTCCCTCTTATGGCTGGCCAAAGAACCTGCATACAAGGTCACGTTCAGCAGGAATTTCGAAATTCATAACTCTATTTTTGTTCTTCTGAATATAAACTTTTTTTTCCCAAATGGTGAGTTCCTTTGTATTTTCTAAGTGTTTTAATAATTTAATATTCAAATTTACATTATGTTGACGATTTTATTATTAATTTAACACTTCTCATTGAAGGATAAATTATATTTGAAGAGAAAAATTTTCGCCTAGACCGGGACTCGAACCCGGGAACCTTGGCTTTCCGGGCCAAGTGCACTACCAACTGAGCTACCAAGGCAAGTTACGATCTAGACGCAAATTTTTCTTTTATGTACGTTGTAATTCCCTCGCGCCAAATGCTTGAAACCATAGCTTCTATCTTTTGCAAATGGCAGCTTCTTAGTTAAGAAGACATTTATTGGGAATTTAACACTACTTTATAGCCAGTAGGGCTTCTATTGACGATTTTATTATTAATTTAACACTTCTCATTGAAGGATAAATTATATTTGAAGGGTTCGAGTCCCGGTCTAGGCGAAAATTTTTCTCTTCAAATATTACATTATGTTTTTTGGCCCAAATTCATTATTCAGCCATTTTGAAATTTTGTAGGTTGGTGATCCAATATTGTTAATTATTGGCCTCATTTTGTTTCCAGGTTTGTGAATTTTGGGGAGTCCATGAATATTTGGGTTTTTTGGGTTGCTCACTTTTAATTGAAATGTTTCTTTTTCGGTTAGAATTTTAACATTTTTAAGACAGTTTTCTACTTTTTTGATGGTCTTGGATAGGGGATCAGACTTAATTTTTTCACATTCTTCTTTTTTCAAAACTTCTTCCATTCTTTTTTAATAATCATCTTTATCTAAAATTATAATTTGGTTACCCTTATAACGCATAAGAAATATTAAAAATGGGGAAATAGAAAAATCTGCAGTTGCTGCTCATGTTTGGGCTGAAAAACATAATGTAAATTTGATTACTAAATTATTAAAACAGTTAGATAATACAAAGGAACTCACCATTTGGGGAAAAAATTATATTCAGAAGAACAAAAATAGAGTTATGAATTTTGAAATTCCTGCTGAACGTGACCTTGTATGGATACTCTTCGGCCAGCCAGAAGAGAGAGCTGATATTGATATACAGGGTTCACAACATAAAACTCATCAGTCTGGCCAAAACTGAGGATGATATAGAAGATATATTGAAACATGTTCAAGAACAAATCAACATTAAATTGAGGTAAGATGATTCCAGATTTAAAAAAAAAAACTTGATTAGAATAGTATTTCCAACTTTTTCTGTATGTTAAGGTGCTTTAGGCTTATCAATTTTAGTTTCTATAATTTGAAGATGTGGGAACGATTTTTTTAACTCTTGCAGTATATTACAATGTTAATATTCCAATATACTCCAACTGGACATAGGGACCAAGATTGACCAAAACATTGGTGGAAAGATCAAGACCATCTTCGTTAGGTTTATCATCACGAGTCACGTGGATTAAAACAGATTTTTTGATGATGATAATGATGATGGCAATTATGTAGAATCTGACACTCTCACTTATGCTACTCTTCCATTCAACTATTAATTAAATGATTAACAAATTACGTAGCACTGTACTGTAACACTTTCAGTTATTCAGCCATATTGTAAAATAAAGATTTTGTGTAGCCTTACATGTTTATGATGGGGTTTTTAGAAAACTAAAAGTGATTTTTTTAAATTTTGATGACATAAATTATTCATCAAATTAAAAATTAGCAAAATAATTTGTTTTTGTTGAAGAAACCTTGAAATATAATTACAAAATATAAAATTTTATTTATGATATGACCATGATATCATTCCCTTTGTTGGACATCAGCATTTAAATATTATACCAGCCTCATGGGCTAGTGGTCAGTGTTTCTGACTACTGTTCATGAGGTCCCGGGTTCAATTCCCGGTCAAACCATAGGAATTTTTCCTTAAAGGGAATTATTCCTGTGGTTGCCCATGGTCTGGAATTTAGTTTAAGTTTAGGTTAAGAACTCTCCTGACACTTCATTATCATATATCATCGGGGTAACATAACTCCACCTTCTAGCTGCCCCAACTTCAGAAGTAGGTTACAAGTAAGCCAATGCCAGGAGAGAACACCAGAAATGTCGAAATGACAACCTGGGACATTGAATAAAACATATTTGTGAAGATGGCTGAGTGATATTGACATTATTATTTTTTAATAAAAAATAATAAGAATGATAGATGCAGTGTTCTCCCACGCTGCAGCCAATTGGGCAGAGCTACGGGACTTGCACTGGTTCGAGTCTCCATGGGGGAAGAAATTTTCTCATGGTGTTTCGGCCAGTATGGGACCGGTACCCCCCAGCATCATAAGGCATTTGGGTAGCTACAATATGTAATGGCTCCAGGTTGAGAAAACCAGCTATAATGGCTGGGTGACTTGACATGCTGACCACATGTCATCCCTACACTGGCTGATGATGATTTACATGTGATTGACATTGTGAATGTGAGGCCAGCAGCCGGATGGTAGGCTAAGGGTCATCTAGGCCTGTCATGCCAAGAGTTTAATAGATGCAGTGCAATTAAAAACAATTCTGTAACCTTATAAGTATGGGTTAGAATTTTGGGTTATATAGTATTAATATTACACCTATGTGACACAAAAAAGACAAGCATAATGTTAGCAATTAGTGTTGACATTTTTAAATTTAAGACCAAGAAATTTTAAATAGATAGATCATCGGTTGATTAATGTCTTTGACATCGTCTGATTCCTAATAGCCAATTTTGTCGGTCAATCCAATCTCCTAGTTGTAGATGTTTCTCCTTCATGTATAAACATATTCCCTTCTCCAGGAGGTTTTAGGGGCCGCATGCAAATACTTTAGTCTCTACTCAAATTACTTCCAATCACTGGTGAGCTGACTCACCGTGAGCAAGTGCAAAGATCGAATTAGCTATCCACTAACTGGTCATGCATGAAAGTCGTTGTTTTCATAATATTGCAAGAAATTACCCAGAATTCTCAGTGATAAAACCACTTCCGTTATTTTCGTCTGCTAGAGGAACGCATTTACGCTTGTGTCCCGCAAATAATACCGTATACGACGACGTCTGCATCGTGCAATATTACGCCGATTCTCCTGTTCTTCCAGTTGAATTCTTTGGTAGACTCTATCAAATTCCTCTTCTGTGCATATACCAAAAACATGATCGAAGTCTTCAAGATCCGACATCTTGGATAAAGCAGCAAGGTACGCGGCAAGGTTTCAAACTACATCGGTTCCCTTCAGGATTCTCACGATTCATTTCTCTCTTAAGTTACCTCATCAGGTAGCTTACGAATTTCAACAATTATTATCGCATGAACAGATTTCTGAGTAAGCAAAATCATATTAGGATACAACTTTCTCAGCAGAGAATGCCTTTTACGGTCTAATGCGTTCATAGATTCGACCCTAGGTCTATGTTCAGCGAATGGAAGAGGATCGGCTTCCAAAATCTCTTTTGGAATGGAAATCTGAGGGAAGACGAGGCAGAAATTTTAAATCCTAAATAAAATGTAACCTAACAAATAACTTTCTACAATGGCATAACAGCCCAATGTTGGGCCTTAGCCTCTCCTTTGTTAGGAGTTACTAGACCAAGGGCAACTAGGAGATTCATTATATCATTTCTATACAGAATACCTGTGAGAAATCTCAAAATTTTTCTTGTAGATTTTCAAGAAAATTTGATCGTTGCCAAAAAAAATATGGGTACTGGTACATTCTTATATTTCAAAAAATATAAGTAGGGCCTATGGAGGATTGGAGAAAATCTAAAAATAAGGGCACTCAGTAAAAATGAGTAATATGACAACCGTCCTAATTATTTATTAACACATTCAGTACCGTAAACCAGTTAAGGTGTTTAAAGAGACTATCGTGTATGTGGCCGTCGGTCAGTTAACTCATTTTAGAGCGGGCGCGAACAAACTGCATTTATATTCAGCATCTAAATATTGTGTTGGCGTAGTATGTCTTGGAGATCATAGATGACATGTAAATGTACATTTTCTATTCCCATGTGGTTTGTGTTGACCATGGTGGACTAGTGATTATGCTCCTTGCCTCTGGTCTCGAGGGTCCCGACCGGGGTCGATGGATTTTTTTAAGATGGAAAAATCCAAGGAGCAAGTCCTCTGGAAGGGACTTTAAGCTGTGGGTCTCAAGTCTGAAGATTTTCAGACTCATAAAAGATCCTGAAGCCTGAATAAAAAGGCCTCTAAGCAAAATTTACTGACCTAACCTCCTACTAATACCTTAGTTAAATGATACGAGTTAGATATGCACTACTCACATCACGTTTGTTGCTTTTTTTGAAGACCCAGGGCCATTGTCAATTTTTTCTAACTAATGATAATGATGATGTTTTTATTATTGATTTAACATTTCTCACTGAATTTCTCTCTCTTCAAATATAATGATAATGATGCCTAAGGCATCAAAACCCAGTTTAAAAAACTACAAATATTAGGTGAGTAGTGCATATCTAACTCATATCATCTAAAATAAACCTCATAGTCTTATTTCCTTGAAATATTAAATACCTAGTTGCCTTTTTTTATGTTATATTTCAAATTAACATGTTCCAGAATTGGATATAGTTTTATTTTAGAAAGAAAAATTATGTTTGAACCAGGAGTCAAACCTCAGACCTCTGACTCTGTACATCAGTGCAATAACCGTTACACCATTCGAACTGCCAATAGGAGCATCAAATTTACTTCTACTTATACAATTATTTCTCCTTTCATCCGAAGGCCGATAGTCATCACTATCAACAATGCCATCTGATGACTTCTTTTCGAAGTATTTTTTATTGAGAATTTAAACATTCATTTTTAAGTGGTTAAAGCTACTATTTTGATGTTATATTTTAAATTAACATGTTCCAGAATTGGAACATGTTCAGCTTTAACCGCTTAAAAATTAATGTTTAAATTCTCAACAAAAAATACTTAAAAAAGAAGTCGTCAGATGGCGTTGTTGATAGCGATGGCTATCGGCCTTCGGATGAAAGGAGAATTAATTGTATAAGTAGAAAGAAAGTTGACGTTCCTATCAGAAGTTCGAATGGTGTAACGTTACTGCACTGACGTACAGAGTCAGAAGTCTGGGGTTTGACTCCCAGTTCGAACATAATTTTTCTTTCTAAAATAAAACCTAGTTGTCTGTTGGATATCTTATTGAGTCGGTGTGTTGACCGCATACCATTCATGACATCTGCATGCAAATAAGGTAACTAAAAATTAACTTTGTCTAGTAACTCCTAACAAAGGAGAGGCTATGGGTTAATAATGGGCTGGCCATTAATAAGTAAATAATAATATTGTTTTATACTGTGTGATGGCTCCAGGCATTGGCCTACTGTTAAGATGTTCTAGCCAATTTCTCTACTAATTATAAATGTAGTATAAGACTGGTTTGAAGTTTAGATGATCCAACTTATATTCATTAATTTAGTGATCACATTTGGTTAACCACATCACACTGTCTGTTATCCTTCTCTTACCATACCTCCACAGAGTTCACGTTTCATTGATGTTTATAATGAATATGAACAAGTTTTTCTCTGTTATCTTCCACGTTCAGAAAATTCTTACAATTTTAAAAATAAATCTCATCCATAGTCATATTTTATTGCATTTTTTTTGTTTCTTCTAAGTTGTTAGATGTTCGTGGAAATGAAAAAAAAAGTTTTATATATTCCTGTTTTCTATAATGAAGAAAAAGGAACGTTGTACCCCAAGTTATAGCAATATTGTCTTATCCTTTTCCCTTCCCCTCTACCAAGTTAAGTCAGCGGCTCTCCTTTTGCAATAAGTCTTGCCATTTTGCAATAATTAAGTGAACAATCATTTATGCTTGAAGTAATTAAATAATTTTAATGTTAATAACTAATGTGTGGTAATTTGATAGAAGCCATGTCTAAATACATATGATTAAATCCTCCTCTATGTTGAATAATTAATATTAGGGTGAAGTATTTACTTTAAAAATTAAAATGTTATTAAACATTCTTAAAGTATCAAACATGTAAACCTAAATATATGAACATGACTTCTATCAAATTAACAAGTAATTAAATCAATAATATTATTTTTTATGTAAAGAAAATATGGTAGTTACTTATAAAAACTTACTCTGCATATTAAGGTTAGCTCTTATGTTAAATTTTATATTTAATTTTCATATTTTATTCATTATAAAATCAAACTATACATTTTAATTTGTCTAATTGAAATCTAAAACTTTAATATGAAGGATCGGAATTTATAAATAGTCACTGAAAATATAATTCATTATGTCATTAACTTCCTATAATTTCCTAATAATTGAATATGTCTTTAGAAAAAAATTGGAAGTAAATTATTTAAATCCTATATGATGGTTTACTAACTACTCGTACTCAATGGGGTGACAGACCTAGATAGCCCTGAACCAACCAGCCAGCTGTCAGCCTCACATCCACATGGATTAATCGCAATGTGGAAGTTCAACCTGCCGATATAGAGGTGGCAGGCAGTCAGCATTTCAGATCCACCCAGACATTATAATTGGTTTTCTCAACCTTGAACCGTTACTTATTGTAACTAAATTATTTTTAGTCTGTTCATCTTACCTCAATGTTAATGTTGATTTGTTCTTGAACATGTTTCGATTATATCATAATCATCGTCAGCATCTTGTCCAGACTGGTTAGATTTATGTTGCACACCCTGGATTTCGACGTTAGCTCCATCCTGTGGCTGGCCAAAGAACCTCCAAACAAGGTCACGCTCCGTCGGTATTTCTTTGGCCAATCACAGGATGGAGCTGACATCTACATCCAGGGTGTGCAACATAAATCTAACCAGTCTGGGCAAGATGCTGATGATGATTATAATATAATCAAAACATGTTCAAGAACAAATCAACATTAATATTGAGGTAAGATTAACAGACTAAAAATAATTTAATTAAAATCACCTCAAAATATCACTTCCTAAAATAAAAAACTTATTGTAACTAAGTAACTAACTGGCATTATCGAACCCATAGGTTCATGGCCTCACGGACATAAGCTCTCCATACATCCCTATCCTGAGCCAATGTTTTCCAATCATCCCCTATAATCTACTTCCCTCAAATCATAGTTAATGTTATTCTCCCACCTCATTCTTGGTCTACCAACTGAGTGTTTTCCCTCTGGTTTTCCTACAAGAAGCTTCCATGCACATCTTTCATTCCCCATTCGTGCCACATGTCCTGCCCATCGCAGTCTATGAGACTTAACTGTTCTCATTATATCTGGCTTTCTATAAAGACCATGTAAAAATACTTATCGTAACTACTCAAATTTGCCACAATGCTGGGTGGGCACAGTCCCACACTGACCTAAATTATTTGAGAAAATTTCTTCCCCCATAGCAACTTGAACCATTGTTCTGCATCAAAGCATGACGCCTTAGATTGCTTGACTATGGTATGGGGTCACTTCTAGTATCCATAAAACTAATGTAGCATATCAAAAAGAAGATATGCTGTAACAAAATAAATATTATCATTATGGATACTAAAATTTTACCATTCTTCCTTTTTTTGGCAAAAGAAGTTGGGTCCAAGAGCACCATACATCGACATGAGTCTACTTTTTGCTGTGCATTAAGCAGTCGCAGCATCTATTGTGCACACACCCTAGACATGTGGAAATTCTCTTTTAAACTTGTGTGAGTGCTCCCAACTGATATGCTAAGGATGTGAGATGTGGGTCATCACAATTAACCCTTAAATTAAAAATGTATCCTATTGGATACATTGATTTTGTTTATTTAATATTGTTTCTAGATCAATAGAGAAACAAAAATGTATGTCAGATTACGAAATAATGTATAATAATAACACAGTTTAACATGAATTTATTTTCCTTGCGGTCCCAAACGTTTAAATAACTGGCACAAGAAAATATTGTACTGACAATTTAAGGGTTAATGACAGCGGTTCATAATTGTCACTGTTATGGCAGTAGGTCTACCAGGTTCACCTTATCCTCCTTCCAATTCAGCGCTTTCCTGACCATTTTTGAAAGCACGATGCCAATGGAAACATGCTTAACGAGATGTTATAGAGTCCACATAAGCTCTCTTCAGATCGTCATGGGTTATAGTAGCATTTTTCTTCAAAAGAATACAAATCTTTATTGCATAATGCCGGTCATGAAAATCAGCCGTGATGATGTTTAGAGACGATTATGAAACATGTTCACTATTCTCATATATATGCTGCCAACACTTGACTGACAGAGCTATCAAGTAGAGTATATAGTAAATTCACATCTGTACTTAAGTCTTCCTAGTAGTCTTCATCCAGGAATTATTAATCAAATTTTCCTGTTACCACTTACTCAAGCTGTATAACTTACCCATTTCAACCTTTACTATATTAGATATGTGATATAAATTATGAAGTTCTAGTTTTGAAGCTTCCTCTTTTTCATCCTTTTTTGGGTGCAATATTTTCCTTACGATCCAACAATTTTTAAGATTTTACAAAAAAAAAAAAAGAAAACATGGATTACTAAAATATCCAGCCCTTTCATAGGAATTTGAATAGTGACTTGCAACATTTTTTTTAGAGAGAAATTCAGTTGTAAATGGGAAATAATTGTATAAATCACAAATTTGGAGGAACTGCAAATTAAAAATCATGTAATTAAAACATTTTGTCTGTTCATTCTTACCTCTTAGAGTTGTTTTTGTCGAACATATGTTTCAGAGCTTCTTTAGCCCCATCGTCAGCTAAGACGCTCTGAAACATATGTTCGACAAAAACAACTCTTAAGAGGTAAGAATGAACAGATCAAATGTTTTAATTATTAAACACACCTCTTAATTATATTTAATTAATGTTGGGAAGTAAACATTATGAGGTATAATCATTAAAATTCATCGGAGAACATATTGTTTAAACAACTCACCTCATAGGATTCATGCTTCCATGATATCGCGATTTCAAACATAGTCATGTTCATCGTCAGCCATAACTCCGACTATGGCTGACGATGAACATTTTAAAATAAAAATCATATAGCTTAATGAGCAGTGGCAAAACTAATGGTCCCATCAGGAGACCAAATGCTAGGTGCCCCAGAGCTCGAAATAGAAATGTGAAGATGGTCATTGGTATAAAACTTAAAATGGTTAATGAATGGAAGTCGTAATCAATATTAATTATTAATATTGCATAAAGCATTGTTATAACAGATCCACATATATTCATTCAGTCCTTCAAGGTCAACCTAGCCAGCTCTGACAATATGAATGCATTTTACTTTCTAGGAATTAACACTAAGAGCTATTATTTATTTAAGTAAAATTGTATCATCTCATCTCATATTCTTCATCTTCTTCTTAAACCAGTTTCAGAACCTTATTTGGTTCCATCCTCAGTACTTTTGCAACTGAACTGAGGATAGAACCAAATAAGGTCCTGAAACCGGTCTAAGAAGAAGAACATGAGGCAAGGTGATACAGTTTTACTTAAATGAATGCATTTGTCTAATACTGCACATATTGTTCTCCCTCTATGCAGCAATGAGCATGATGTTGTTTTAGAAATAAAATATAATAGTTTATTCAGTGATTATACTTTCTAGAAGAAGATTTAAATGTATATATTTTTGACTACCTTTTATTTGCTACATATATTTTGAATTTTCCATTTGCAGAATATTGGATGTTAATTATTTATTTAGCATTTCGAGGATAAAAATCATCTCAGATGCAAAATTGTGATAAATAATAATATAATTGAAAAGTGAAATCCTACAATTATTTGGGTTTTAATATATCATACTGCCAAAAAGAAGATATAAATTTAAAAATACAGAAATTTCTAAGAATGTGTGGAACAATAAGAAGAACTCTAAAGAATAAAACAACTCAGGATACACAACTGAAATTTTATAAAGTCATGGCCGTTCCTACTATTATCTATGACAGTGAAAATTGGACTATGACTCATTCAGATAGAAAAAAAATAGAGGCAGCGAAGATGAAATTTTTAAGGCTAATGGCAGGCTACACTCTTATGGACCAGAAAAGAAGTTCTGAGATAAGAGATCAATTAAATATTTTTAAATTGACGGACAAAAGTGGTACGAACATCTACTAAGAATGCCAGATGATAGACCTTCTAAAATGATTTTAAACTACAGACCCACGAGATCTAGAAGGTAAGGAAGACCATTTGCTAGATGGAAAGACCAAATCTCTTGAAGTCAGAACGGGCCAGAGGGCCTAAGCCTTGATGATGATGATGAATTATTTATTTAAATGAGAAAATTATGGAAAAGTTGGATGTAGAACCTATTCTCCACCATATACAAAAGTACCAGAACAACTGGAATGCCCATCTTCAACGAATGCCATCTCATAGAATTCCAAAAGCCATGCTTCGTTACTGCCCCCAAGGCAAAATTTTGCTGGGACGTCCAAAAAAGTGCTGGATGGAAAATTCCTCTTTGAGACCATAACAGGCCACATGGGCTAACTTGCATGGATAATAGCGAAGAATTTATTTAAGGTAGAATATTTTTATCACTCACCTCATATTGTTCTTCTTATTTGATTATAAACTAGTTTCGGAACATAGTTTCTATTCCATCCTCAGAATCGTCACGACCGTTGTTCTGTCGTCTTGAAGAGCTGTCCTTCTCTCCTGAAGAATTATATACTTATCAAATGGCAGGAACTGGCAATAATCCCATTTTTAACATCGATCATTAATTAAAATCCCCATTCCTCAACATGCAATGTATTGTATCACTATTTTATCTGTTTCAATTATTCAGTAATACAATAACTGATGAATTCAAAACTGAATGTCTCAAAATGTCAATTCATGTATGTGAATATTTAAGTTGTGCTAAATAAGAAAGATTAACTTTAAATAAGGAAGGAAAAATTAATAACCTTACAAAGATCATCAATAGAAAAAGTCAGTTGATACTTACAGAGGATTGTCCTAAATTGAGAGGAAGAAGATAAAAATTGACAATTTGTTTAAAAAGTCTGACATTAATGCAGCTTCAATCAATGAAGACTTAGATCCTGAAAGTTGCAGCTGTAAGGGGTCAGGTGATAAAGCAAATTCAATTGGGGTGTATGTTTCTTGCAAAGTTTTTACTCTATGTGAAGAAGAGACAAGTGAACATAAAGGTAGTCACATTTTTCTGGAAAATTTTTAAGTGCAAACAAACTTTTCTTTATATTTAAATTAATGTTGGGAAGTAAACATCATGAGATTATACCATTAATAGTGAGAAATTTGAAATTTTATGAGGTGAGTTGTTAAAAATATGTTTTCCACTCACTATTAATAAAACTTTTCTCTACTGATGGAAGCAATTTTCATCAGAAATTAAATGATGTTAAGAAGTTAAAAATAATTTCCGGAGATTCGTGTAAAGTTAAAAATAATATCTGGAGATTCATGGACCTTTCCAGAAAGACAGTAAATCTAACCATTCTTTCAATATTAATTACTATATTCTAACGAAAAAATGTCATATCCAGTTCTGACAGACATAAAATAAGAAGGAACACTGAATCAACTATATTAGTGAATCACAATACTTATATGTATTCTAATTCACTTTATACTTTAATATTATAATGATATTATGAAAAGAAAAATTGTCTGAACCAGGACCTCTAGTTCTCCAGACTAGTGTGCAGACCACTACACCATTCTAGACTTGGCACAAACATTAACAATTCTTCCACATATACAAATCTATAATTCTCGTTTCGTCCGCTGTCAGGTAGGTGTCACTACCATCGCCAATGGCTGGCTTCGTTTAGAAGTATCTATATTCGAGAATTTTACACCACCACTTATATAAACAGTAAACGAGGTTATTTAACATTTATCAAATACAGATACTTCTAAACGAAGCCAGCCATTGGCAATGGTAGTGACACCTACCTGACAGCAGATGAAACAAGAATTATAGATCTGTATATGTGGAAAGAATTGTTAATGTTTGTGCCAAGTCTAGAATGGTGTACTGGGCTGCACACAAGTCTGGAGAACTAGAGGTCCACGGTTCGATTCCTGGTTCAGACATTAATTTTTCTTTTCACTATATCATTATAATATGATCCATTATTGGAACTGTGTTAAAATAACAGTATTGGAAAATGTTAAATAACATTTTATACTTATAGTAATTTGTATATGAAGTAATAATTTATTTTTAATTCTTAAAATTTATTATTTTACACATTATAATGTAGAAGGTGAACAAAAATGGTTCTTGCCACATTTATATGGCATAAATAGGCCTAAAAATTTTAAATAAAATGTTACATCAATGTTTTTATTATTCATTTAATACATCTCGACCATTTTTATGATTGAGCAATGGTTCGTAGTATTTGGCACTCGGGAATTAACAGTGTATAAGAGAAAAATTTGCATTTAGATTGGAATGCTCAGGTAGCTCAGTCGATAGAGCATTCATATAGAAATTGAAAGGTCCTGGACTCAAATCCAGTCTGAGCGTATATTTTTTCTCTTAAAATATAAAATGCCACATATTAATTTTATTGAAGTCTTAATTTTAGAAAGTGTAATTTTTAAATCAAAGCAAGGGCACCATAAGACATGTTGCGGGAGACTCTGAAATTTTAGTTTTGCCACTGTTGATGAGTTTAATTCTAAATTAAGATTTTATAATGTCACTTTATGAAATTATTGTTTAAATTTTAAAGGGACAATAAACAGACAAAAATACAAGACATAATATAAATGCAGTATTGCAAAGAAATCACATTTTTCAATGTCATATTACTGCCAAGTAATACAACAAAATTAATTTACAATAATGAAAAGTTTGTAGATTTATCTAATTAAATTATTTCTTCATTTAAATAATAATATTTGATATTGATAGAATATTTCATCCAAAATATGTGATAATTTTTTTAACTTAAATAAAACTAGTCAAATTAATATATTTAAATTTTATATTTTTTATGATAAGGATCAAGGATTATCTCATAAAATTAATGATATGTCTTATCTTCCACCTTATATATATATATATTTTATAAGACAGTTGTTTACGCTTATAAATAATTACATGGTTATGTATACATACATGTTTATAAGCAAGTGTACTTAAATATTAGTTTTGTATTTAAACTGGAGAGCCGCTAATAATGGGATGTCTTGTGCCTGTGTAAAAGAGAACTAAGAAAATTAATCCTCTAACCTACCTCCCCTTCCCTCACTCCTAATAAATAACTATTTACGCTTATTAATAAGAAATATTATAATGAAAAAAATGTTTAATACTTTTAACTTTTTCAAAAGGGTTTACAGCCCCACGATATATTATATCAATGTATTCATGAATGTTGTTGTCGTAATGTTAACTAGAGCACTTGTGTTTTGTGCCTACTGATGGCACTGATTAATAGTATCCTTCTAGTAGCCAGAGAATTCTTCCTGCATTGGGCCTTATTGTTTTACTATACAAGATGCTTGTATATGTAGACTAGAATTTGTGAAGTACAGCAATGGCAAATACAATTGCAACTTTTAAATTTAATGAAATTATGGATATTTTTACAAGTTTCATTATAATGATTATTATAAGTATAACTTCAGTAATAGGCCAAGTCTAAAGTCGATAAGAGATTTTTAATCATATTCTGTAAAAACCCACAACCCAAGATTATATTTAAATTTTAATATAATTTGAGAAATTATAGGCTACGTATAATTATGCATTGAATGGTAAAGCTATCTTGCATTCATGAAATAACTGTAATTTTTATATAGCATATAATATTTCAACAGAATGATAAAATATGTTTTAAAGAAGTGAAGATTACATGTTTTATTTAATTCAATTTAATTACTCGTAAATATGGTATGTAATTCTAGATGATTAGTAAAAAAATCAGAGAATAAACTACCATATTATGTTTGTAGTCACCAGTATTATTTAATAACTTTTAATATCAATTTGTTTCTAATATTTAACATTGATAGCATTTTTAAGAATTAATGATTATGCTACCTTTGCACGGTCCATATACCGCAGCCATTTAATTAAATCATAGGACAGGTAATACTTCATATTATACCATGAAGCAATGTTTTTGATAAACAGGCGAATAAACCTTTATATTATTTTTGGTCTGGACATCTTACCTCAATATTAATGTTGATTTGTTCTTGGACATGTTTCAAAACAATTCTGTTTTATCTTCAGCTTTCCCAGACTGGTTTTATTTATGTTGCACCACCTGGTGCAACATAATGCAACATAAATAAAACCAGTCTGGGAAAGCTGAAGATAAAACAGAATTGTTTTGAAACATGTCCAAGAACAAATCAACATTAATATTGAGGTAAGATGTCCAGACCAAAAATAATATAATTAAAATAACCTCAAAATATAACTTCCTAAAATTAAATATGAATAAACCTTTGCCTAATTCCTTAAAATAATCCACCAAATAAAACATAAATTAATAGTACATATACTATTTTAATCATTATTACTATTGTTGTTATAATAATTAAATAAAGAAGATATAATAAATAATAGTACTATTAATACTAATAACAGAAGATCTTGAAAGTTATAAAAGATTGGTTTTATAGGAATTCTATTTTATAAAGATGAAAACCAAATCCATGCATTTATGGATAGAGATATAATTAGGGTTTTCAGCAGCTGGGGACAAAATCACTTTTCATTATTGTTTATATTATGAATGTTAGAAACACACTTAGTCCCATGCCGTAGCCAAGCAGTTAAGGTAGGAAGCCTTGGCGCAGAGCTACGGGACTTGCGCTGGTTCGAGTCTCCATGGTGGAAGAAATTTTCTCATGGTATTTCGGCCAGTATGGGACTGGTGCCCACCCAGCATCGTGAGGCAATTGGGTAGCTACAATAAGTAGTGGCTCCATGTTGAGGAACCAGCTATAAAGGCTGGGGGACTCGACATGCTAACCACATGTCACCCCTACACTGGCTGTTGACCATCTACCTCTGTGATTGACACATGTGGATGTGAAGGGCCAGCAGCCAGCTGGTAAAAGGGCAACCGCAGAAAAGTGGAAAGACCCTCAATCGGATCGGAGAAATACACTTAAAAAGGGAAAAAATTATGTTTTTTTTAAATTTGACTGCAAATAAATAATATTAAATTAGTATCTCCAGATGCTGTGTCTTGTCCCCCCATGTAGTTACTCCACTGTTCACGAATAATCAATATCATCAGCCATCTAGTAAGCCTAGTGGCCTGTTACAGTCCATTTCCTCAAGGGTCAGTCCAAAGATCTTTTTCCTCAAGGTATACATCTGAGAATTTGTTGAGGCTATCTGGAATGATCCACCCTGCTGACATGTGAGAGCCAATTCAGTTTATAGATGGTGAGTTGTTCATGAATAGGGATTTTGTTTATTTCTTTTGTAATCTGGTTACATCTTTTTATGGTTTAAGAGAATGTACCCAGCAGTTCTTAAAAATTTATTTTCTATTATGGAGAGATTTGTAAAATAATAGTATGTTATATAACTAGTTTCAAAGAGGATTTTCATTAATAAGTGAGTCAAGTTGAAACACAACCACAGATTGTCTTCTGAGACCCATCAAGAATTTTTTTTTAGTTGTACACAATACTGTGTTATTAATAAGGTATAATGTGAAAATTATCAGAAAATAAGTATATAAATACATTCATAGTTAAATATGGGAAATAACATTATGAGGTTCTTATTCAATGAATGAATGAGTTATCTCTTATCTTACCTCGTCGTTTATGTTTTCTTAAACACGGTAAATGCAGTTTTCAAGAGGAACATCCCTCCCATTTTCAACCAACATTATGACTACCGGATTTTCGTTGGAATCTCCATCTATCCGTGTTTAAGAAAACATAAACTATGAGGTAAGATAAGAAATGACTCATTCATTCATATAAATACATTATTAGGCCAAATAAATATATAATACTAGTGAACATTTTTTGTTTCTTATGATTCATGATATCTTCCTGCTTTGTTAATGGAGGATGTAAACTAACTAACTAAGAGGTGGCGATGATCAAAGCATTGTCCAGTGTGCCACATCTGGAACCAGTTGAGGCCCCCTGGTGGCTAATACCTTAGTGGTTATCAGTTGGGGTTTAACCACTTAGCCCTCGAATGATTAGCGGCGTATGGTGTTCAGCTGGTAGTTGATGAGGAAAATAAATATATAAATACATTCATAGTTAAATATGGGAAATAACATGAGGTTCTTATTCAATGAATGAATGAGTTATTTCTTATCTTACCTCATCGTTTATGTTTTCTTAAACACGGGAAATGCAGTTTTCAAGAGGATTGAAATGTGTTACCTTTCTAGAGCAGGGCATTGTAAACCACATGACTGGACAAGCAGAGAGTCCAAAAGCCGACTACACAGAATGAGCCACACTATCCTACTTGTAGCACAGCACTCATTTCAGTGGTCTGGGTCCATCATGGGTGGAAGTCTGGAAAATTTGTTTCAGTGTACATCATGTTGCTGTAGCATATGCCCTATTTTGCGTACAATTGGATTTAAATAATTTGAGATTAGTAGTAATATGTGTGTTACATTATGTTCAATTGCCCACTGCTGTGGTCTCGAGGTAGCATGCTGCCTTGTCACGCAGCAGGCCTGGGTTTGATTCCCGATTGGGACAGGCTCCTGTGTGAGGTTTTTTCGGGGTTTTTCCTCACCTGTAAGACAAATGTCAGGAAGCTTAGGGCCCAGTGGTCCCTGTAAATCATCTGGCTATCATCATCATCCTTCACCGGTGTTGAAAGTAACGGGAAGCTACCACACCTATAATTCCCTAGTAAAGCTGCAAAGCATTAGCATGAAAATGCTATGATTGCAGCGAAAGACTGCCCTTGCGCAAAATTACTGTGGATGGATGTTCAATTATAGTTGCAATATACAGCATTTATGCTAGGTTATGCAGCCTAGTGATCCTCGTGTATAAAGGGGCCGAAAATATAATTTTGAGGCATTTATTCTGGATGACCTAAACTTTCTATTTATGACAGCAGCGAGGATACTCCAGGCTTCACAGCCATACAACAACATGCTGCATATCATAGCTTTGTATAATGTTAGCTTGATCCGAGTCAATAAGGTAGGCAACTTGAAAAATGGATGTAGTAGTGCTATTGCAGCATTAGATTTATGAATAAAATGTTGAAAGAGAATTTTGAATGTAAGTTTGGAATTTAAATACATTCCAAGATACTTAACTGAAGTCTCAAAGCAGAGTTGTTGAGCTTCCAAGGTGAGTTGTGCAGGAGTTCGTCTGTGGATTTAGCTTGCGTCTTGTTCACATTTAGTTTTATATTCCACAGACAATGCCAGGAATGAATGGAATTGAGGACAAATTGGAGTATATGGATTCGGTGGGGAAGTAAACGGAATCGGGTCTGATAATACATGCATGTATCATCAGCAAAGGATGATGTTATAAAATACTTCACACAGTGTAATGTCTATGTATAAAAATAAAGCCATTTTTTGTATTATGCAATGGTCTAATTTTCAACAAAAGTAGATAAAATTTTTTAATATTATCTGATGGAAAAAATTATAAAATAAATTCAATAATAATCACTTAAAAAAACTTTATAATTAAAACATGTTTTGTTATTCTCTTGTTCCCATCGTGAGTATAAAAATGTTTTGTGATAAATTTTTAATAAATGATACAATTTAGGATTGATTAACCGAAGTCATCTATGCAATTTGCTGACTGCTTCAAGGCTGTGTTTGAGATTGCATTTGTCAGTGCTGTTCAACTTGTTGTTGTGAATAGACTAGTTCTATCAAGTGGACCAACTTGTATAAGCACACCTTTTTTACAACATGTGGGTAATGGAGTGTGTATACATTTTTTGATTACCTGGGCCTAGTAGTTTCAAAACTTACACCATTTCAACGTATTCAGTAAGGAATTTTTATATTTCCCTTTTTTTTTATATACAAATAAACGTTTCTGCTTACAGACAAAATTAAAGAAATATATGATAGTCTACTGGAGACTGCAATAAATAATTTTATTTTTCCCAAGACTGATCAATATGATTAAGGTAACTGCAGATTTTCCTGTCATCAGGGAATTTCGTTATTAGAGTTCATTCCAACATTAACCATATTTTTCATATCAATAAACTTCTACAGATAACGCATAACAAACACAATAATAGTATTACACACTCTATAAATATAACTAAAGATTCCAATAGCCTGGAGTGTGTATGAATATTAAATTAAATTACGTGTTTAATTTTTATAGGAATTAGTCACTATGAGGTTTAATTTATGGTGAAATTAAATGTTTCTTACCTCTCCTCATATAAATCTTCTAAGTTGATCATGATTTCGAGATTATAACTGTCTCATCCTCAGAACTTTCTTGGCGACTGGTGTTATGTCGATCAGAAGAAACTCTTCTTCTTCCTTCTGTTGGTGGACCGATGAACCTCTGGATCAGGTCAAAATTTGCAGGAATTTATCAGATCAAATGCAGTGATTGTGACAAAATTTATATTGGAAAACGAAAAGAAATTTGAAAACAAGGGTGAAAGAACATCTTAGAAACATCAAAAATGGAGAAGTGGAAAAGTCAGCAGTAGCTGCTCATGCTTGGTCCGAAAAACATTTAATTGAATCAAAAGCCAGTCTAATTAAACAAATAGACAAACAAAAGGAACTCACGATTTGGGAAAAGATCCACATTCAGAAAAACAAAGGAAAACTTACGAACTTCGAAATTCCTGCAAATTTTGACCTGATTCAGAGGTTCATCAGTCCACCAACAGAGGGAAGAAGAAGAGTTTCTTCCAATCGACATAACACCAATCGCCAAGAAAGTTCTGAGGATGAGACAGTTATAGTCTCGAAATTGCGATCAACTTAGAAGATTTATATGAGGAGAGGTAAAAAACATTTAATTTCACCATAAATTAGATGTGTTTAAATTGTGCATTATAACACCTCTGCTTAGTGAATTATTTAAACCTACAAAAATATATCAGTATTTCATAACTTTAGTCAAACATTTCTATGTTATCTGTTATGCAATAACTCATTAATATAAGTGAAGATTTGGTTATTTTGCCATCTTTACCATCAAACATTGATAGTTAAAAATGTTTCTTTATATAATTTAAGTTTCTCAGTATTGCACTTTGTATTCTGATGTACATTTCCAAGCTCTTGCTGGATGTTTCTTCTAACACTTTAGCTAGAAGAAGGACAGTCACCAAAAACTTATAAACATTGCCACATCAAAAAACAACATGAGGCAATACCCAGAAAATTAACTCATATAATGGATCAATACAAAAAAGTATTTTATTCATTATTGCTTTTTACTTTATATACATAATTTACCTGGATTATCTGCATTGTTATAATTTATTTAAAATGTTGATACCTGGAATTCTGTTTACAAATTTGTAAATTAAATGATTTGTACTGGACTTTTCAGAAGAGAGAAATTATCCAATACCCTGCCTCCGGCTTTATGGAATGAATCCACAAACAACAGTGTTATTAACTTGAAGTACAAAGTATATTTTTTTACATAATATTGGTCATAAATGAGGAACTCATAATTTTGAGGAGAAAAATTAGGTATGATTTTTTTTTAATTTACTAATTATTATTTTGTCTTCAAAAGAACCTTATACACTCACTCAATGCTTTTTAACTTAAGGAATTGATTGCAGTAATATTCTAAGTAGAGTTTAGAAACTACTAGAAGCCCCATTGTTTATCACTTGATAATATTTTTTAACATGAATCATGTAGGACCATTATTAAAAATCATGTTAACACTCAGATACAAAATGAACTTTTATATTTCAGTATTTACACGTGTTAAAAAATATCATGACTTTATGATTTATAGTTTGAAATGTTTGTAGAGGATATAAACCTACTTCAAAATATTGTTTTATTCATGTATTTGAATCAGTGTATTAATCTGCAATATCTCGTTATTCTATTTGTATTGGAGGTTGAGATTATGCAAAGAATAGGCTGAAATCATTACAATTTCTATAAAAATTGAATTTTCAATTTTTAAAAGAAAGTTTAATTTTTAAGGATGGTATTATGCTCTCAGAGTTTGATCAAAATTTTATCCAAAATGTTTTCAAAAAAACTTTGAGACCGCAATAATGACCCAAGATTTTTAACAAATGCTTTCATAATGATCATTTTGTTAAAATTGGATTTGTTAGGGTAGATTATAAAACCTAAATCTGACAATCATTTGAATGTTGTATTTGTGCTATGTTAGGATTAATAGAAGTGATAAAATATGCTTGATTATCCCTTGTATATTTAAAATTCATATTTATTCTCTCTTTCTTATATTTCTTTATTGAAATTACTAGATTAAAACATATGCCAAAACTACAATAGTTAAATTTTTATATTTTGAATTACAATTTTTGTATCTCGTATAAAATTGAGTTTATTTAAATGTATTAGTACTAAGTTCTTGAGTTCATCTGCAATCAAGATAATTTTTATGGAATCTAGAAGAAAGATTATCTGCCCATATCAGAAAATTATTATTTAAAATGTTTTGTAATAGATCTAGAGATTTAAACAAAATTTTGAAAACAGATATAGCTATAATATTCAGTGTCATTTTGAGGTACGGTAATTTAATTTGGAGTGATAGATTTAGTCCAATCATAATTTTGTAACATTATGTTTATTTTGTACAGAAAAATAGTACCCTATGCCCCTTTAATCTTTTATATTTGAATTTATGCTGACATAATGACATTTATTTTCATAAATAACACAAGGGATGTCTGTTAAAAGAGAATTGTCAGTTTTGAGCATTGTTTCAATTTCAACACATTTGAAGTGTTTGTTGTAAACAGAACAGAATTGAAGTGTATTTTTTTAAGTTATCAAAGCTCCATATATAACATTTTAATATTCTTATTCATATACTGGTTCTAAAGTTGGAAAAATTATATGTAGGCTAATTTACCAATTTTAGTTAAATAAATTGCAAAGTCCATCGAAGATTTTACCAAATATTTGAACTATTATGAAGCACCCTCCTTAATTAATTTTATTTTTTAAGAATATAAAAATATTATTTTTCATTTGCTTTTTACTTTAAGGGAAATATGCAACTTTAGTATCTATATCACTCTTTTTATACTCTAATAAAAGTTGATACTGTATCTCTTGGAAGTTTTTGAATCTCATACCAGAATTTTTGTTTTCTATGTTATTGTAAGAAATGTCAATGTAATAACTGGAGTTTAGATGCTGAAAATGATCTATTTTATTGCATATTTATATAATATTATAAATGTTTAATTTTTTTTTTTACTTTTTGTACGAACAATGTTATTTAGAGTTGAATTATATTAATCAGTATTAAGATATATACTAATATCTTATATTGTAAGAATTCTACATTACAGTACAAACATAAGCAATGTTACATACATAAGTTTCAGATCACAAGTAATTTAATTTCTTTATCTCATTTAGATATTCATCCAACTTTTGCAATGGTATTCATAAGGAAAAATCAGAAAGCTCCAATTCTTTTTATTTAGAGGAATGGAACTTACTTATAATTTCAATAATACTTCATTAAACATTTTTAAGTTCCTATTATATTGTGTATTTATTAATTTTAATATTAATATAATTTATTATTATTCTCATAGCTTGTAGTATCAACTCAGTAATACATAGACCTACTTAATATGTATTATTCTGCACAGCATGTTATGTTAATTTATTTCAGTAGGCCTATACATTGAATTTATTTGGTCAAACATCTCAGTTCTGATAAAATAATCCACTAAAAATGTGTAACATACTAATGACTTCTAAAAAAAGGGACAACAAAAAAATATTTTTTATATTACGAAGGTCATACTGAAAGTCATGAGCAACATTTTTTAAACAATCATAATATTTATTTTAGACAAACCAAGTACACCATGTTAATCTACAGACCTTTATGCTACTTTTCAACATAGTCTCCATTTCTTTGCACACATTTTGTCCAGCGTTCTACAAGCTTAAAAATTCCCTTATGATAGAAGTCCATTCCAGCTGCTCGAAGACACTGATGCACTGCTTTCCGAATATCCTCCAGCGTCTCGTAGCATCGGCCTCTCATCTGCTCCTTCACAGAACCGAAAAGATGGTAGTCAGAGGGTGCCAAATCGGGACTATAGGGAGGATGTGGAAGAGTTTCCCACCCAAATTTCCTGATCACAGTGGCATGAGCAGTGTGAGGACGCGCGTTATCGTGTTGCAGAATGATCTTCCTTCCAGGGCGTTTGTCGTGCAATGCACGATGGAGCTTCACAAGTGTCTGGATATAGCGGGCAGCATTTATGGTTTGTCCAGGTTCAAGAAATTCAACCAGAATGCAACCTTGCGCATCCCAGAAGATGCTGTCCATAACTTTCCCAACAGATTGCACTGTCTTCGCTTTTTTCTTTGATGGCGAATTCAAGTGGTGCCATTCCATACTCTGGTGTTTTGTTTCAGGCTCATAGAAATGAAACCAGCTTTCGTCACCTGTCACAATACTCGTCAAAAAATCATCACCTTCATTTCAAAATCTCTGAAGAAGGTTATGGGTGATGGTTCTTCTCTGAAGTTTGTGGTCTTCACTCAATAAACGTGGAACCCAACAGGCACTAACTTTTCAGTAATCTAAGCTGTGAATCATTTCTTGCACTGCACTGTGTCCTACTGCAAGTTTTGTAGCGATTTCATTCACTGTGATACGCCTGTTGTCTCTAATGAGCGCATCAACTCTTTCCTTGTTGCAATCCGTGGAGGCAGAGCGTGGGTGACCGCTACGAGGCTCATCTTTGATACTCGTGTTCCCATCTTTAAAATGTTTCACCCATCTCCTAACACTGCTGGCACCCATGCAGGCATCTCCATAAGCACATTGAAGTCTTTTTGAATATCAACAGCAGATTGTTCCTCTTTAACAAGGAATTCAATGACAGTGCGCTGTCGAAACGAAACATTGATGTCTGCCATTTTGGAAACACTGCGTGTGGTCACATGATAGAAGCTATGACGCCACAAAACGGCAATGTTGTGGTATAAAGTCTGTAGATTACGATCTGCAGTTGTTTTTGTTACATTGTTGAATTTTAATAATGGGTTGCTTACGACTTTCAGTATGACCCTCGTAGAAAGAAAAATTATGTTCGAACTAGAGCTAAACTGTATTTTAAATTGGCCAAAGTTGAAAGAAATGAATACAAAAAAATAGAGGCAGTAACTTGAAGTCCTTCTGTTCAGTATTATTATAAGTTCCCATCTGTAAGAAGAAGAGAAAACCCCATGAACCAATAAAGACATCAGATCTTGGTTTAATCCAGCGTTAAAGTGGCCAAGTATTCCACAAGACTACTGCAGGATTATACTTGTCTGCTTATCTTAATCTATTATCTGTCCTTTATATAAGCAAGCGAGGGATTAGTTTGATGATTTTATCAGAACTCAGTTATTGTAATAAGGTTTTTCAAAGACCAAAGTATTGAAACATGTTTGATTAACCCATTCGCCTCAGAAGACGAGGTACACTCGCATAACTCACCTGTTTTATATTCGGAATAATTTGTACATCCCTTGGCAGGTAATCTTTTGTTAACATTTATGAATAGTAGATGAATATGTTTTGGCCTTCACCCTTATTTTGATCTCAAGCACCGTTATCTTTTGTTCGTTTTGAATGTCTGAAAATAAATATAATTTACGGTGATTTAAATCCGGTTCCTGGGGAAATGCATTGAACATTAAAACCTGAAGCGAATGGGTTAATAAAATAAAATACAGATATTTGGTAATTCTAAGTAAATTGCAGTAACCAAATTGAATATTTAGTGTAAATGTAGCCTAAAAATTAACACGTACCACAAAGTTTTTTAAAAGAAGAACTGGAAACACTACCGGTATCTAAAATTATTTTATCAAAAGTGTTTCAGAGTGAACTTCATAATTAAATTGTTTATTAACTTTAATAACCATAATATTATACATGTAAACAAATGGTTAGGTATCTTGAAATTACCAAGTACAAGTATTAATTTTAGTCCAAGATCCGGCTGCAAGATTACTATGTTCATCGAGTGTATCAATAAAATAATTTTTTTTCATAAAATTGTGAATTACTGAATACATTTTGACAAGTTGCCTATTAAAATTTGGCTGCCAGTATGTTTAATTAAAATATTATTTATTTATTTATTCGAAATAATTTGATTCACTTGTTATTAACATAAATTATAACTCAGTTCGCAGAAATCAATGTATAGAGCGGGAAAAGTTTGGGTTGCCATTGCACACCGGTCCGGAAACCCGCGGCACGGCGACAGTAGGCTGGGACAACACCATCAGTAATAAAATGGCAGGAATAGTATGTCTTTATGGTTGTGAAATAAAAAATAAAAGTCAGTTCATGTTAAAATGCTGTGATTTGGTTCGTGGGACTGTATATTAACACTACCTTTTAGATATATTTTTGTATATAACATGTGTACATTGTATACATTAACGGGTACAAGTTGGTTTTAACTTCTCGCTGCGAGGGAAACCATATAAAACAATAAATACGTACTTACTGCTATTTTAATACTGATTGGTGTCACAGCCTACTGTAGCCGCAAGGAGATTTACAGCCAAGTGTGCAATGGTAAACGCAAACTTTTCAAGCTCTATACAAAACATCCGATTCCTATGAACTGTATTATAATTTATTTTAATCACAAGTGAATCAAATTTTCAAATACATACTAATGGGGGGAGTGATAAAGGGTGGAGGTGTTTGGGGTGTGGGTAGCGAAAGGGGTGAGAAGAATTTTAATTAAACATACTGGCAGCCGAATTTTAATAGGTAACTCGGCAAAAATGTATTCAGTCATTAACAATTTTATGAAAAAAATTGATTTTGTTGATACACTCGAACGTAATTATTTTGTTTTCAACATTTTCAGTTCTTATTAAAATTAGTTTTACGATGGGTTATTGTTACTTTTAAACCTTAATATTTGCCATGTGTTTTAGA
The DNA here is from genome assembly GCA_030220185.1 of Diploptera punctata. Classification (NCBI taxonomy): domain Eukaryota; kingdom Metazoa; phylum Arthropoda; class Insecta; order Blattodea; family Blaberidae; genus Diploptera; species Diploptera punctata. The sequence goes on along the minus strand of JASPKZ010007247.1, from coordinate 983,941 downwards.
AACAATAAAATGTTAAGTCTTCTATAATAAGCTCTTAAAATTTGTAGTTAATTATTGTAACTTATATTGTAATTTATAAAACATCTTGTTTGTGACATTTCTGATACTGGTACAAATAAGTTTTCTTGATTTACTGTATTTTCACCACTGTTTGTAAAAGTTCAGCCTTCTGCTCTTAATATATGGTTAGATTGAAATAAAATACTGGTATAAGTCTTATTTTGAAATAAATTATACTATTTCTCATTTAAAGATATCAATAATAATTTCTGTAATACAACAATTTTAATTGCTATATAAGATTAATAAAAAAATAATAGTTATTGATTATGTGAGTACCATGAACTAAAAATTCAATTGTTGAAAACAAACTTACACCAGTTGGATTAAAATTTTTAGCATCAAAAGTTAACGTAATATAATAAATTTGGGCATTTGAGTCATGAAAACAGCTGACAATGGAAAAGATGTTTTTTTTTCCATTACTGCAGTGCTGTGTTAAAAAACATAGATATGTGAGGTAAGAAGAATTCACAATTTTTTTTATTCTTAAAAAGTTAACGTATTTAATGTAATTTTAAATTTAATAATTATTGAATTAACATAATAAGAAAAGAACAAATTGTAATTATTATTACTATTATTTGGAATTATATTATTAATTTGGCATCTTTCTGCTGTCAAATCTCACTAGTGTCTTTCTGCTGCCAAATCTCATTGGCGTCAATCTTGAGTCATCCATTCTTCCATCGATTCCCATTCATTTGATGTTACTGAACATTTGTGGTCTTCTTCTTCTTCTTCTACTCCATTTTTTTTTGGCAATCGGTCTTTTTTCAATCTGGTCTAATATAGATACTTCAGCTTTTAATTTATTACAGATTGCATTATATGTAATTTTCTCTAATCACTATCTCGAGGTGAGGTATTGGCTCCACAAGGCTGGAAGAAGAAAACCTTGAAAAATATTATCTGGTCCTCCAAATTGCAAATAGAGGTGATGAGCTAGCTCCCCATTATTTATCAGAATAAACAAGTAGCTGAAGATTATGTTATACAACCTTGATTGGATAAAAAAAATTGTGATAATAATTGTCATTATACAAACATACAGATTTACAATATTTAGTAACACCTTCCGAGGCAATATGTTGGTGCTCTGAGCTGAAATTATACCCTTTAGTAGCTTGCTGGGCTGGCCTTCGGTGGTTTTTTTTTTAAATCAAGGTAGCCTTCCTCTAGATGAATGCATTTACCTCAGCTATGGACCCTCATCTACCCTCCAACTTTTTGTCAGAATGTTGGTCTCTTAGCCTTTCCATTTCTTCAGTAATTAGTCTACAAGGCAGCAGGCCCCTGCTCTATTCTTTTGTACACCGATCCAAGTATCCGCTGGGGTTGGTTACCCAACCTCTAGTTGGATTACTCAGTTTAGCAGGGTTACCACGCGCAGGTAGATGAGGAGTGGATAAACAATAGAGGGAAAGAATGGAATGAACAAATAAATAAAATTATAGATTAAATTAAAATGTTTCATACCTCACCTCATATCCAATCTTCTAATTAGACCAGTTTCGAAGCCTGGGTAGCTTCATCTTCAATAATTTCTCGTCGACTGATGTTATGTTGATCAGAAAAACTGCTTCTTCCTCCCTTTGTTGGTAGACCAATAAACCTCTGGATCAACTCAGATTCCACAGGAATTTCAAAGTTCATAAGTTTTTCTTTCTTGTTTTTTTTAATGTTGATTTTTTCCCAAACTGTGAGTTTTTTTTTTCTATTTGTTTAATTAGACTGGCTTTTGTATCATTTAGATGTTTTTCAGGCCAAGCATGAGCAGCTACTACTGACTTTTCCACTTCGACATTTCTAAGATGTTCTTTCACCCTTGTTTTCAAATTTCTTTTTGTTTTCCTATGTAAATTTTGTCACAATCTCTGCATTTGATCTGATAATTTCCTGATTTGTTTTCTTCTTCAATTTTTCCTATAAACGTTCAATATAAATAGAATGTCAAATGACAGAATAGTTAAATAGCTACGGATAAATTCCCATCTGGGAAAAGAAATATTGAACGCCTGAAGAAAAGATGGAAAGTTACAATTGAGGCAATACATTGAAGATGAACAGATATCTTGTCTACATTGGATGAAAAAAGGAAGAAATAACATCTTCCTATGCCTAATTTTTTTTCACCATATATCTCTTTAATTCAACTCCAATTCTCAGTCTCTTCTCTTGCAAAGTACCGGTATATGTATTAGTCATTCATGTCTTCCAGGGGTACAAGGGTAGTTATGGTTAAATTAATATAATTTTTAATGTCTGTGTTGAATAAATATGCATCCTAAAACTGAGTTATGTAAATATGGAAAAAAAAGTTAATAGATTATCATTGTTCCTCCCCCCTCCAGAAAAAAATTAATAAATTTTGGTTATTTAAATTATAGTATACAATTATATTATTTTTGGTCTGGACATCTTACCTCAATATTAATGTTGATTTGTTCTTGGACATGTTTCAAAACAATTCTGTTTTATCAACGATTTGTTCTTGGACATGTTTCAAAACAATTCTGTTTTATCATCAATAAAACAGAATTGTTTTGAAACATGTCCAAGAACAAATCAACATTAATATTGAGGTAAGATGTCCAGACCAAAAATAATATAATTAAAATAACCTCAAAATGTAACTTCCTAAAATTAAATATTATAGTATACAAAGCTGAAAATATGTGGTTTACATCCCGGCATAGATACAAATGTTTCCTTATAAAAAAAGTTAATTTATTCAATAATCTTTTCTGTACAAGGGCAGATACTTCTCTGCAAACTCAGCATTAAACATGCCATGTTTTCAGTTTTTACTGGGATTATGTATAAAAGCAGTAGATTTTCTGTTTCATTCCACCATTTTCTCTTTTAAATTTTAAAAATCCCAAGGTGATTAATGTGGAGGTGAACAGAGTAGGCCTAGATTGGCTATGTAGAGTCAACGTATCTCTCCAAAACTTACAAGTATTAATAATTTTAAAGAGTTAAATATCGGATAAAAATATATTATTGTTGTCTAATATGCTGCATCTAACACTGAAGTCATTAGCAGTCATGCTCTCCAATACTTTGTTTGTTTAAAGATGTATATAATTTTTTCCCTTCTTTACCATTACTATTAACTAACTTACTGACACTATCGAACCTGTAGGTTCATGGCCACATGGACATAAGCTCTCCATACATCCATATCCTGAACCAATGTTTTCCAATCATCCCTGTATAATCTACTTCCCTCAAATCATGGTTAATGTTATTCTTCCACCTCATTCATGGTCTACCAACTGGGCATTTTCCCTCAGGTTTTCCTACAAGAAGCTTCCATGCTCCTCTATCATTCCCCATTTATGTCACATGTCCTGCCCATCACAGTCTATGAAACTTAACTGTTTTTATTATATCTGGTTTCCTATAAAGATCATGTAGCTCACTGTTATGTAGTTTTCATTAGTACTGTTATATTAATTTTATATGTATGAATTATGATTATTTAGTTAGAAATATTTATTTTCATTAATAAGAACAGATGGCTGGACATAACTCTTATAAAAAACAATATGAAATGTAGCCAGTTGCTTACTTATTTTATGATTTCCACTTTTGTTAGATAAAAAACACATTCCATTACAAATTACATGAATTATTCTGTGCACAGTTTGAAATAAATGCAATTAAATCTTGTGTTGTCTGTTTTTCAGTCTTTTTTTTTTTATTCCATCAAATCCAGAACAGAAGGGAATTCTGTTTTATTTCCTTTATTATCAGTCCTCTTATGTATGTTTTCCTCTGTTGCTTCAAACTTTTCTATGGAATCTTTAACATTTTGGAGCCAAGTTCCACCTTCTACCACTCATACCTCTTGATACCCTCAAATTCCATACCAACCTAGTTGTCTTCGCTTCATATTCATTCTTTTGTTATGGTTTGCAGTGAAAATATCAATGGGCAGAAAATTATGAATGAACACTCTTCTTTTTTAATTAATAGGTGTTATAATATTCACGACTCACCTCATATCTACAAAAATGAGGTGAATATTCGAATTATATTAAATTAATGTTGGGAAGTAAACATTATAAGGTATAATCATTAAAATTCATCGGAGAACATTTTGTTTAAACAACTCGCCTCATAGGATTCATGTTTCCATGATACCGCAGTATCAAACACAGTTGTGTTCATCCTCAGACATAACTCCAACTGACAAAATTCTTTGGCCGTCAACTGTTCTATTGTCACCATCTTCAGTGCTGCAGCACAGTCTGAGTTATGGCTGAGGTGAACACGACTGTGTTGTGCAAACCCGAGCAGTATCATGGGAAGCATGCATCCCTATGAGGTGGGAGGTTGTTTATAATCCAAATTGCCTCCAATGAATTTTAAAGTTGAATATCCCTCTCTACCATTTCCTGTTTATTTAAAATAAACTTCAGTAGTGTCACTTACTTTAAATATTAACTACTTCTTTTTTCTCTGAGTAATCCTATGTATTGTTTTAAGTTCACTTTCCTTGCCCAGATTTCCTTTTTGATGTCCACAAATAATAATCTATTCTAAGTTTTTAAGCCATTGCTGCCAACATACCTACCCGTAAATAACAATGAAGCATTTATAGTTTAAGGATTTCGGTTATACCGTATATTATATTCCCCTTATATGCGGGACAGTAACCGTGTATAAGAGAGAACATTTGTGTTTAGTTTGGAGTTTGTCAGGTAGCTCAGTGGTAGAGCATTGGCTAGAAAAGCCAAAGGTCCTGGGTTTTCACCGCAAGTGTATAATTTTTTCTCTTCAAATATACCTTTATAGTTGTTAGAAAGTTAAATTGTGCACAAGAAAAAAAAAGCGGGCTTTAACAACAAAGTTGATCATGCCTATAACTCATTTGAAGAGTAATTTCTTGAACTTTTTGAGTGCATGGTGTGGTGCAAGAATGGTTGTAGGAAATTCAAAGAAGGTTGAATCAATATTCATTATGAAGGGGGTCCCAGGATGCAACGTCTGCCACAACAGTGACACATTGTTCCAATTAAGTTGAACGGAAGCTGACTAGATCGAAGCAAATGGAAAAGGTACCTTAAGAAAACAGCTCTTTATATAAAGGAATTAAGTCTCGTAGACTATGATGGGCAGGAAACATGTGTCAAAAATGGGGAAATGATGAAAGTGTGGGCATGCGAAACTAACTTGTAGGAAAAACCAAGAGGGAAGCATCCAGTAGGTAGGCCAAGAATGGGGTGGAAGAATTGGGGATTAACTGTGATTTGAAGGAAGTAGATTAAGTGATTATACAAGAGATGATTGTAAAATGTTAGCTATTGTTAGGGATGTGTGAGAGAGATTTGATATCAACACTGGGACCCTAATACTTTAGGGGTTCAATAGTGCCGAAGTGAATGTAGTTAAGGCTATTCCTAGGGTGGTAACAAAACAACCAATGTACACCTCCAAACTATTGTAATTAATGATAAAGCCAAAAAGTTAGTTGTGAATCAGGATTTGAAACACCAAACCTTAAAAAAAAGCACATAAAGCTTTTGATTCCTGCTCAGATAGAAAATTTTCTCTTTATCTTAGATTACAACTTTTTTTTTAGAATAGAACTAATAGGATTGAACACATTTCCTATTTAAATTGGTTTTCCCTGAAAACTGCATCTTACTCAGAGAAAGTAACATTTATGATAAAGTTTGTATGAGAGGATGAAGGCATAGACCATTAACAATTAACACTGGCATAGCCTATAAGACCTACATTAGCCTACTGTTGTTTAGTCGGTTAGGTAATGAATTTCTCTCCTTATGAGTAATAAAAAATAATGAAATAAGTGTGTGGAAAGATTTAATTTGAAACCTCTTTTATTTATGCATCCCGTGCCGTAGCCGAGTGGTTAAGGCAGGAAGCCTTGGTGCAGAGCTGCAGGACTTGTGTTGGTTCGGGTCTCCATGGGGGAAGAAATTTTCTCATGGTATTTTGGCCAGTATGGGACCGGTGCCCACCAAGCATCGTGAGGCATTTGGGTAGCTACAATAAGTAGCGGCTCCAGAGTGAGAAAACCAGCTATAACGGCTGAGGGACTCAACATGCTGACCACATGTCATCCCTACACTGGCTGGATGATCATCACCTCTGTGGTTGACACATGTGAATGTGAGGCCAGCAGCCGGCTGGTAGGCGAAGGACCTTCTAGGCCTGTCGTGCCAGGATTTTTCTTTATTTATGCAGTAATTAGAGAGATTTAGTTAATTGTTTTTTTTATTTCATAAGAACCTAGTCCAATGTTTTCTTGATAAATTGTGGGGTGATTCAAGGAGAAATACAAAGTTTTAAAATAATATTCAATTAATACAATCATCAAATTATTTTTATTTTGACGACTCCGTGACGCAATTGGTTAGACGCTCGCATCTAACCGCTGGGGTCCCGAGAACGAGTCTCGGTTACTCCATGTGGGTTTCGTGATGGACGAAACGGAGGGGTTAGGCAGGTTTTCTCGGGGTTTCCCCCTACTACAGTTTCATTTAATTTCTCCATACTCAACTTATTCATCCGCCCCCATGATGGTGCGCCAGGCGTCGTCGGTCGGCTCCCTTGTTATTTACAGACCTCTATATAGGGGGCTTCATATCATCTCATCCCTCGACCCGACACTGAGTTGGACACGAGTTGAGGATATTTATTTGATCAATTTTACGGCTTTTACTCAACCTAAAATTTGGGTACATGCGTTGAACGAATATTCAACTTATAAATATATAAAATAAAATATAAACGTCTGTTAACATGAAAGGAAAGCATGAGGATAGCAATGCAAGCAAGAGAGAGTTAAGCATTGAAGATGCTCAATATCGTAGGCTTTGGAAGTTTGACCAGGCTGGTTTGACACGGGAAGAAGGCAGCACCTGTAAAAACCCGATCAGAGAAAACCTGCCCGAATCATCAAGGAAGCTTCTATTGCTATTCGACAATATTGGCTAACCTGGTTGTATATTTTTATTTTGGTTTGTGTTATTGGTTATTCTGGATGTGATTTGGAACTTCGAATGACAGTAGGTGTACTTTGTGAAACGTGTAAAAATGAATTTTTGTGTAATATTGTCTGCGATATTTATTTTCTTGAAAACTGTCGAATCGGCTTCTTTAGAGGTTGTAACAGATGACGAACTTTTAAATTTATTTAAAAGTGAAAAATATGTCGTCGTTTTATTTAGTAAGTAGAAACATAACTTTTTTTTAAAGGTATTTGAATCCCTTTTTAACACATGGATTTAGTTGAATATTGTAAATTTTTAGCATTGGTGATGTACGTAGTAGATAAAACCTGAATTACCAATTAGTATACCAGAAACTTGAATTTAGTATTTAACTTTTTTGACAAAATATTATCTTTTCCAGCAAAGAAAGACTGTGAGCAGTGTGACAATTATGAAAACGAGTTGATTCACTTGCGAGAAGATTTGGTGGATACACTAAATGCTTGGGTTGTGAAAGCTGTTAATAGTCAGCTAGTCAGGCTCTATAATCCTAATAAAGAACCTGCACTAGTTTTCTTCCGACATGGCATACCTCTTCTTTATGATGGCAAGTATTCAGCTATTGTAGCACATATGGAAAAAACTTCAGAATAACTTGACCAATGAATTTTTCTTGAGCTCTACAGAATTGCAGAGATCATGCACAAATGTTTGTGGAACTGTTGCCAGATGGAATCATATATATGTGAAATTGGTATAACCAATCTTTACAATAAATTTATAAGAAATGGATGTATACTAACCTGTCCCTGCAAGACCTAACAAATAAATTACATACATATTATCTAATAAACTTTAAATGAATTTGGTGTACACTAACTTGTCCCATTAGAACTGAACAAAGTGAAGTGAGTGAACATCCATTGGCTATTCTAGCCCACTCTGCCACCGTCATGTCTATTTTGAGTATTCATTCGGAGAACAAGTGACTGCAGGCATCATCGTTGTCAATGTGATAACAGGTGTTGTTGCTATAGTCAATAACCAATACTTAAACACTGTTTTAATGCAGCAAATATTCATAAAATTATATATTAAACATATTTAGCCACGGAATTTAATTATCTTTAACTCATTTTTCTCATAAATATGAAAAAAAGTAGAACTATTTCTTGTTATGGCTACTGGTTTTTTTTATTTAAATTTATGAATCCCCCATCCATATCTTAAAATATGCTTTGGAATTAATTATGAATGTTGGTCATTCCGATTTCATAGATATGTCATGTAGCTACAATTTTATAAGCATTTGTGCATATGCACTTATAGGTTAGAGCATTCATGCATAAACTTCATGATTTTTCTGATTGGGTGAGCAGAATTTTGATAAATGATGCGTGCATTTTTTTTTTTTACGTGTACATAGACATATAGAGTCCACCGCTTTGGTCTCGAGGTAGCGTGCTGCCTTGTCACGCAGCAGGCCCGGGTTCGATCCCCGGTCGGGGCAGTTTTTCTGGGTGAGGTTTTTATCGGGGTTTTTCCTCACCTGTAAGACAAATGTCAGGAAAACTTTAAGGCCCAAACGGTCCCCGAAATCATATGGCCATCATCCTTATCATTATCATCCTTACCATTATCATCATCATCCTTCACCGGTGTGGAAAGCAACGGGAAGCTACCACACCTACACAATTCCCTAGTAAAGCTGTAAGCATAGCATGAAAATGCTATGATTGCAGTGAAGGACCTGCCTTCGGGCAGAATTACTATGGATGGATAGACATATAGCATGCACCTCAATAGTATGTGAACATAATAATGCTGACTTAAAGCTTTAATGCTGATTGACACTTTGAGTCCTGCAGTGGTATTAGTACCACGGCATTTAAATTACACTGAAGCCGGAGAAAATTAAATCCCTCAGAAAAACACCTCTGTAAATCTGCTGGCACAGCATGCCAAAGGATTTAATTTTCTCTGGCTTCAGCATCATTTAAATGCTATGGTGCTTGTACTACTGCTGAACTCAAAGTGTTAAGTATCATATTTCTTTAATAATGTTTCTAACCAAAAATGTATAGGTCTGTAATTTACAAATTCTAGCAGTTAATGACTGTGTGCAATTAAGTGTAAGTAACAATTACTATATTATAAAATTACGATAGGAAGTAACATTTTGAGGTGTTATGAATACATAGAATATTTTACATAGATATTTAATTATTTCATAGATTATTTTAATTATTCCAAATAAAAACAGTTGATGAAATAAAGCACTTAGACGTATTATATTTCAGGACAGAGTTTTGATTATGGCAGGACAAAGATTGCAAGGCTAACTGTAAAATCTCTGTATTTAGACTATAGGAATGTTGTAGTACAGTTAGGGTAGCTGTAGGTTAGAAGTTTAGTATATAAACCTTGGAAAATATGGGACTCGCATCTGTCTGTTGAAGTAGTGTGCTGATGGATAAGTCTACATACCATTTTTCTTAATATAATGTACTTAGGACATTTAGAAAGGGAATCAAGTAGTTTAATTAGTTTCATACTATATGTGTAAGTTAAACAGTTATCAGATAATTTCTAGAATGTAAATTAGGGTAAATTCATAAACCCACATCTCCCTCTCTCAAATCACAAGAAAGTTTGAATGTAAGTTTTCTTAATATAAGCTTAGATTAATTATTTAGGGTTAGAATACTTAGGGTTATTGTAATCATTAATCTCTAGAAATAAAATAGGTAAAATTAAGAATCCATTTTATATTTGAAGAGAAAAATTATACGCTCAGACCGGGACTTGAACCCGGGACCCTTGGTTCTCTAGACCAAGTGCTCTACCAACTGAGCTACCTGAGCAAGTACCGATCTAAACGCAAATCTTTCTCTATATACATTGTAATTCCCATCCACCAAATGCTGTGAAGCCATGCTTCTATCTTGCAAATGGCGGCTCCTTTATTAAGAAGACATATTTGGGAATTATACATTACAGCCAGTACGGCTTTTTCCAAGTTTTTATTATTGATTTCGTACATCTCAATGATGGATAAATCATATTTGAAGAGAATTTTTCTCTTCAAATATGATTTATCCATCATTGAGATGTACGAAATCAATAATAAAAAAGAATCCATTTATTTATGTTCGAAAACACATATGCCTTCATAACTAATACATCCACATACTAACGCTTGGCTAGAACCTCATGCTATCAAAATTCCAAGTCCCGAAGGTCCTTTAAGCCCTAAGTAAACCTACAATTTGTAATATGAGGTACTTCTTAATAAGTTGAGTCTGTTGTCATCTTATCCAGTTGAGTTCTTTTAACGACATGTTTCAAAACAAATCTTCTGTCCAGACTGTTGATTTTTACACTGTCGGCCCTGGATGTTGACTCCTACTCTATCTTTATTTGATCCAAAGAACTTGCATATAAAATCTCTCTCCCCAGGAATTTCAAAATTCGTGATTCTATCCTTGTTATTCTGGATGTAGATCTTTTCTCAAATGGAGAAAATAATATCTAAAATAGGGACAATAAAGTGAAATTTAACCATTAGAACCAAGGAACACATTAGAAATGTAAAAAGGAGAAGTAGAAAAATCACCAGTAGCTGCTGACGTTTGGTCAGAAAAACATTAAATTATTAAAACAGTTAGAAAATACTTACTTTAAGGGAGGAAAGGAGATTACGAGTATTTGAGAATAAAGTTCTTAGGAAAATTTTTGGACCAAAGAGAGATGAACAGACAGGTGAATGGAGAAGACTGCATAACAATGAATTACATGGTCTTTATAGGAAGCTAGATATAATGAGAACAGTTAAGTCTCATAGACTGTGATGGGCAAGACATGTGGCACAAATGGGGAATGTAAGACGTGCATGGAAGCTTCTTGTAGGAAAACCAGAGGGAAAATGCCCAGTTGGTAGACCAAGAATGAGGTGGGAGAATAACATTAGCTATGATTTGAGGGAAATAGATTATACAGGGGATGATTGGAAAATATTAGCTCAGGATAGGGATATATGGAGAGCTTATGTCAATGTGGCCATGAACTTATGGGTTCGATAGTGCCAATGAGTTAGTTACATAATACTAAAGAATTCACCATTTAGGAGATCTACATCCAGAAGAACAAGGTTAGAATCGTGAATTTTGACATTTCCAGGGAGAGAGGTTTGATATGCAAGTTCTTTGGACTACCAAAAGATGGAATAGGAGTAGATATCCAGGACTGACAACTTGAAAATTAACAGTCTGGACAGGTTGGCAATAAAATAGAAGTTTTATGAGATAGGATGCAATAGGCTCACCTTATTATTAAGAACCTCATAATGTTACTTCCTATTGTAATTTTATAATGCTGTATATTTGTTTCAAGTGTACCACTTTGTACGTAGGACTTGATCAAAAGAATTCCATAGGCATGTATTTTTTTATATATTCTCTACAATTGTATTCCTGTAAAAAATATTGATTGCAGGGCCTATAAATGACGATATGATTTTGCATACATTCACTGAAAATAAGGAACCTGCTGTAAAAGAATTGTCCGATGATAACTTTGAACATCTGACACAGGCTGCTAGCGGTGCAACTACAGGGGACTGGTTTATCATGTTGTAAGTTTTCATAAAAATTATAATAATATTTTAGATTTGTAACTTTCACAGTATGGTCATTAACCATTAAAATGTTATACATGATGTAACATTTACAGAATTTCTGTCCAACTCTTATACATATACATATATATCAATTGTATGTCCACCGCTGTGGTCTCAGGGTAGCGTGCTGCCTTGTACGCAGCAGGCCCGGGTTCAATCCCCGGTCAGGGCAGTTTTTCTGGGTGAGGTTTTTATCAGGGTTTTTCCTCACCTGTACGACAAATGTCAGGAAAACTTTAAGGCCCAAACGGTCCCCAAAATCATATGGCCATCGCAATCATCATCATTCATATTCATCTTAGGTTGAGCTTAGGATTAGGGACTCTCCTGGTGCACCATTATCATCATCATCACCCATCATATCATCGGGGCAATGTAACCCCGCCTTCCAGGCACCCCAACCTCAGAAGTGGGTTATAAGTACGCCATGCCAGGAGAGAAACCAGGAATGTCGAAAGACAAATCTGGGGCATTTGAAAAAAAAAAAATCAATTGTATTCACAATTCAGCACGTGGAGTGCTGAAACCATGGTCTGCAACAAAACTAAAAAAAAAAAACTATTGTCTGTCCAACGGATCTGTGCTCCCGTAAGATATGTGAACTAAAGCCTACTTCCTTTTCTGCTACGGCAAATCATTTCCCTCCCTGTGCATTCCTATTTCTCTCTCTTGCACTCCAGTGTTGTCAACTCAACTCCACCTTTGCATTATTCAATATTCAAGAGCCATGATGCTGGAGGAAGTTTGGCAACATCCCTACTCGACATGTTACTGTGGCTGCTGTTTGATGTAGTGGGAGGGAAGTGCGGTGAAATGGTGTGAGTATTGATGTGTACTTTTCTAAGAACGATGCCAGTGCTATAGGGGCACAGATCCATTGGTCCAAGTATACAAATATCAATACTTTCTGAAGTATTGATAATAACACCTAGAGTGCTGAAACCATGATGTGCAATAAGATTACAAACATGAGGTGAGTCACAAAAAATCTAACTCATAATAATTCAAATATACCTTCCTTTAAATATTAAATCATAAATATAGTTCCACAGTTACATATATATATATATATATATATATATATATCCATAGTAATTCTGCCCAAAGGCAGGTCCTTCCCTGCAATCATAGCATTTTCATGCTATGCTTGCAGCTTTACTAGGGAATTGTGGGTGTGGTAGCTTCCCGTTGCTTTCTACACCGGTGAAGGATGATGTTGATGATGATAAGGATGATGATGTTGATGGCCATGTGATTTCGGGGACCGTTTGGGCCTTAAAGTTTTCCTGACATTTGTTGTACAGGTGAGGAAAAACCCTGATTAAAACCTTACCCAGAAAAACTGCCCCGACCGGGGATCTAACCCAGGCCTGCTGCATGACAAGGCAGCACGCTACCTTGGGACCACAGCGGTGGACTTATATATATATATATATATATATAGGGGAAAAAATTGTTTGCAATTAAGTACATGCTATGTTCAGAATAAACATATAAAAGAAAAAAAAAATGAATTTCTGACAGCAATTGAATGCTAACAAAGCTCATGAAAATAAATGTTCCAGAAAATGTAGTGTTTCCATTATTTTGTCTACCTTCTGTATGTGGTATAGATGACTTGATCAGTCCAAATCCATTCTCCTCACCTCCATACAGTATATGGTAACCTACCACATTTATACATATCCCTAGTAAAACTGCAAACACAGGATGTTTGAGGAGAATGTTGAGTTTGCAGTGAATGACCTGCCCTTTGGCAGAAAACTATGAATGAATATGTGAATGATTATGGTATTTGGTTGCAGTTACAGCACAGATTGTGTAGAATGCCAGCGTTTGCAGGCTCGCTTTGAAGCTGTTGGGGCTAAGCTGAGAACAAGAATGAATGTTGCTCGTGTTAACAAACACACAACAGGAGCTGTAACAGCACGTCGGTTTGGTGTGTGGGAAGTGCCAAGTTTCATCTTGTAAGTAAAAAAAGCTTTGCTTTTGTCAATCCTGGTGGATTGGTAGTTACCAGTTCATCTCTGGTTCTGAAGTATGTGTGTTCAAATCTCGTTAGAGTGGATAGATTTTCAGGGCATGAAAGTCTTGAGTATGAGTACCTTTGGAAGGGGAATAAAGCTGTGTCCTGTGTCATAAAATTATGGCACATATCAATCAATCAATCAACATAGTTTGGGATGCTGTGACATCTCTGACAATGTAGGGACTTATTTTTGTGCCCTCTTTGTTCGTTGTCCAATAATGGGGTGTAGTATATATTACAATGGCATTGTACTGGGCTACCAGGTTCAATGTGGGAGTTTAGAGAGCAGAATTCTCTTTTATGAAGCCGGTTCCTTTGTCCCCTGGCCTGTCGAGTTTGCAATCTATATGCCAGGTGGAATCAAATGGGTCGGATCTGAGGTCTGTCTCTCTTAGTATTTCTGATTTGGAATTTTGGCACTCAGAGAGATGTCGCCATTTTTGGGGTGTTGGTGACATAAAAGAACCTGAAACCTAACTTAAGAGAACCACTGAAGAAATTTTGATAGTTCTTCCATGCCCCATTTTGAATTGTAAACTGATGACTAGAATTGTTAAAGAGCATCATTAAAGTAAATAATACTATAGCACTATTTAACATTTACCAATACTGTTATTTCAACACAGTTCCAATAATGGATCATATTATAATATTATAATGATATTGTGAAAAGATATTATCCATTATTGGAACTGTGTTAAAATAACAGTTATATTTAAATTAATATTGGGAAGTAAACATGAGGTTATATCATTAATAGTGAGTGGAGAACATATTTTTAACGACTCACCTCATATAATTTCAAATTTCTTTGATACTGGCCAGTATCAAAGAAATTTGAAATTATATGAGGTGAGTCGTTAAAAATATGTTCTCCACTCACTATTAATAAAATAACAGTATTGGAAAATTTTAAATAACATCGTTTACTGCTTATAAAAGTGGTGGTGTAAAATTCTCAAATATAGATACTTCTAAATGAAGCCGGCCGTTGGTGATGGTAGTGACACCTACCTGGCAGCGGACAAAACGAGAATAATAGATTTGTATTTGTGGAAAGAATTGTTAGTGTTTGTACTAAGTCTAGAATGGTGTAGTGGGCTGCACACTCCTATGGAGAAGGAGAGGTCAACAGTTTGATTCCTGGTTCAGACATTAATTTTTCTTTTCACAATATCATTGTAATACTATTGGACTAGTCGGCCGTGATGGACTAGCGGTTATGCTCCTTGCCTCTGGTCCCAAGGAGCAAGTACTCCAGGAGGGACTTTAAGCCTTGGGTCCCAAGTCTGAAGATTTTCAGGCTCATAAAAGATCTTAAGCTTGAATAAAAGGCCTCTAAACAAAATTTACCGACCTTATCATCCTAGTAATACCTTAGTTGCCTGCTAGATGTCTCATTGGGTTGGTGTGCTGACCACATACCATTCATGACATCTGTGGCCAAATAAGCATAACTAAATTAGCTTGGTCTAGTAACTCCTAACAAAGGAGAGGCTATGTATAGATGTAGACTTCTATTACTACTACTCCTTTTGCCGCTCCTATTCCTACTGCTGCTACTACTATACTATTACTACAATAAAACTTGCTCAAAGCGGAATCGCATGGGACCAATTTTTGTTTCCACATTAGACAGAATTCCGCATTATAAAATAAACTAAAACTTATTAATAATCTTAGAATACAGAGAACCGTATACCGGTATGTCTTTTTACGTACCTTGGATTAATTGTAGTTCCGCGGCCTTTGAAAAGTGAAGTGTAATATGTATGAACGACTTCGGCGGTAACGCGCGAAAAAACAGTCCCGTTTCGTCAGCGTTAAAAATGTCTCTTAGGTGCGTATCCTGAAATTAAAGTATACAGTTTCGGTTTCCGCTCACTAACTACACTTTCGTCCACATCCTTTGATTCTCCGCAAATTTCATTCCACATTACATTGTGTCGATTTTTAAAACTGTCCAGTCAACCTGAAGATGCCTTGAAATCGTTATTTCTAGGGATTTAGCAACAGCTAGAGCTTGGCTTTGGAGCATCAGTCCGGAAATTTGAAGATTTATCTTCAATCACTTTCACTTTGCATTTAATGACAATGATACATACGTTTTAGCCATCTTTATTTCGTAAATTGAGAACGCTATCAGTGAAAGATCGGTCTCAGAACTTAAACTAATTTCAGATTTTACAGTACAATGATTATTTCTAAGACAGGTACCTGTATTTCGCGTAACGGGTGTGCAGTGAGGCCGAAATAAAATTTTGGGTACAGGTAGAATCTATACTTTACCCAGCGGCAGGAATCATTCCTTATTGTTTTTTTGACATAGCGGAAATTCAGTGAAATGGAAACTAATTTATTTCTATGTCTTTCTGCTTTATAAACATTTTTTTCATGAACTGTGTAGAAATATCCTTCCGTTTCCGCATTGGACAGATTCCGTTTTATGCAAAATAAATACACATAAAATTACTACTATTATTTCGCCGGGACCAATAAATTTGTTCACATTAGACAGATTTCCGCATTATTCACGTTCCAGATTAAACAAGTTTTACTGTATTTGAAGAGAGAAATTTTTGCCTAGACCGAGACTCGAACCCGGGACCTTTGGCTTGCAGGGCCAAATACTCTACCAACTGAGCTGCCGAGGCAAGTTGCGATCTAGATGCAAATTTTTCTCTTATATACTCAGTCTAGACGAAAAAAATGTTTCTCTTCAAATATAATTTATCCTTCAGTGAAAAGTGTTAAATCGATAATAAAAAGTTTTACTGTACTTACTACTCCTGCTGGTACTACTGCTGCTGCAAGTGCGGGTAAACAGGGGGAGTAATTATGAATCTATGTAACTGTGGATTCCCCTTGTACGGGTGCAGTTTGCAAGTCCTTGACTGTATATACCTAAGAGTTTAGGTATATACCTTCGCGAGGTTTTCCCTGTTAAGGTTCTCTTGCACCCTAGTGGTAGGAGACCGAACAAAATTCCATCCCCCTTGGTCCTCCCACTTGCCTGATTCTCCAAGCTCTCTTTGTTGTTGCAAGAGAATAAATTATCTCATATAAGATTCATATTCAGAAGATAGCAAGTTCAAATCCTGACTCTGGTTGTTTTCTTAGTTTTTCTTGGTTTTCAGAAACAAAATTTTGGGCTGGAATTTTATCATCACTTTTATTCAGTCATTAAATTTAATATAAGTTATATTTATGAATTATTGTGATTTTTTGCAGATTCCGTCAGGGGAACATGTATCGATATACCATCCACAAGTATGATGTAGTATCTTTTGTCTCCTTTGTCACTGATTGGTACAAGAATGCTCGCAAGGAAAAAGTTCCTGTGCCAAAAAGTCCATTGTGAGTACAATTATTTCCTTAATGGTTAAATTTAATTAATTAATTCATCACATAAACAATCAATAAATGAATCGACTGCCAGTTGATCACCAAGAAAGTTCTCGAAAATTAGTTATGGAGACGATATAAAATATGAGATGAGGTGTAAAATTTGATTTATTTATTGATTGTTTAAATAAAAACTCATAGACTTGCTTCCTAACAAATATCTAATGCATTACATTTATAAATTATGTAGTTTGAAATCACTAATGTAAACCTAAGTTCTGTTGAATATTTTTTAATAATTTTACATCATCAATTTCTTCCATCACACTATTTCAGAAGATAGCATGCCTCCTGACTATACCTCTTCCGAGCTAACTTCCAGTAGTAATGTAAACAATACAGATGTATAACTGCATTTCGTTGGTTGAATAACAGTTTTACCTTTAAGCATATAAGAAAATGTAGTTCTCTCTCTAATACTCAAAATAAAGGAAATAAAAATAATAAAACATTATAATTCAAAGTTAAACAAAGTTAAAATTGGGAAACACATTATGAGGTTCTTAATTAATAAAATTTATTAATTTATTAAAACATAATATCTAGCACACCCTCAGGGGTCCCCATCTAGGGGATATGTGGATGGCGACCACAAGGTGCCCAAGCTGAGCGAAACATTGCTTCCACTTCTTGTGTTTTGCTCCTTACTTTTATCTTTAACCGATCTGGTGTTTCTTCCTTTTCTAGTACCAGATCCCTCTTTTTTACTTTCCTGTCCAGGCTCCCTTGCCTGACCTCTTGTTTTCTTCAACCCCGATGGTATTAGAGTATTCGAGGCCGAAGGGTTAATTTCTGTCTTTCCTATATTTTTTTCTTTTAACCTCGTGGACACTCACTTTGAATGCCCACATAAGCTGCATGTTCAAATGCAGTCCCATTGCAACTTATAGCATAAGTATGCAATGGATTCGTGTCATCAGCTAAGGCTGGGTACACATAATGAAGATGTATAAGTATAATATCTAGCACATACCTATATAATTTTATGGGAGAATCTTAAAATATACAATTACAATTTTAATATATTAAATAAATAAGCATTTTACATCTATTAATAGTGAGTGGAGAACATATTTTTAACAATTCACCTCATAAAAATTTCAAGTTTTCTTGAGACCAATGGTTTCAGACGACTTCTTGCCCCTCTTCAGTCATGACTTTAAATATAATTTTACATCTAATTTAAAATTAATGTTGGAAGCATTTCGCTGTTTAATTCTTACTCATGCACAATGTGCAGAATATATTGGCATTTCATTTGTTTCATAATGGCAAAATTTCTGTAGAATTTCTTAAACATTGGAAAGCAAATCATTTGAAAAGTGGAGAGAAACAAATTATTTTAAATATTTTCAAACTGTTTAGTAAAAAATATTCAACATTAACAATTGAGAATATGGTGAAAATAACAGCAGAATTTACTGGTGAGTCAGCATGCAACATAAATTCTGCTCATAATGAAATTGTATTGGCAAAAAAAACTATTAACATTGAAAAATATTTAACTTTTAAGACTAACGCCAACAAAGTTCTGAGGATGAGACAGTTATAGTCTCGAAATCGCGATCAACTTAGAAAATTTATATGAGGAGAGGTAAGAAACATTTAATTTCACCATAAACATTGAAAAAGCTTGTCTAATTAGGTAGAAGCATATATAATTTTTTGTCATAAATAAATAAGGAATTGAGTAAGTCCCTAATTATTAGTACCATCTTATGTTGTATTCAGTCTTATTTCCTATAAAATATGATGTTGCCTAAGAGCAATGTTTCTATCAGTCATATGGCGGGTTCCCCTGATAAAACGGAGTAATACCTTATGTAATAGTATATTACGATGCAAGGTTGGGAAGTGGTTTTTATAGAATCGAGGAAAATTTTAACAAACTGAGTAATAGCGAGGTGTTTAATTTCCGACATTCTATAAAACACTTCACTAACATGCGTTGTACATTATTTTTTGCGCGATGGTGTTTTCAAAATAATAAATAATAGTAAAATAACATCTTTGTTGGAAATATTTGCATTCATTATAAACAATTGACTAACATTAACAGTGTGGGCAATGTTTATTAGTTGAAACAACAGGAAACCTTGAGACCAATAACACTGGTCAACATGATTTATGTCTCATGAGTACCAATAGTTGTACTTAATGCAGTTTTTATCGTGTTTCCAAATATGTTTTCGGAATTTCTCCATCACCCACATTTTTTTTATTTCAATTTCAGTTAATGCATTTAAATAATTATTTTTTAATAAACTTTTTTTTGTCCATTGAGCGATGAGCACGGGTAACACTTTCATCAGGAGATTTCAGCTATGGAAAAGAGATAACAAGGCAAATGGAATCCTAATATGCTGGCCGATTATTGTTGGACCATCAAAAGGGATGCTCCACAGACGAAATATAGCAGAAAATTGTCATTTCTTACTTTCTAGGTGACTCCAAATGTTCAAATATTGTGTAGTTACGAATGTAGAAAATATTAAAGTGTTTGAAATTATAAAAACCTGTCTCTCGGAAACCTTGCATGATGGAGAAAAACCGATATCACATTTGAATTCAGGAGAAAAAATACTATTAGAATCATGTCTTTTTCTTTCTGAGACAAAAAAAGTTTCTTTTTTGTTGCTCAGTGTTATTGATAATCTGGCCGCAAGTTCGTTTTTATTGTTTTATATTGTTTCAAATAAAATTTAGTTCATTTAAAATGTAGTGATTTGTTTCGTATAATGTATAACAACACTTATCTTTTGGATATTTTTTGTATATATATTGTACTTAGTATAGATAGAGGGCAGTGGTTTTACTTCCTGCACGTGGATGTAAATGTAATATTACAGTATAGTTATTTAGGTTGGCAATCCCGAAATGTAGGAAGTTGAACTTTGAATCATGGTTGCCATTGCTGTAAGTATGACAAAACGCACTATTTCGCAAAAATTTGTTTACAGTATAACTGGAACTTAGCTTGGGATTAGTATAGTAGTACTGGTTAGAAATACATTTTAATCTGGGGGCTGGGAGGTGTGGTGTACTGTTGTGCACCAAATGCATGGATTAAATTCCCAAACAAACTACATTACACATATAGAGGCAGCATGTGGTACTGTTTATACTAATATATCTGTTAAGATGTTTTTATTATTAATTTCATACATCTCAATGATGGATAAATCATATTTAAAGAGAAAAATTATACGCTCAGACCGGGACTTGAACCCGGGACCCTTGGTTTTCTAGTCCAAGTGCTCTACCATTTGAGCTACCTGAGCAAGTACCGATCTAAACGCAAATCTTTCTCTATATACGTTGTAATTCCCGCCCCAAATGCTTTGAAGCCTTTGCAACGTATATAGAGAAAGATTTGCGTTTAGATCGGTACTTGCTCAGGTAGCTCAAATGGTAGAGCACTTGGACTAGAAAACCAAGGGTCCCGGGTTCAAGTCCCGGTCTGAGCGTATAATTTTTCTCTTTAAATATGATATCTGTTAAGCTTTGTGATTTCCTTTATGCTTTTTGTCAGAAGTAGTCTGTGTGCTAGCACCAGGTTTTTCCTTTTCACTTCTCTTCATCATCATCTCTCTCACAAAAATCTTACAGTATAAAATTAAAAATCAATATATGAAACCACTAGAGACGACAGATTTTTCAATTAAATTGTTCATTTCCTTAATGTTTTAATGAGATAAAAATATGTTTCTCAAGATGCCTATGTTTTAACTGACTTAAATTAACAAAATGATTTCACCTCCAGACCTCATTTCTTGCCCAGAGTGTGTAAATATTTCTTCAGTTAACAGCGTAAAGTTAGGAGTTCTCTCACTCATCTTATACTTCTCCTATCCAACAGTCTGTAGATTAAATTCTTTTAGTCTGTTCATCTTACCTCAATATTAATGTTGATTTGTTCTTGAACATGTTTCGATTATATCATAATCGTCAGTCTGGGCAAGAGGCTGAAGTTGATTATGATATAATCGAAACATGTTCAAGAACAAATCAACATTAATATTGAGGTAAGATGAACAGACTAAAAATAATTTAATTAAAATAACCTCAAAATATCACTTCCTAAAATAAAATATTAATTACAACTACTTAAGTCTGTAGATATTCCCAAATGTTTTGAAATTTGGATAAATCTATTTCTAATGCATGTAGATATATTTTTATTCGAAGCATGGGACACAGAATGTTTTAAAACCAAAATTATGTGTTGGAGTAATAATAATCATTTTATGGACAGATTTTAACATGTAAAAATGTTTTTATTTTGCAGTGATGATTTCCTGCAGATGGTGGTGGACTATTTGAGAGATAATCCATGGATTTGGAAGATAGGATTTGGTTCTGTGGGATTTACAATTCTCTCCATCTTTATCATAATTTCAAAACTTAAAGCTAAGAAACCTCCAGTAACAAAAAAGTCTAAAAAAAGCAAATAATTTTTTATCCCAATTCTAAATTGTTTACTTATATTACTTTTTTCTTTATTCTTAATTTTTATTTTCTCTTCCTTGCGCTGACATTCCACCAAGTTTTATGAATTAAAAGAAGTCATATTGAAATCTAAATATTCAGGGGCCATCACATTTTACCTTACTTACCCAATATAAGATGACTTTATTTCCCAAATGTTATTTTTTCAAAAATAGGCTATTTCAAATTTCATATATTAATGTTGGAAATTTTTACATTATGAGGTTTTCTTAATAAAAATCCAAAAATCCATCGAATTGAGATGTCATTGGCATATTGTAATTTCCCCTCACCATTTTCATTTAAAGGCTGTGTGAATTATATCTTGCCTCTTCTTAGGATAACTATATGGTTCTATTTAACTTTTTTTTTCAATGCCACCAGCTTATCTTTTATGTCATTTCTGGCTTTCTCCCCTGGCATTGGCGGAATTGTAATCCATTTATTAGATTGGGGCACCTGAAAGGCAGAGTTACATTACCCCGATGATATGACGGGTGATAAATAATGAAGCCCGAGGAGGGTTCTTAACCTAAATTCCAGACCATGGGCGACCACAGGAATAATTCGCTATAAGGAAAAATTCCTATGCCTCACCAGGAATCGAACCAGGACCTCACAAACTGTAGTCAGAAATGCTGACCACTATCCCATGAGGATCTTTGCTTTTGTCATTTAATTAAATGTTGCATTTATGAGGAAATTTGTTGACCTGCAAAAAGTAATGTATTTCTGGTAGGATGCATTTAAAGTTTTCTCTCTTATACTTATCATTTGGCTATGTAAAGATATTTTCTACACTATAGAAGACAATCTAGATATATTTGTAAATTTTTATTGTTAATATGAACTTCTGTAGGTACATGTCAAAATGTTAAATTAGTTGTGATTTTCACTGCCACTATGAGTTAGAAAAAAAAATACAGTGATTGAATGATTGATTGAATTTTAATCAGTCAATTATTTGAATAATCAAAATACAGCATGATAAATTTAAATCTGTTAGAGAAAGATGTGTTGTCAAAGAAAGGAATAGTTTTATTTAAGCTTAACAAGACTATAAATTCTGCTGAAGGGATTGGATAATTTAAAAAGCATAGTGTTAGTCAGTTCTTTTCTACCACAATACTCTACAGAGATGGCAATCAGACAGAATTGAAGAGAGGACTGACTAATTCATTTCACATCTCTGGTCCAGGAATTCCTTGTATGTTTTCTACGTGCAGTTGTAACTTGGACAAGCAATAATGATAAATTTAATATTTGAGTTTGTATTTTTTAACATTCTTACCTCATATGTTTATTTTGTTGGACGGTCGTTTCAAAGCTATTGCTCCGTCTTCAGCTTGCCACAAACTGGTTTTTTCTTTTCTTCAAGTTGTCGGCCCTGGATCTGTGTTCCAAGGTAGCAAAAGAAAATGGTTTTGAGGAAAAAATTATACACAAAAAAATTGATAAGTGCAAAAAACAGAAATTGAGAAATGAAAGCACTCTTTGGATAGAAAAGCCAATTGAAAGGAGATACAAGAAATTTACATATCACCCTTGGGCACACAATAAATTCCAAAAAAATTTTGGAAAATTCTACATCAAATTAGCACTCAAGAATGATTATAGTTTAAAAAAACTTATGAAAACCAACACAAATGAAAAAATTGAAGATAATAAAAAATCAGGAATATAAAATGTGCAGATTGTGATAAAGTATACATAGGGAAAACAAAGAGAAATTTAAACATTAGAACTAAAAAACCACATAAGAAATGTAAAAAAGGTAGAAGTGGAAAAATCTGCAGTAGCGGCTCATGTTTGGAAAGAGAGACACAAAATATAAATACAAAATTATTAAAACAGTTAGAAAACACCAATGAACTCACAATATGGGAAAAAATCTATATACAGAAGAACAAGGAGAAAATTATGAACTTTGAAATTCCTGGAGAAAGGAGCCTCATTACCAAGTTCCTTGGAACACAGATCCAGGGCCGACAACTTGAAGAAAAGAAAAAACCAGTTTGTGGCAAGCTGAAGATGGAGCAATAACTTTGAAACGATCGTCCAACAAAATAAACATACGAGGTAAGAATGCTAAAAAATACAAACTCAAATATTAAATTAAATCTCATAATGTAACTTCCTACGATTTTAAAATTATAAATTTATCTAATATGGACCTAGAACTTCATAAGATCTATCTTTTTATGCTATCCTGTATAATATCCATTTTTTGTCCAGATCCTGCATATTACATTTACAACACCTTATAAAATATTTTGTTCACTCCTATACTAATAACGGCCTAATTAACATTCTGTTTTTATGGAAGTAAGTTGAATTTACCAGAGAGGCCTTGATATCCATTGACAACGGCAAAACATAGAATCTCTGATAGGACTGATGGCATTTACATTTTTCTTTAATAATAAAGCTATATTTAAGTATGTCCACCGCTGTGGTCTCGAGATAGCTTGCTGTCTTGTCACACAGCAGGTCTGGGTTCGATTCCCGGTCAGGACAGGCTCCTAGGCGAGGTTTTTCCTCACTTGTAAGACAAATGTCACAAAACTTAGGGCCCAATGGTCCCCAAAAATCATCTGGTCTTCACCATCATCCTTCACCGGTGTGGAAAGCAACAGGAAGCTACCACACCTATAATTCCCTAGTAAAGCTGCAAAGCACAGCATAAAAAATGCTATGATTGCAGTGAAAGACCTGTTCTTGGGGAGAATTACTATGGATAGATGGATATTTAAGGATTTGGCATTAAAAGTGTGTGTACACTTACTTCATGAATCAGTGCAACAGATGGCATCAAAATCTCAATTTTTTAATGGTACTTTTGATGCAAAACATTGTCCAATTGAGTCTATGAAATTTAACCCTTTAGGTGCCGTGAGCTGATTAGATCAGCTCTGATGCTTCTGACCATTACCTGCCAGGTAATACACTTGCAAAGCCGATCACATCGGCAGATGCAATTTAAATTTCTGACAAAGAGATTTTACTAGTGGCATGCAGAGGGTTAAAAAAAAATTATATATCACAGTAAATATTTATGACATTTAAAAGTTGTGGTAAATGCAGGCTCTAGTTTGATAATGATGACTAATCTAAAATCTACAAAGAAAGATGGATTTCCCTTGTATAATACTAGTATTACAAGATGAGTTTATATTGTCAATAGTGAATTAAATTTGTCAGTAAACCAAGTAATGCTAGAAAATATGAATATTGTTTTTAGGGCACAAAGCTCAATTGTATGGGCTTGATTTATAAATTCCAGTCTCTGCATAACAACAGTAAAAGCTTAAAAAAAACTTTTATGTAAGAAGGTATATGAACGATAGAATTTATTTCTTAATTTAGACACAATAATGTGTTTATAATGTTCTTCTCTATAATGATCTCCTCTTTATAAAGATATTTTTGTACAACATGTGTTGAATTTTAATTTTAACACCCTCCATATATTGACTCCTTGATCCTTGTTATAAGTTATTGAATGGTATCAGTTGTATATTTACATTGATTTACTGATATGTAGCAGGTGTTGATGATGAAAGAGGATTTCAGTATACTAGTTCCAAAAATATTCTGCATCAGTAACGTGTGATTCATTAAGGTAATAATTGAATAGTTGTCTCGAAAAGAGATCCAACCCACAAATATTCAAAAGCTGAGTTTTCAGTGGATTAGTGATCTATCCGGAGAATATCACGGCATGATGCATGTAAAATTATCCCTGCTCTCTTCCAGGCCTGTTTTACTTATTTTTAATAGGTGACATTCAAGCAAATAGTGATTTTATGATTTACAAAATTGCGGAAGAAGTTAGTCAAGTCTCGAGTAGCATTTTATGGGTTAGATGTGTTTTTTTAGCATTGTATGTTTTCCAGTAGAAAGAGGAGCTGGCCCATTGCTACAACCTCCGACCTGGAGGACCAGGTAATTTGTAATCAGTGTTGTCTTCCTCTAGCCTTTAGTGAATCAACACTGAACTTCAAGGCAGTAGCTTTGGCCTATCCACCACCTGGGGATGCACCCAATTGGAAACTAACAACCCCATATGGGTTTACATTGGTTAGAAAAAATAGAAGAAAATCACTTGAAATGGTATGGACACCTGATAAGAATTGAAGAAGATAGAATACCAAAGAAGATCTATGATTGGAAAGCTAATGGAAAAAGTAGAAGAGGCAGACCTAGAGAACGATGGATAGATGGGAGTGAGGAGAAGTATGGAAGCTAGAGTTCGAGGGAAGAAGATACTTTAGACAGGGACCTCTGGCGACAAATCACTTTGGGTTGAAGGAGAAACACTGTATTGTGGAATATTCATAATAAAAAAAGTATTATTTACAAGTACGTAAGCCTATCTTTGCCAAGTGCTACCATATTTGTGTGTTTCCCTTGAACTATGATATTACAATACTTTGTAGGAGAGGAGTGAAGTGAGGAAATTTAATTATTAAACACTGGATACCATAATTTAAAGAATTCCCTAAGATTTATTTAATATATGTAGAAAATAACATATGAGATTTCTTTTAATTACTAGTTGGAATGCATCAATAATATCCAAAAGCGGCGAAACCTGGTCTGCATGAAAATCGAGAAATAATTCCATAAGATATTGATATAGACCAGGGCCGTCCAAACTATGGCCCGCCATCACTTTCTATCCGGCCCCTATATGCCTATAGCATTCTAGTAAATTAATATACGCCTATCTAAGGGTAAGCCTATAATATCAGTGATGGAACAAGAACTTGTGAAATATGTTATAACGACATAACAAGAAAAGTAGCAATTCAACACACAGTTAAAATAATACAATAGTAATAATAATAACAAACAATAAAATATTGTATGATCATGTAAAAATGACAGAACATAGATTCCGAAGAAGAATACAAGAATAGGTGTCACTTGGTAGAAGAAAAATGAGGTCGGCCAAAAATAACGTGGATTGATGATGTTTCGAGCAGCATGAGAGAAAAAGGACTGGACGATGGAAGATCGGAATGGTAAGAGATCTAGATGAGATTACAGTATATTAATTGGAAGCAGGAAGATGTTGTGAAACTGCTAAATAGATTATGATGATGATAATAATCCTCAGCAGCTATAATAGGACCTATGGCCCATGCTACCTTCATGTTTCTTCCATTAGGCCCGGGATGCAAATAAGTTTGGGCAGCTCTGATATAGACTATATATAAGACTACTACATATGTCAAGTTCTTTCTAGACTATATCAGACTTTTATAAGTTCACCATGTTTAGCATCTAATTTTACCTTTACATTGATATCCAATTACATTATGAACTCTTGAAAAAGCAACATTTATGGTCATTGCGGGATATTGCTAGAATTGAAAAGGCCAAAATCAACTCCCAGTACTACCAGGAAGAAGTTCTCACCCCAATTTACCCGACTGAAATCCCAGCTCTCTATGGTACAGACAAAAACCAAGTCTGGGTGCACCAAGACAAGGCCTCCAGTCACACTTCGGGTTCAACCTTGGCGTTCCTGGAGAAATGGAGCAGGAAACTGAAATACATGCTATTCCATTCAGCAACATCCCAGTGAAGTCTCCTGATGCATTACCGATGGACTTTGTGTCTTTGGACTCTTCAAAAGGGCACTGGGAAACAGGCGTCCTCGAACAATAGACGGTCTCTGGAAAGCATATAAAGAGGAGTGGGAACTTCTAGACATGGCTGTGCTGCGTAAGATTCTTCTGAGCGGAAACTCAGATGCCAAACCATAGCTCGGGTGAAGAGCCATCAATTAGAGCATGCTCGATGGTGGAGACACACCTTTTCTTAAGGTAAAACTTAAAAATCATTTGTTATCAGAGATCATAAACAACCCTCCATATATATATATATTTGAATTTTCTGTGTATAACTTTAGATAAGAGCTTTCTGCTCAGGTGCATGCATTCATCAAAGGTTTACTAAAAGAAATTAAGGATTTTTTAAAAATAAAAATGCATGTTTCTTCTAATATATTCTTCTTTATATCAATATAGTGGATTGTGCATTTGTGTAACAGAATAAGTTTTTACATTTATATCAGTGGGTGGCAGTGATTTTAAACTTCAAGCTCAATTTGCAATCATTAAAAACAATACAGTACAGTATTACAAAATACATACTCAAGCAACCGTGAACTAGAAATATGATTCTCATAAAAAAAAAAAAGGTGTAATTTAATATATCATTAAAATACAATGAGTCTCAAAAAATGTATAGAGTACAGTCTTAGAGGCACTGCTTTCATAATCAAGTTGACAGATATACAGTTTATATGGTTTTTGATTCAGAGGGTAAGGGGAAAATAAACTTTCAGTTTGCTGAAGGCAATTTAAATAAATATGGCAGAGATCCGGTTATTCTTTGATTAATACAAGAACACAGTAGCCCTGTATAAACATTTAGAGGCATTAAAAAAAACTATTCCATTAGCAACAATATAATAAGTAGGGCAAGGCAATTAATGATTTTCCATCTTTTTCTTATGAAGGTTGAAATATTGCTTGCATATATGAAAATGTATGGCATTAAAAACGGATTAAATAAAAACAATTCATTAGGGCATTTTTTTGTATTTTCTTAACTTTTTTAGGAATAGGTCATTTTTTTGGCAATTTTTAGGTCATTTTGAGCATTTTTTACACTTTTCCAGAAGGCTGCAACATTATTTGTATTTGATTTTTATTATAATTCAGTATTTTTCCTTGTCAATACAATTTCTTGGAATTAAGTAGTTGTTTTGCTTACTACTACCCCTATTTTTCAAGGTATGTGCGTAATGAACTTGCCCATTCTAGGAATTTTATTCAATTTCTTAGAGCTTATGCTAGCTTCTACCCTTATTCTGATTGTTAACTGCAATTCAAAATTGCTGTAAAAGTGCACTGTCTAATTGAAATGGATTTTCTGCAATAAAAGGTACTGTAATATGTATTTTTTAACTACTTTTCTTTTAATATTTTGATGTTAAATTAAATTTTATGTAATTCAGTAATCAAGTGAGTACTTAAACTAATAAATAATATTTTTATTGCTAATTCTCAACTTTTTTATTCATCATTTTTTTATTTTATCGGTCATTCTTTGCATTTTTTAGGTCATAAATGCATTTTTACCAATTTATAGGTCATTAAATGCCTTGCCCTAGTAATTAGTATATGCTGTATTTTAAATAATTATTGGGATTTCACTATTGTGGAAATGTCTAAGAGCTTAAGGAACAAAGAACCATAGAATCTGTATATCTTATTTTATTTCTGAGTATAGTGTTTCAAGTAGTGCATTCATTAACTTAAAATTACCCATTAAACATCATTGCTGGCATTCCAAAAATTTGTCAGTAGGCTTGCATTGATCTGAGTACAAAAACCTCCTATGGCTATGGGAAATACATGATGATTTTCTCAATTGTTATCATATATATTATTTAAATATTGTATCACTAACAAAGTACCTTAACTGTCAACCATTATATGCCAAAACCTAGCTTGAAATTTCTCCCAGAGAATCACTGTGTTGTACCAAGCCCATGTCCTAAATATTATCTCCTGTTTTTAACTGCAAGGCATTAAAATATAGCGCTAAATCTCTCATATAAACTATAGGGAAGTAATACAACTCGTGAATTGGTAGACTGAATAACCCTCACTCCCTGTCATCCACTGGTTACCATTGCTGGATTCTTGGTTTCCATTTCTCTGTACTGCAGTTAAAAATTAGGTACATATAATTTCTTCCATCTGAGCTACCTAGGCCTCCAATCTAAACGCTTGGGGTTAGGGAATTAACTGTGTATAAGAGAAAAATACGTGTTTAGATTGGAGGCCAGGTAGCTCAGATGGAAGAGCATTGACATAGAGAGTCAAAGGTTCTCGGTTCAAACCCCAGTCTAGGCGTATAT
The DNA here is from genome assembly GCA_030220185.1 of Diploptera punctata. Lineage (NCBI taxonomy): Eukaryota > Metazoa > Arthropoda > Insecta > Blattodea > Blaberidae > Diploptera > Diploptera punctata. The sequence goes on along the minus strand of JASPKZ010007247.1, from coordinate 954,368 downwards.
TTTTCTTTTCAAATATAATTTGTCCATCATTAAGATGTTTAAAAACGAATAATATTAACATTGAAAGAAGCACTACTGGCTTTATAAGTAATGTTTAAATTCCCAATAAAAAAGTCTTCTTAATAAAGAAGCCGCCATTTACAAAAATCATAGCAACGGCTCGTAGCATTTGGGGTTGGAATTAACTATGTATAAGAGAAAAATACGCGTTTAGATTGGAGGCCTAGGTAGCTCAGATGGAAGAGCATTGACATAGAGAGTCAAAGGTCCTGGGTTCAAACTCCAGTCTAGGCGTATATTTTTCTTTTCAAATATAATTTGTCCATAATTAAGATGTTTAAAAACGAATAATATTAACATTGAAAGAAGCACTACTGGCTTTATAAGTAATGTTTAAATTCCCAATAAAAAAGTCTTCTTAATAAAGAAGCCGCCATTTGCAAAAATCATAGCAACGGCTCGTAGCATTTGGGGTTGGAATTAACTATGTATAAGAGAAAAATACGCGTTTAGATTGGAGGCCTAGGTAGCTCAGTTGGAAGAGCATTGACATAGAGAATCAAAGGTCCTGGGTTCAAACCCCAGTCTAGGAGTATATTTTTCTTTTCAAATATAACATATAATTTTTTGGACATGGCCTTGGTACATCACAGTGCTTCTCTGGGAGAAATTTCAAGGTATGTTTCGGCGTGCAGTGGTTGATAGTTCCCTTGTAAGAAACTATATTTCAGGTAACTAATACTGTATTTCAATTCAATAGATGTGTATTTTAAAAAAACAATAATTTTGATGTTTTTTATTATTCATTTCATACATCTCAATGATGGATGAATCATATTTGAGGAAAAAATTATATGCTCAGACTGGGACTCGAACCCAGAACCTTTGGCTTTCTAGACCAATGCTCTACCGACTGAGCTATTTGGGCAAGTTCAATCTAAACACAAATTTTTCTCTTATATACATTGTTAATTCCCATGCATCAAATGCTATGAAACCTTTGCTTCTATCTTTGCAAATGCGGGAATTGACAATGTATATAAGAGAAAAATTTGCGTTTAGATTGAAACTTGCCCAGATAGCTCAGTCGGTAGAGCATTGGTCTAGAAAGCCAAAGGTCCTGGGTTCAAACTCCAGTCTGAGCATATAATTTTTCTCTTCAAATATAAATAATTATTTATTGCTAAGACCATAAAAACATTAACAATGACATGTAATGGGCTGTGCTTTATATTAAAGTTGTCCCACTACAGACCTTAGGAGGCCCTTGGGGTAGTGGGAGGTTAAGGCTCCAATTTTTCTAGACAAATCACCACTTGAAGTCAGCCCTACATGACAGCTGGCTTTACCTCCAGAGCAAGCATCTGGTATTCATTTCCATTAGAGGCTGGGTCAACCTCATGACCATGGTGCTGCAAGGTCTGAGTCAGTTTAAAAATTCTGACTCCATCAGGACTTGAACTCTAGACCTTCTGGCTTGTATAGCTTATTGCCTTAACCAACTATGATATAGCATGCCCCTACGATTTATATTAAACAGAAAAAATTACAATTAGCTAATAACTATTTTATATTTGTATGATTTTTAATAGGAAAATCTTATATGTTGTGCTATTTAGATAAATAGTGTATAGTATTGAGAAAAAAAACTACAAAATATTTTTTAAAAATGTTACTCCTTTATCATCAGACTACAAGTGAAACCCACTAAGTCAGATATTATCATAACTTAGATTTTATATAGTGGAATGCAGGCTTTCACGGCCAGTAATCATGGTAATAAAAGATTCCGGGCTATGTGGCCATGGTCTATAACTGGCGTTTCTTCCAGACGTTTCTCCCTCAACTGCGGAGGGCATCTTCAGTGGCGAGCGCTTCCAGCTGTAGCTTCCCTGTCGTAGACTCGACTGGACTGCAGTCGAGTCTACAACAGGGAAGCTACAGCTGGAAGCGCTCGCCACTGAAGATGCCCTCCGCAGTTGAGGGAGAAACGCCAGTTATAGACCACGGCCACATAGCCCGGAATCTTTTATTACTTAGATTTTATATGTTACTTATGTAAAATGTCACTCTCTTTTGTCTGGTGAAGTCCATTAAGTCTTATCTCAAAGCTTTTAAAATATTAATCACTCATCTCTGGGAAAAACCAGACAAGTCGATTTGTTTCAATTTTTCTTCTTCATCAAGACAACTTCAAAAGTTAAAGTTTTAGCTTTCTCAACAATCCTCCTCCATGCCAACCTGTCTCTTGCCATATTCAAACTAGTCACTTTCATTTTCCTTAGATCATTCGTTGTGTCATCCTCCCATCTGATCTTCGGTCTTCAACAGCTCTGCTTCCTATAGGTTTCCATTTGTAGAGTTTTTTTGACCAGTCTCTGATCATCCATTCTTATCAAATGTCCAAGCCTACCAATTCTGAGAGATCTTAAATGGTAACTATATTCTGATTTTTTTATTAATTTGTTTAGTTCGTTATTTGTTTTGATTCTCCAACAGTTATCAGTTCCTCTATTTGGTCCAAATATTCTTCTTAAAATTTTTCTTTCAAAAATTAGTAATTTCTGTTTTATTGTTCCTTTTAGGACCCAAGTTTCACAAGCATATGTAACTAACTACTGGTCTAATGAGTGTTTTGTATAACCTTATTTTGCAGTTTTTTATAATAATTTGCTTTTAAATAATGTTCTATTTGCAAAATAAGCTTTATCCCATTTACCAATCTTTCCTTAATTTTCTCTTCTAATTCAATTTTTCTTAATTTTCTTAATGTATAGGCCTCCTGTTCTTTATGCTACTTAATATGGTAAAAACTAGGCAAGTCTATTCTTCATTCTATTGGCTATAATAAGCAATTCATCTTTTAGATAAAATGGGGAAAGTTCAATGGGAAAAAGCAGATCTTGTTTGTGCTAGTTTTTCCCAGGGATGAGTGATTTAATAATTTCCACATGCACTTAATCAATACTATTACAGTATTTCGTCCACCGCTGTGGTCTCAAAGTAGCATGCTGCCTTGCCATGCAGTGGGCCCTAGTTCAAATCTCACTTGGGACAAGTTTCCTGAGAGGTTTTTTTTTATATATTTCCTCACCTGTAAAATAAATGTCAGGAAACTTTTAGACCCAAATGATCCCCAAACATGATATGGCCTTCATAATCATCATTAATATTTGCCTTAGATTAAATTTAACATTAAGAACTCTACTGGCGCACCACTATCATTATCATCCCTCATATAATCAGGGCAGCATAACCCACCTTCCAGGTGCCCCAACCTCAGAAGTGAGTTGCAATTATGCCAATGCCAGGAAAGAATATCAGAAATGTTGAAGTGATAACCTGGGACATTAAAAAAAAAACAGTGGAAGTTCCTTAATGTGTTTCACCTGTCAATTTATTTCATTAAAATATAAATTTCAAACAGTTTTGATGTTATAGTTTAAATTAACATTTTCCAGAATTGGATATGTTTTATTTTGGAAAGGAAAATTACGTTCGAACCTGGAGTCAAACCCCATATCTCTGACTCTGTACGTCAGTGTGATAACCGTTATGCTATTCGAACTTCCAATAGAAACATAAAATTTCTTTCCACTTATACAATTCTCCTTTTATCCGAAGACCGATAGCCATTGCTATCAACAATGCCAACTGACGACTTCTATTTGAAGTATTTTTATTGAGAATTTTAACATTACTTTTAAGCAGTAAAGCTTATTATTTTGATGTTATATTTTAATTCTGAAAAATGTTAATTTATGTCAGAGATCCGGGGTTCAACTCCCGATTCAACACAATTTTTCTTTCTAAAATTCAAAGAGTTTGTTGTCCACATTGTCGACTTAGTGGATATATCCTGTTAACAATGAGTTGTTTCTTATATGAGTCAGCAACCTTACATTTATTTTTTTTAATCGATGCCACCAGGGTTGTCGTCATGGCATTTCTGGTATTCTCTCCTGGCATGACGTATTTGTAACCCACTTTTGAGGTTGGGGTGCTAAGAATGCAGGGTTATATTGCCCCTATGATATTAAAGTTGATGATGATAAGCCCTTAATCTATGGGTTGAATATGATAGTAATGGCCAGATTGTGTTCAGGGACTGTTTGGGCCTTAAAAGTTTCCCAATATTTGTCTTACAGGTGAGCAAAACCCTGAAAAAACCTCATCCAGGAAACTTGTCCCAAACGATCGAATTTGGGCCTGCTACATGACAAGGCAGTATGCTACCTCGAGACCACAGCAGTGGACTCTTCATTTAATTTCATTATTAAATGATTTATTTTAGGAAGTAACATTTTGAAGTTCTTTTAATTAAGTTTTTTTTGAGAATGGGAACATCTTACCTCAAATTAATGTTGAGTTCTGTTTGAACATGTTTCGATATAATCCTCTATATCATCGTCAGCTTCCCCAGACTGTTGAGTTTTATGTTGTGGATCCATGTCGATATCAGAACTCAGTTCTTTGGCCAACCTGAGGAGGGAGCTGATATCGACATCCAGGGTCCACAACATAAAACTCAAAAGTCTGGGCAAGCTGACAATGATATAGAGGATTATATCGAAACATGTTCAAACATCATCATCCATGCAAGTATTAGGCCATGTGGCCTGTTATGGTCTCAAAGAGGAATTTTCCATCCAGCGCTTTTTTGGACGTCCCAGCGATCTTTTGCCTTGGGGGCAGTAGCGAAATATGGCTTTTGGAATTCTATGAGATGGCATTCGTTGAAGATAGGCTTTCCAGTTGTTCTGGTAGTTTTGTATATGGTGAAGAATGGGTTCTACATCCAACTCTTCCATGATTTCCTCATTTATTTTATGGTCCCACTTTGTGTACCCTGCCGTACGGTGCATAAATCGAATCTCATTTGCTGTTATTCGGCTTTCATCTCTTCTTCATATTGTCCATGCTTCACTACCATATCTTAATACTGGTCTTGCGAGAACCTTATAAAGCCGTAATTTTGTGTTCTTCTGTATTAAAGATGATTTCATTATACTGTTAATTATCTTCGTTGTTTTTGTAAAATTTGTGATTTTCTTTGATATATCAGCTTCATCTTGAAATGTTAAATTATAACCCAAATAATTAAATTTGTTTACTCGTTCTAGAATTTCATCATCCAAAACAATTTTGGTAGGTATAGGGTATTTCCCACAAAAGGCCATCACTTTAGTTTCCTTTGTATTGATTTCCATATTGTACCTTTTTGCAATTATATTAAAATTGTGTATAGAATACTGTAAATCTGTTTCTGTTGGAGCTATTAATACCAAATCATCTGCAAAAATCAAAGAGTCTATTTTATGGTTTCTATTAATTTGGATAGAACCGTGTCTCATCTGTCGCCAATCTTGGAGTATTCTATCCATGTATATGATAAAGAGCAATAATTTCGGTCCATTCTGTTTGTGTGTTATTGATTCGAACTGAAATCAAATTTGTTTTATAGATATTGTATAAATTTAAAATATGATGTTGTGGTAGATTGTTGTCAGCTAAAATTTCCAACAGTTTATTCCTATTGATTTTGTCGGAGGCTTCAACTCAACATTAATTTGAGGTAAGATGTTCCCGTTCTCAAAAAAAACTTAATCATTATTAAATATTGGAAGCATTAATGAAGGTGTGATTAATTGTAAGAAGAGACAAAAAATGATTCTTTAGGATAAAGGATGGTTCAACATACATAAAATTAGTATTGGTTGTTACAATAATACAGTGCTTTGTTGGAAAAAAAATATTAGATGGGACACTGTCCTCTCAGTTTTTTGTGATATGAGTCTTGTACTTAATTTCTACAATTTATTGTAAATGTAAGTTTGCCACTCTGAGAACTAATCTTTACATTAGACCACTAACTTGAAAATCTTACAAAGTGCATTATTATAAATATTCTGGAAGAACAAAATACTGTTTTATGTTACTCTTTATATAAAATCACAAGTTCCAATACTAAACAGAACTGCACACTCATTATTTACAAATAAAGTTCTACTTTTAATAAATACTTTTAATCCTAAATGAAATAATTCTGCCTAAGTGAACTTTGATCAACGAAATACCATTTACAAATAAATAATTACAAATCAATGGCACTACAGCTCCAATAGGCAAGGCTGATTAATATGGTTGCTATCACTGGCTAATATATGAAAATAAATGATTAGCAAGTCAATTCATTAAACTTATTTAGATAGAATTTTTTATCACTCACCTCATATTGATCTTCTTATTTAACTATAAACTAGTTTCGGAACATAGTTTCTGTTCCATCCTCAGTATCGTCACGACTGTTGTTCTGTCGTCTTGAAGAGCCGTCCACTCCTTCCATTGGCAGACTGAAAAACCTCGAAACCAGGTCATTCTCCCCGGGAATTCCAAAGTACATCAAAGCGAAAAGACAAAATTCCTGGGGAGAATGACCTGGTTTCGAGGTTTTTCAGTCTACCAATGGAAGGAGCGAAGGACGGCTCTTCAAGACGACAGAACAACGGCCGTTACGATACTGAGGATGGAACAGAAACTATGTTCCGAAACTAGTTTACAGTCAAATAAGAAGATCAATATGAGGTGAGTGATAAAATATTCTACCTAAATGAACATACCTCATAGTGTGAATTCCTAAAATAATTTTAATTCCACATCCTAAAATTGAAAAATGATTATGGCATAGCTTGGATTTGAACCTAACTCCCTCAATTATCACACAAGATTAGATCCAATTCCAAGCACTATATTCAAAGAAAAACATTTATGGTATATCCAGGAATTGAAACTAAGACCTCTAGAATTTTAGTCTAGACACCAACCATTACACCACAGAGGCAGTAATATACATATAATATAAACACGCAAACAAAACTCTCACTAATCTGGTCATTCCTTACACAAAGAGGTGCCATATGAGGTGTGGTAATAAAGAAACTGGATTCATACTGTAAAACTTAATGAAAACAAATCAGACAGTTTCAATGTAGTAGTAGTAGTATTCAAATGTTCTGAAGCTCTTGATTTGTCATCATTCGCTTGCGGACTTCCCAATAATATTCAGCAATTTGAAATGGTGTTCCAACTATTTTCTGAAGATCAGCGCAGAACATCAAGTGATCCTTGTTCATTATTGTATTTGTGTCCTTGCATACTATGCAGTGTGGAGAGTCTAGTAGCTTAATTCTATGTAGATATGCTGCCAAGCAATCATGACCAGGTCCAAGACAAAATGATGCAACTGCAATTGATCGGGGGCTGTTTGGTATTGTATCTGGTTCTAGTAATGTCTTCCATATCTTGGTTTCACATTGGTTTTGTTTTGTTCGGCTATATGGGATTTTATTTTCATTTTGGTGTAGAGTTTGTACTGATTTGTAAGATAGGTAATTGATCTTATTCTGCTGGATGAGTGTACCTTTTTTTGCAAGCATATCAGCCTTCTCATTACCTTCCATGCCACAGTGTGCTGGAATCCATTATAGAACAACATTTCTGTTTAGATTTTTAAACATCCTGATGCAATTTTTGGTTTCTATTATTCTATGGTCTTGGATGGGTCTGATTGTGTGTTAGTGCCATTATGGCTGAGCTAGAGTCAGAAAGTATTACAGCATTTTGGAAGGAATTGATATAAAGAAACAATTGTTGTAGGGCTGTAAGTATTGCATGTAGTTTGCCGTCATAATGTGTTGTATATTTCCCAAGAGAGATGTAAAATGAGAAGAGTTTATACGTTATTCCTGCTCCTGCTTCTCTATTCATTAGCGACCCATCTGTATAGACATGAAGCCACATTTGTTCTGGATATCTAATGTTGATTGTTTCAATGTTATCTCCTTTAATGTAGTCCCCTCCCCAATCCCTACAACACTCCAAGCAAAGTTTCCACTGTTGGAAGCAATGCTACAGGTCTTCTTCTGTAATGCTGTTTAAGAGTTGCGTTGCTTTTGCTTTAACTGAATCCATGGACTCGAATCTGTTCCTTTAAGTGCAGACTTGACTTTAGGGAAGAGAAAAAAGTCGAACAATGCTAGGTTCATGGATGTTCCATCACTTGGGTTGTTGTTTTTCGCCAAACAATGCTTCGCAGATAGTGTGTTGTATGCTGGTGCATTGTCCTGATGAAGGATCCATGAGTCACTCTTCCACAAGTCTGGACTCCTTCGTTGCACACATTCAATGAGGGTCTTCAAAACATTTCTGTAATATTCCGATTGACAGTCTGACCCAATCAATGTAGATAATCCTCCGGATATCGAAAAAGCAGTCATCATTGCTTTAAATTTCCTTAAATTCCTCCTGCCCTCCTTAAATTTCTTAAACCACTCAAAACTTGTGTGCAAGATAGGCATTGATGACCATATACTTCTGTTAACAAATTGTAACTTTATGTTGCAGATTTTCCAAGTTTTGTGAGGAATTTGATGTTAAAGCGCTGTTCCACTTTAACATTCAGCATTATTCTGACGGAGCTCAGACGCATGAACCACTTCTAAAACTGGTCAAGGCCAGACTAACTGCCGTGGGAGAATGAAACTTTTTGTGAAAGTAGAGGGAAGACTACTAGTCAATGCCCCATCCCCAACTTCATTATGGGAGTGGCCGGAAATGAGTAATAGAACCAATACAGTTTCTTTATTGCCACACCTCATATTGCTGAGCATGCCTGTACCTAATAAACTTTATTGATATTGTTTAGTTGTTTCTTGACTCACCTGCAGACTCTGCAGCAGAGGAGGCCATTGGACATCAGTTGTGAATGTAATACAGCATTGAGAATGTCACAAATGAAGTGAAGAAACTCGAATCTGCTTTGGAGTTAAGAAGTATGAGGTGAGTCAAGAAACAACTAAACAATATTAAAATAAACCTCATAGTGTTATTTCCTACCTACAAAACTTTATTAAATTCAAAGTTACAATGTTAGGCCTGGCATACATACATTTTCTTTCTTTTTCTTGTCATAAAAAAGTTGCACGTCCAATATAATATTCTCAGTAGAATGATTTCCTGAGAAGACACTTAGCCCAACTTGTCTGAATTTTCGTTTATTGTTCATCAGTACTTAAGTTACAATGTTGAAGTTATAAATTTTGCAGTTATAAATTTCAATTAAAATCATTATACATTTTTTTATGTTTAGTTATTTGCTGTAGCACAGCTCATGTAATTAGAATCCGGATTATCAAGAGATCAAACTATCGAGGGCCACATATTTTACAGAGAAGACTAATTTTTATATGTACATATACATATAAAATCTATCTAAGACTAAGATTCTGTTTGCTGTGATAAAGATACCAGCAATAAAAAAAATCACAGTGTTCTACAGGAGTCCTCCACTTATTTGTTTGCAAAATAGATAAAAATAGCAACTGTGGATTTGGAGGTCTAACAAAAAAAAAATATTGAAATTCATAGAATATCTAAAATGTTTACTCAAATCATTATTTTGAATAAGCAGAATTCTACTGTCATATACATGCTTATAACACTAATGCAAATTTAATATCAATGAATATATTTCTCTAAGAGAGACAAAAACAATTTTACATTTTTATTATTTCAGTAGAATAGTTATTCCCAAAAAAAAAAGTTCTTAGTTTTGTTATTCAATATCAGTATTTTTAAATCTTATATCTCATATATTTTCTTAATATATAAATATGAAAAATTTAGTGAGCATAGCTTTATTCTATGAATTTTATATGGAGGAAGATTTATCATCATCATTTAACATCACAAAAATAATAGGCCTTTTATAAACAAGGCTTTATTGCACATTACAGTTCCCCCTCCACCACCACAAACCTTGACGAGTATTTAACAAAACAACAGAGTAAACTTCAATACAGGCCATTACAGAGTATTAAACTATTTGTAATTATTTAAAAATTGTCATTTTATACAAAGAATCTCATACCTTTAGGTTTAAATTATAGAGATGGTAGAGGACTATAAATAGAGTACCAGAAAATGTTTCTCTTCAAATATAGAGTACCAGTATTTTGACATAGGGAACCAATGGTTGGAAATGCATATTTCTGGCACCACAAGATCTTGAACTTACAAAAGATTAAGATAAATTAAAAACCTCACAGTGATTTATTCCTATAAAAGTTCAATTACAAAAGATTGTTATTCAAAATTATATACATAAGATTTTGAATATGTAGTTTCGGTAACGGCTGAACCTGTTGTAAATCAAAAAACAATGTGTGACAGAATTTTGTGGAATGCCTTTACTCTGATTTTATGGTCAATGAGTGTAGCATGACTTCCTTCCCCCTTCTTTTTTTTTTTTTTCCTATTGCTGCAGAATTGTATTTCTTAACGCATTCCTGTACAATAACTGCATGTGTCGGTAGCAGGGGTACGAAATCCCAAGTTGAATATAGTGCAAAATATGTTATAAAAGAACCATCGTTTTACTTTCAAAAAGGCTTACACCCTGGCATTATACATTTTGTGTAATTTCCTGTGCTGTCAACCATTGTATGCCAAAACCTACTTTGAAATTTCTTCCAGAGAAATGTCTTGATGTACCAAGACCATATCCAAAAAAAAAACCTGCCGTTTTAACTGCATGGCACTAAATTCCAGCACCAAATCTCTCATTTAAATTACAGGGAAGTAATATAATTTGTGATTTGGTAGAATAGATAACCTTCACTACCTGCCGTCTGCATGGCAACCCACCTCACTCCACTCTTATGCAAGGAGGGAGTCCATCTGCTCCTAGCAATGGGTTGTCATTACTGGATTCATTTCTGTACCTTGATGTTAAAAATGGCAGATTTTTTGGACATGGCCTTCGTACATCACAATGCTTCTCTGGGAGAAATTTCAAGATAGGTTTTGGCATCCAATGATTGGCAATTCTCTTACGAGACTCGAAGGGAGATATAACCTCCTTTTTTTTTTCAACAAAAATGGTGACTTTCATAGCTTTTTAAGTTTGATATAAATGTAATAACAGATTAATATTTAATTTTAGGAAGTTATATTTTGAGGTTATTTTAATTATATTATTTTTAGTCTGGACATCTTACCTCAATACTAATGTTGATTTGTTCTTGAACATGTTTCAAAACAATTCTGTTTTATCGTTGCAACATAAATAAAACCAGTCTGGGATAGCTGACGATAAAACAGAATTGTTTTGAAACATGTTCAAGAACAAATTAACATTAGTATTGAGGTAAGATGTCCAGACTAAAAATAATATAATAATAACAGATTGCCTTTTCTCTTGTGAATGTTTTGACTTGCATTTTTCTTTAATAGTCTTTCCAGTCAGTGTGTTGGATGCTTAAACTGTCAAAAATCAATATTTTGTTAGCAATAATAGCACTATTATAGTAACATTAATATGCCTCCAGCTGTCATAATTAAATTATCATTTTGCAGCTACAGAATAAAATGAAATCTGTTGACTGAAGGGAATTTGTTCCGACTAGACCAGTGGACTGAATGGATTATGAAACAAATGCTTGATTTCGACCACATTTTAACTGAGTTAGACGTGAACAGAGACTGTAGATAGATGCAGGACATTTCATAGAGTAGGAATCCATTTCAAAGTCAATTTCGATTGGAGATGGATTTAACGGGTTTTGTTTTGGAGCTCCTGAAATATAAACACTAACTGCATGATAATTATTCAAAATAAAAAACAGATCTAAATGCCATGCACTATTTTAAAAGAGGAAACAGATAACACGACTCGAACCTAATATGTACAATAATTCTCACCAATCAAAGGCAAGTAGCCCTACCATCCAACATGTTTGGTGTTCCATTCATTGCATGATATCATTTCAAATAGGATCTTCATGAGTCAGTACTTTACAAACTTTAATACTAAAACTCTGACATTTGAACCACCAGATCAATATACCCTTTATAAAATTGCTTGTATAAGAAACTTATTTAACATAATCTCTACAATCCTTGAAATTATTAAGGTGTAATTCATTAACAGCCTATATGTACATGTATATATATATATAAAGGGTCTACATTTTACATTGTACCTGTGCGAGTGGTGTTTTCACTCTCTACTATGAACACATTTGATGCACTTGCAGCTTTCCTGCTTTAACTGAATAAAAAAGTGCTACATATAATGTTATAAGTGTTGAAAGTGTTGTCCTTCCTGGGTTATACAGGCATTGTATCTAGAAAGACATTCTGGGTGACGCAAGTGAGTTCTTGAAGGTTGCAGGAAATGTCTGAATAAATTTATCATGTACCCATCGAGCAGAGTTGTACTTAAAATAATTGTTATACATGAAAATACAATGCACCAGTAAAATCAGTCTCACCATTAATAACATAAAGCTAACTAATTGCATCTACATGCTGTGAAGGCCAAACTGGATGTGCATTCTACCGACTGAAGCAAGCCACATAGCCCACTTTAAAAACACCACTCAAGCAGCTACAACTTATAATGTGGACCCAGTATATATATGGTTTTGATAGTGAATTGTTCTAAGCCACAAAATTTTAAATTATGATTGGTTGGTTTGTATCTAATGTCGAGCACTTGATAATGAAATCATTCACTCTCTTGCACTCCAATATTTAGCAGAAAGGCTGGTCTCTTCTACAAAAGCTGGACAACGGAGGAGATGGTTTCTTTCCATATCTTCATTTAAATTGCAAAAAGGGCATTTAGGTGAATCTGTTATGCCAAGTCTGTGTAGGTGTTTATTCAGGAAGTCATGTCCCGTTAGCAGTCTGAATATTGCTACCAGGTACTCAGATTTTCTTTGTAATGTAGTAATGTCTAAGCTTGTAGATTTTCCCATTCCTTTCCAGATGTTTTGGTGGTGTATTCTTCTCTAAGTTTATTGATATATTTGAGACTATTTAACTCATGCCACAAATGCTAGTCAATGACCAATCACATTTCAATGAATTTTGTTTTACAACCAATGAGTCGTGTTTCACCTCACTCTTTATCGATTTCTCTTTATCAGCTCCTGCTTTTGTGATAAAGAAAGCTCCTCCTTTTTAATGTTCTGAACAGGACTGAACATTATTTTTCTCCAACAAATACATTGAATATAGCAAATAATGAACATATTCCTTGATTTTACTGAGTTGTTTACTAAAAACATAAATGAATAACCCATAATGTTGATTATGATATATAGTTTGATGTGTTTCATTATTTCTCCACTTTGGTACATTCTTACAATATTGCGATCTTATTTGCCAAAAAATAATATGATCTAGTTGCAGTGAATGAACATAACCTCACATTTCTGATTTGTTTTCAAACATTGCCATTTACATTAAATACATAAATATTTAAAAAAACTATAGTTAAACAATGAATTGTAAGTAAACAGTTTAATTTTATTCGTTAAATAGTCCTAACAAATGCCACTCTTGATTTCCAAATTCTCTAGATAAATTCACGACTCACGAAGTGAGGAGTGAATTTATCGATAATTTGGAAATCACTTGTGGCATTACTTGTGATAATTATTTTGATCGAGTGAAAGGAAACTGGAGTAGAAGTTGGGTTCAAAACAATTATTATTCAAAATAATTTAATTAAAATAACCTCAAAATATCACTTTCTAAGATTAAATTTTAAATTATGACTTATCATCATTAAGCCATTAAGACGTATTCAAGAAGCAGAAATTACCATGCAGGACATTTCAAAAAATTATTTTTTATCATTATCATTTTAATTAAATGCATAAAATTTATAGCCGATATAACATTTGAATTTTCTGCACTCCAACTATGGCCATAAGTTAGATTTTAAAATGTTGTGTCTTAGAATCATTCACCACCAAAGAGATATTATGGGGAAACCTGGTTGTAAGTTATGGAATAGAATATGAATAAAATGACAATAAATATATGTATTTCAGATAGACAAGATTCATGTAATAGGTTATGGTACTATAATGGCAATAATGCAGAAGAAAAACATAAAGAATTGAAATTTTGATGTAATCCAATGCATCCATTATAGAGATGTGTATAGTCTGTCTGCAAAACAAGTTGTGGCCTGTATCAAAGTTTATCAAGACATCACATGGAGATATGAAATAAATAACATTAAAACTAATAATAAATCATTACTACATTGGTCCCAGAGACAGAAATAACAGTACAAATAGGAACAGACAGAGTTGCCATCTGTTAAACAACATGCCAACACATCACTATATATTGTCAATGGATATATTTATTCTAAAAGCTGAATTTGGGTTGGCGAGACTTATTCTTATTCTGTTTTCAAATTTCTCTTTTATGTATGAAAAATCCATGACATTTCGAGGTTTTGCTTCAATCCAAAACCGATCAAATTCATAGAAAAGATAGCAATAAAATTGGTGAAATATTTTCATAGATGGCATCTGTTTGGAGACATTGTACACATGAGTTTTTGCAGAACCATCTTTAAGCATATGATATGCCATACTGGTCAAATTTATACCTACAATAGAATATGCATAGCCATACTGAGGATGATGGGAATGAGAAAGAACGTGACTTGCAGGTCCAGGATATTCTTGAGCAAAATAAATTAGATTTTCCAGCCCCAGCATTCCCATTCCTCTAAAATCTGTCTTTGGATCATCACCTTGAAATCCAATATCTTGCCATTGCTTGGTTACTCTGGCTTCAAGTTTTACTGATGGCATCAGTAGATTCCATAGCATCATCAACTTGGCTTCATGATCCTCATTGTCAGCATCATATTGAGTTGTTCGTAGCAATTCCACCTCCTGTATTAACTGGCGATAACCCCAAATATGTTCAATGCATTTAGCAAAGGATTTTCCAAACTGAGGATGAAACTTGGGATTAATTTTTTTCACTCTTAAGACAGTATGAACGGCATACTGTATCACATTTTCCTGATTAGGACCAGATAACTTTCTGCCGTCGCTTAATCTATCTAAAAACGCAACCATGTTTTTTATATCGGGTGATCTCGATAAAAGAAGTGAATTTTCCACCCCTAGATCTCTCGGTGCGCCTGCTTTCTCTCCATAACAAATCCTTTGTAATTCGCACAAACGAGTTGTTTTGTTCAAAAACCATTTCACTAGCGGCCGGAAATACCAACTAATGAGAGATAACAACGAATTTAATATATTCATCATTTTATCTTGTATATTTATTAACTAATATACACAAAATAGTTAATTATAAGAACAATAACCTTACATTTAATCAATAAATTTAATATTCATGATTAGAAGTAGTTGTGAAACAACACTAATAAAAATTCTCAATTTATCAACTTGAAGAATGTTAATCACTTATGTTATAAAAATATACAAATTTCAACTAATTATTCTCAAAATGTGAAAGATCTGTCATCGTAAACAAATCAATGTAACCAAACCCGCTTTCCTTTGACATTTCAGCATGATATTAAAAATATTACCAAGATCACCAACATCACAAATGGATAAATGCATTTTTCCCTCTTTGCACAAATAATTTTCAGAAGGCCGTGATCAATATTAAAAAAGTATGATGGCATAGAGTACAGCAGGAGTAGAGTCTATAGTGGGGTTTCTCTGAGTAGAGTGCTCCGTGCATGACGAATTAACGCTGCCAACCATCAGCCATCGTCAGTCATACTGATAGTGATAATCATCATCATATTCAAGGTATGGGCAAACCCTGGTATGGGCCTGTTGGCCCGTTCCGCTCCCCGATGCACTATATGCTGCAGGTGCAGGTCGTCTTTACAACGACGTTTTGGTCTTCCTACATTTATTCGGCTAGAGGTTTATAATGAAGCAGCTGTTTTGATAAACGATTATTTGGCATTCTTTGTATAAGTTTTGCTGTGGTCGTCGTCGTTCGATCTATCCGAATATTGTTTTGGGGAGTTCGAGTTTTTTTATATTTCCTCGTAGCAGGTAACCGGCCTGCTGCCGAGTAAGTCCAATGGTGGGGCTGCCACCTCAAAGCATTCATCGGTATAAACCCCTGGTGGAGGGCTGCCTCTTCCGCTTGTTTCGCCTTTATTGAAGCTTGTTCTTTTTGCCGATCCAACCGTTGAGGTCTTCACCCGTATCCCTGGGCAGGGGCCCTCGTTATACCCCGACAGATTGGGTCCTTGACAGAACTTAGTCACTAAGATTCTTAGTGTTCATCCCCGCGACGAGATCGCGCCTGTCAAGAATTACCCAGCTGTATACAGTTACGGCTTATGCCCCCTGTACACGCTTGGCCGGGTTAGTAGCCTCGTCTTCAACCAAGGCTAAAGGCACTGATAGTGATAACCCACTAAGAATTAGCTACATTGTTCGTTATCAAGTATTGTTATTCTTTTAAAAATGTTATTGATTTTTGCTTAGAAACGAATCATAAAAGAAAATTATAAATTCGATATAATAGTCTCTATAAATAAAATAGAGAAATAGAAGAAGAACCTATCGTTCAAATATTTCACGAGTTATCTGACAAACAGGAAACCAAGGAAGAAGAAAAAATATTGGAATTCAGAGACAATATTATATCTGTACACACACGTACATCTGAAATATTAATATGGGTGACGAGCCGATGTCCCATAAATAATTTCAAGAAACGGATGGAAAAAATTACAGAAACAATTTCTCTCTTGAAAGAAGAGATACTTCATATTTCTTGTGATTCATCTTTGTTATTAGTAATCATTCTGCCTATTGCGAAATATAATTCAAAGGCTATTGAAATATTGTGAGAATCAAATGACTCTGTGTTATCAATGCAATTAGATGATTGACTTTCAAAATATAGTTTGTTTCGTGTAAAAGCAATAAATATTGTTTTGTTGACCGAAGTCGTAACGAAATAAAAAAATCAGTTAAAATGATACCAAAGCCTTCAGTGAGAGCTCAGCCAAAAAGACGATTATCCCCATTATCAGCTGTCATTTATAGTGACAAGTTACTTCATTTAGAACAAATGTGCAATTGGAAATTGGCAAGATTATCTGAAACCACAGCATATTTGGATCCACTAACGAGAATGGAAATTGACAAATGAATACTTCCAGAGTCCAGAATATTCAAATGCATATTTTAGCATTGCATGTGAATTAGAGAAAAACATAGTAACTAAAGAACTGGATTTTAAGTCTTCGGGAACTCGTCTTTCGTCTTCAAATGTGAAAATTAACCCCAAATTTCACGCAGGACAATGTACGGAAATGAATTAACTTTATTTAAATTTAATGCAAATTTGAAGATAACAGAAACTCAACAGTGTCCACTATGCAAAGGCGATAGAATTCAAGAGGCTGAGTGAGATTTAAGTAAACAGGAATGTCCGGCTTTGGCAAACTCTTTTGACTTCATATTTAAAAAATAATTAAGTTTTGTATTGTTTTCAAGTTGTACAGAATGCCTTTTTATAATTTCGCAAAATTTTATCAAAATTAATATAATAAATGTAACGTAAATACAGTATATTCTGTTTTTAAACTTCATTAAACATATATGATCTCAATACAGTACTGTAGTTTGTTTTTTTCTCTTCTTTAGAATATTTCATCTTATCATCTTCCATCCTATATTTATGTAATACTGTTATTCTACATACTTTTTCCGTCTTTACTAACATTTCGTACTATTTAAACGTTTTCAACGATATTTATATGTTTTTATAATTATTAGATATTTGTCTAATTAGATTTCTGCAACTCGATGAAAATTTTATTTAAAGCAACAAAATGTTGATATATTGTTTCTATAACCAAAATACAACTTTTTTTTAGGGGTGGCGCGATTAGAAATTCTAAAAAATAAAAGTAATTTTCAATACGGTATGCACTATGGTGTATACCATATACTACTACAGTCATTAAGTTTTCAGACTTTACGCCTGGAGGGTAGGAACCCACAAGAATCTGGATGTCTCACAAAATGCCGATAACTCGGCGTATACTTAAAACAGAACCACATCCTCCCTCAAAATAGTCGCCGTTGGGCGTTATGTAAGTTTGCCAACGGTGGTACAGCTGCTGGAAGCACCACTGAAAGATGTTGGCAGGAACGTCCCATATGGCTTCTCTTGTTACAGTAATGGCTTCTTCGGAAAAATGAAATCTACGCCCATGTAGGATTGATTTCATGCGAGGAAAGAGGAGAATGTCGCATGGTGCGAGATCAGGTGAGTACGGAGGGTGTGGCAAAACTGTCACCTGTTGCCTTGCAAGTTCCTCTTGGACATGGACAGAACGATGTGCGGGGGTGATGTCGTGTAACAACAGCCAATTCTTTGTATGGCAAATCTCAGGTCACTTACGGCGAATTTAATCTCGTAAACGGCCAAGAATCTCTTTGCAGCGGGTTGTGTTTACAGTTGCACCTTCTGGGATGAACTCCATGTGAACAAATCTGTTTGAATAAAAAAAAAGATCAAGCATCACCTTGCCTTTTGACCTATTTTGTCACGGTTTTTTTCTGTCATGGTGATAATGACATTTTACAGATGGCGGATTGTCGTTTCAGTTGCGGATCGTAAAGGAAATACCATGTTTCGTCTCCGGTTTTTATTCGGTGAGAAACGTCGGATCATCGTCAGCACTACTGATGAGGTCACCACAAATCGTCATGCGATCATCACGTTGGCCTTGTGACAGGATTCGTGGCACATTGTGCTGGTTAACACGAGACATGTTTCAGGTCATCAGACAGAATTTTGTAGCAAGTACCATGGCTGACCCCTACCACTACTGCCAGATCGTCTACTGATTGGGAGCGGTTAGCAGGCACCAACATTACAACCTCTTCGACCTTGCGTTTAGTTCGAATTGTTTGTGGCCGACCAGTACGAACATCATCTTCCAAAACTGTCTCTTCCTTGCAAAAAAAAAATCGTCAGTGCCACCTAAACACAACACTATAACTTAATGCGTCCTCACCATAAACCTGCTGCATCATTTGAAACGTTCCGGCAGCGGTCTTGGCTAATTTCTGACAGAACTTGATGTTTCCGCATTGCTCACACTGTGACATCTCGAGTTCCGACGTGTGCATTCAAATCACCGTCACAACAAAGACCATAGTTCTGCTTGCAGTGCATGCACTCAACTGTCTCTTGCTGGGACGAGAGACTAACTGATAAGGTACCATACCATGGCGCCACCTATGCTCTACAGTGCACCACAGCGCCACTATGCGCTCAGTCTCAAAACTTAATGACTGTACCCTGTATAGGGGATGATTGGAAAATTTAGCTCAGGATAGGGGCGAATGGAGAACTTATATCCACGTGGTCATGAATCTTTGGGTTAGTTCTGAAACAGCTCCAGAGGTATTAGAGTAGCCATGACAAGAAACAGTCCTCATTTTTTCTTCATATTTATAGATAAAGTGAGTTAAAGATTACCAAATTCCAGGATGAAATACAATTGTATTTTAATCCAATTTTCATAGAATAACTGCTGTAACCAGAGAGGTCATGATAGAATATAGTCCCACTTTCTTTTTTCATATGTACGAGTAAAATGAGTTAAAGATAATGACAATCCGCGGTCAAATACGTATAAAATATCATTTTAATGAATATTTGTTGCATTTAAGTAGTGTTAAAGTGGGTAAATAAATACATTGTTAGCTACCACGGTGCCTACCATTTTACAAATATTTGTTGCATTAAACCGCTGTGGTCTCGAGGTAGCGTGCTGCCTTGTCACGCAGCGGGCGCGGGTTCGATTCCCGGTCGGGACAGGCTCCTGAGTGAGGTTTTTTTTTGTCGGGGTTTTTCCTCACCTATAAGACAAATGTCAGGAAGCTTAGGGTCCAACGGTCCCTGAAAATCATCTGGCCATCATCATCATCACCCTTATCATTATCAACCTTCACCGGTGTGGAGCAACGGGAAGCTATCACACCTAACATTCCCTAATAAAGCTGCAAATGCTATGATTGCAGCGAAAGACCTTTTATAAGATTCATGATGTGTTCCGTCGAGGTATTATTCAAAATTAAAATATAAAATTATGGAATATTCACCTGAAAGTTCCGTCTCCTCAACTTAATTAATTATTTAACTGTAGCGCTTTCGGGACTTGTCCCATCATCGGCAGGATTCAAAGAATCCCGAAAGCGCTACAGTTAAATAATTAATTAAGTTGAGGAGACGGTACTTTCAAGTAAATATTCCATAATTTTATATTTTAATAGTGAAAGACCTACCCTCGGGCCGAATTACTAGATACATAGAAAGTAGTGTTTAAGAGTGTAAATAAATAAAACAAAAAGCGCACAAGTTGTGCACGAATCTAACTAAAGTTAATGTCTTCTACACAACTGTTCACAGTACCGTTAGTCTGTGCAGGTCTCAATTATTGATTTGGGTAGTCTTTTATATGATGTAATGTGGTAACGGTCACACGGTAGTTCACAAAGTTCACATACACATGTTGAGTTAGGGTCGTGGTAGGTCTTCAAATTACATACTTTGTGGTGGTATCCATGCGTTGCCAGGGAATTTACAAAGTGGCGTAGGTGTTGGTTGGTTTCCATCCATGTTCTATTTACCATTGCTTATGTGGAATAAAATCCGGGCCAGATCTCTACTGATTTCTGGCTTCTTATTTCCATTAGCTTTCCCCAGTTCTCCGTAAATGGTAACTTAAATTAAATTCCTGAGATTTTCTATTAGGAAGGTCTCTCTGACAAGTTCGTATACAAGTCGTGATCGGGTGTGTTTGGATAATCCCAGTACTGACTTCAGGAACCGGGCTTTGACGGCCTTTATTGTTTATAGGTATTTTATTCCTAGTTTTTCCCAGATTAGTTCTATACCTATGTTAAAATGGGTATGATCTTGGCGTCGAAGAGATTCATTGCGGTTTTTAGAGATAATTTGGATATTGACCTTATGTCAAAGATTGCCTTTGTGGCTGCTGTTGCTCTTGCTTTGATGTGAATCCTGAATGATTTCATTGTCGTTTGGAGGGTCATGCCCAGGTATTTGAAGGAGTTAACTGTTTGGAGGGATTCATTTTTTTTCTGTCCTGAAGTTCATTTGAACTGTTTTCTTTGGGTTGATCTGGAGTTTATTTTCGTCGGCCCATATTTCTAGCGCGTTAATCGCGTTTTGAAGGTCCTTTTTGTCTGGTGATCCGATGGCCATATCGTCCGCGAACATATATAATTTTATGTTGCTTGCTGTTTCCTTTATTTTGTCGGCTAAATCATACGTCACCACGTTAAATAGCAGTGGGCTGAGTGGGTCTCTCTTTAGTAACCCATCAGTCTGCTTGACTTCCTTGGAGATATTTAGTTTGGGAAGACATTTCATTTTGTGTGTTGGTCATTCTGATAAATCTATTCTCTTTCTGGTGAGGCTATTAGAAAAAGGGAAAAATAGTTAACGAATTTACCTTTCCGTATGTTCTCTGTAGATGAAGTTTATTACTGACGTGGACCTATTTATTTGGGTATCTTCACTTGAAAAAGTGTAAAGTAGAATTAAAATTATTATTTTTGTATTAGTATCCAATACAAACATGTTTCAAAGTCTTTTTGACGATGTAAAGCGAATGAACAAGCGTCAGGTAAGGACCCTGCCTAACCCAATTTTTTAAAAGACTACATATGGATAATGTGGTAAAATTTGACTTTATATTTATATAAACACATACACGACATTTTTGGAAATTTTATGCCAGGTATAAGTACATATATATTCAAATAAAAAAAATCGAAAAAGCACGAATTATTATAGCAGTTTGAGAATAATTACTTGAGGAATATATACCGGTATATAAGTATAAATATCTCTTAATAAAATTGTAAGTTGAGGTAAAAGTAACCTAAAATTACCACATTTACAATAGAAAATGTGCATAGTAATTAATCAAACCGGATAACCAACATCAGAAACATGCAGAGATTAAAGCAATGACAATAAACCAATTAATCTGGTGTAAACTAACTCCCATTTTTTCACCTAAATGCCCATATTCTCAGGTAATTAAATAAATTTAGTATATAGGCTATCTGATGTCAGAATAAGCATGTTGGCAATTGGCCATAGCAGGTATGTAGGAAAAACTGCACTTAAACTAGCGTGAAATATTTTGTCCTATAGAACAACAGTGCGCATGCACCAGAGGTTATAGAGCCACAATCGGACCACATATCGATTATCATCCTCGATTACTATCCATCGCTCTGAAATTTAAATGCCCAAATTTTCCAATAAATCCCCAAATCTATGTTAAAAAAAAATATTGATAATATTAAAATTACCAATCGTTTAAAAATGGGTGTACACTTACTTTTCACTCCCTAACGCTGATCCAACCAGCAGTAACCCATAACAGCGATAGAAAAATCATAGACTAAGTAATATACTCTGTGGAGAAAATAGCAGTTAGCATCACAATATTGTCTAACAGTGTCATAATATTGTGATTTGCATATTTAAATTAATACTTCAAAATTGTCTAATAATGTTATAATAATTGTTTGAAAAAGTTTAAAATATTAAATAATGTTAGTAAATACAGAAGAAGAGCTATAGTTTACAACAATATAACTGACAAATCAAGCGCTAGTAGAAGTGCAGTTGAGCTGGTATGTATGTTATCAAGTTGGCAAATATGATGCTAGCAGTCACTTGTTCTCCATTGCAACATTCGTAGACTTACCTAATGTAGAATAGGTATCCAACATGTGTTGCAAAAAGTCCAAATTAAACACTGCGCATGTGTCAGTAGATTGTAGCGGATACAATATAGAATTGCATGATGCAGCCAACATACAGAATATTGGAATGCACATTCCCAACCATAGAGAAAACATCCCAAACATCTGCGCAACGTATGTGCCCAAATATTGAAGTCTTTAACTTAAAAAGCTAACCCTAATTACAAATGTTCAAACTAGATTGAAGTCTTAAACTTAAAAATTTAACCAAAATACAAATATTTACTTCAACTAGATTAATCCCTTGAAATTCATTGGAGAACATTTTTTTGACAACTCACCTCATAGATTTCGTGTTTATCATGAAACTGCGGTTTCAAACATAATCACGTCCATCGTCAACCATAACTCTGACTGATTAAATTCTTTGGCTGTCATCTATGAAGATGATTTAATTAGTACATAGTAACTTTTAAATTGTGTGTTGGCTGCATTGTACAGTAAAACTTGTTTAATCCGGAATGTGAGTAATGTGGAAATCTGTCCAATGTGAACAAATTTATTGGTCCTGGCAAAATAATAGTACTTTTACATGTATTTATTTTACATAAAACAGAATCTGTCTAACGCGGAAACGGAAGGATATTTTTATACAAGTCATGAAAAAAATTATAAAGCAGAAAGACAGAGAGAAAAATAAATTAGTTTCCACTTCATTGAATTCCGGTTAGACCAATAAAAAAAAACAAACCTGGAATGATTCCTGCCGCCGGGTAAACTAGATATTCTGTGTGAAGTTTTCTTTCGGCCTCACTGCACACCCGTTATGTGAAATACAGATACTGTACCTGTCTTACAAATAACCATTGCACTGTAAAATCTTAAATTTAAGTTCTGAGTCCGATCTTTCACCGGTAGCGTTCTGAATTTACGGAATAAAGATTGCTAAAACATATGTATCATTGTAATTAAGTGAAAAAGTGAAAGTGGTGAAGATAAAAAAAAAGCTCTCAGTGCCTGAAATAAAGACTAAATTTAAATGTGGAAATTCTCAAGTTTGAGACTTTAAACACGCAAAGAAAAAAATAATGAATGAATGGATGCAAGGAAATGGTCAAATGAAGAGAAAGCCAAAAAAAACAGGAAATGAAGAAATGAATGAAGTAGTGCGATAACGAGAAACAAATATGACTGCATTGGAGACCGGAGACAAGTTTGGGTGAACGAATTCCATGTGTTGTTTGTTTAAAAAATAAAAGGGGATTCATCAAGGTTAAACATGTCAAACGGGAATAGAAAATGTATATTTACATGTCATCTGTGATCTCCAAGACATACTAAGCCAACACAATATTTAGGCGCCGAATATAAACGCGGTTTGTTTGTGCCCGGTCTAAAGCGAGTTAACTGACCGATGGCCGCATACACAATAGTCTCTTTAAACTCCTTAACTGGTTTACGGTACTGAATGTGACACATTATATGGCTGACACATCATTGCAATATCTACCTAGTTGATTATTGTAAAGAAATATAGGAAAAACTGCACTTAAACTAGCGTGAAATATTTTCAAAGTCCTATAGAACAACAGTAAGCATGTGCAATCGAACCACATATAGATTATCATCCTCGATTATTATCCGTCGCTATGAAATTTAAATGACCAATATTTGCAATAAATCCCAAAATATATCAACAATATTAAAATCACCAAATGTTTATTAAAAATGGGTATACACTTACTTATCACTCCCTAACGCTGATCCAACCAGCGATAACCCAAAACAGCAATAGAAAAATCATAGACTAAGTAATTTACTCTCTGGAGAAAATAACAGTTAGCATCACAATATTGTCTAACAGTGTCATGATATTGTGATTTGCATATTTAAATATATACTTCAAAATTATCTAATAATGTTGTAAAAATTGTTTGAAAAAGTTTAAAATATTAAATAATGTTAGTAAATACAGAAAAACAGCTATAGTGTACAATAATATAACTGAAAAATCAAGTGCTAGTAGAAGTGCAGTTGAGCCGAAATATATTCAAATAATCGTTAAAAAATATGTTAGAAGCATTTTAAATGGTAGTAAATAATTTTAAAAATGAAACCGTAAGAATAAAATTTGACAGGAGTTTATTAAGGTATTTAATTAGTCATGTCACATATTCAAAAGTTGAGCCAAAAATGTTTAAAATACATTCAAAATGATAGTAAATGTTTTTTAAAGTGAAACCGTAAGAGTAATATTTGACAAGTTGTGTGAGATATTTTAAAAGTCGTGTCACATGTTGGATACTTGAGCCCATATTCTTAATACACGTAAAATCTAATTATTTTTATTTTCAGTTCCTGTATCAGGTTCTGAGCTTTGGAATGATAGTGTCTTCAGCTTTGATGATATGGAAAGGATTGATGGTTGTTACTGGAAGTGAAAGTCCAATTGTAGTTGTTCTCAGGTTAGTTTCATAATTTTGAATTGTTGGTGTCTGTCAGTCCTATATGCCGTTTTTGGAAAAACAGTACTTTACTTTGATGTTTTTATTATTATTTGAAGAGAAACATTTTTGCCTAGACCAAGACTCGAACCTGGGACCTTTGGTTTTCCGGGCCAAATGCTCTACCAACTGAGCTACCAAGGCGAGTTGCAATCTAGACACAAATTTTTCTCTTTATACGTTGTAATTCCCTTGTGCCAAATGCTTTAAAACCGTTGCTTCCATCTTTGCATATGGCAGCCTCTTAGTTAAGAAGACATTAATTGGGAATTTAACACTACTTTATAAAGCCAATAGGGCTTCTATTGATGTTTTTATTATTATTTTAACGCTTTTCACTGAAGGATAAATTATATTTGAAGAGAAAAATTTTTGCCTAGACCGAGACTCAAACCCGGGACATATAATTTATCCTTCAGTGAGAAGTGTTAAATTAATAATAAAAACATCAATAGAAGACCTACTGGCTTTATAAAGTAGTGTTAAATTCCCAATTAATGTCTTCTTAACTAAGAGGCCGCCATATGCAAAGATAGAAGCAACGGTTTCAAAGCATTTGGCACGAGGTAATTACAATGTATAAAGAGAAAAATTTGCATCTAGATCGCAACTCGCCTGGGTAGCTCAGTTGGTAGAGCATTTGGCCCAGAAAGCCAAAGGTCCCGGGTTTGAGTCTCGGTCTAGGCAAAAGTTTTTCTCTTCAAATATAATAGTACTTTACCTTTCCCAATTTTTTTCCTAAGTCCTACAAAATAACAGTGTGCATGCACATTGGTTTATAGAGCTGTTGCTAGATGGCAGCACATGTGGTATGACCAACCTTCGAAATAAATTCCCAAACTTTATTAGAAATGGATGTACACTAACTTCTCCCTTCCTAACATAAAATAAATTATATGCATATTATTTACGAAAGTGTACACTAATCTGATATACACTAACACAAAGCTAACAAAAATAGTACTTACCTAACAAAAATATGTGTAATTGAGTTGTTGATGGTGGCAACATTGGAAGAGGAGGGAAAATAGCTAATGAGTTTCACAATATTGTCTAAAAATGTTGTAATGTTACCATGTTTTTCGTAAATAAATAACAGCATATATCATCATCATCTGGTATTATGGCAGCTGCTGTCTTCCGGAAACCAAGCGCCATTCCTCTCTGTCCATCCATTGATCTTCCTCCAATCCTCTGATATTCATAGCTCCTTGTACCCCTTCTATAAGTTTTCTTAGGTCTTCCTCTCTTTCTCCTTTCCATTGGGATCCATTCCATAATAATTTTAGGCAATCTTTGCTCTGGCATTCTTTTGACATGGTGATACCACTGTAATCTTTTCTTTTCTATAATGTCTGTGATGTCCGGTTCCTCTTGTACACCCATAATTTCCCTTATTTCTTTATTTCATATTTTATCCATTCTAGATTTTCCAGCTGATTGTGTTAAAACATCCATTTCTGTAACAGCATATATAAGAGAAAAATTTGCATTTGGACTTGCTCAGATGGCTCAGTTGGTAGAGTATTGGCCTGGAAAGCCAAAGTCCTGGGTTAAAGCCCCAGTCTGAGCATATAATTTTTTTCTTCAAATATAAAATAAATAAATACCTAAAAATTGTAAAAGAATGTTAAAAGTATCATTGAAAAATGTTAAAAATATTACAAAATGTTAATAAAGATAGAAGTAGTATGTAGAATAACAGTGTTACAAGAATATACTGTGGAAAATGAAGGGAAAGGTAATGTACTATAGGGCCCATTTTTTTTTTAATTTAATTAGATCCTTGACATGTATCCTTATATATTAAGATTAACCTTTGTGGGTAGATTTTAGTTTAGTACCTCAAAATATACCCATTGAATATAGAAACTGAGACCTGATTGATATTAACATTATGCATGATGCACATGTATAATAAATTTTCAATTTCTTTACATAAATCAATTTCTTTCATTGTAATTTGCTAGAAGACACTGTACCACCTTGTCCTAGGAGACACCTTCAATACTTAAATTGAGGGGTTATGTGGACTAACAACGTAAGTGACTTTAAGTCCTTATTTCATAAATCACATTTTTCTATCTATCTAACACTCGGGAGTAGCTGACTGCGGCCCTCAATTGCACGGATGCTGTAGCCGCCCAACTGAGAGCCACATTCAGCTATTCCCAAATATTAGATATATAGAAAAATGTGATCTGTGAATTAACGACTTTAACACATTCAGAGTACCAGGCACTGAGCAGGGCATTTAAACCCACAGGCCAGCCATTTAAATACCCCAGCTACCCTTTTCGTGGCACTTCAGAAAATGGACTATTGTTCACAAGCTATTAGTCCTAGAAAATTCAAATTTTGTACATACCTAAAGGATATATTCTAGTAGGATTTGATGGTGAAATAACTTGGATGATTGACATCACATGGTATCGGCGTATCAATTTCAGGAAGTGGAAGTTCATCTTCACTTTCACTTTGTGAATCTTCTAATTCAGGAATCAGTTCATCACCTGAATCATCATTATACAAAATATTCACTAATTCTTCTTCAGTGAGATATTTTTCTTTCGCCATGGTTTCACTCACGCACAAACAACAGCGCGATAATGAGAAACATATATGACTGCATTGGAGCCTGAATGCAAGTTTGGGTGAACGAATTTCATCTGCTGTTTGTTTTAAAAATGAAAGGGGATTCACCAAGGTTAAACGTGTCAAATGGGAATAGAAAATGTACATTTACATGCCATCTATGATCTCCAAGACATACTAAGCCAACACAATATTTAGGCGCCGAATATAAATGCGGTTTGTTCGCGCTCGCTCTAAAACGAGTTAACTGACAGACGGCCGCATACACAATAGTCTCTTTAAATGCC
Source organism: Diploptera punctata (assembly GCA_030220185.1). NCBI lineage: Eukaryota > Metazoa > Arthropoda > Insecta > Blattodea > Blaberidae > Diploptera > Diploptera punctata. The sequence continues at coordinate 926,330 of JASPKZ010007247.1, read as the reverse complement.
TTAACTGGTTTATGGTACTGAATGTGACACATTTAGGTTGTTAGTCCAAATTCTCAAATGAATAAAACCTTATCCTAGGAGACGTCTTCAGTACTTAAATTGCTTTTGCTCTCAAATGAATAAAACACCTTTCAAAATTAAACATTTTTCCTTCTCCTTCATGTATATTATTCTATCTCTTTTCTATTTGGCTTTTTCTCTCTTTTTAACTATCTTTTTATCCTTTTTTTCAACTGCTTCAAAATTTCCCTCATTTATCATTAACTGTCCATTTCCATTATATAATGTATTTCTATGTGTGTCCATATGTTCAGTTTTATTGATGTTTACTTCCAGTCCCAATTTCTTTGTGTTACTCAATAGTATGTGCATGTTGGCCCTAGTATCTCCTCACTATTGCCTAATAATACTACATCATCAGCATAAACTAGCAGCTTATTGACACCATTAAATTGAAGGCCTTCTTCATCTTCTAAAGATTTGATGGCTTATTATAGTACAAAATAGAATAGTAGAGGAGATAGTGCATCTTGTTGCTTTAACCCACTGCGAGAATATATTGTATGTCACCATAAATTGATACTTATCTTAATGAGGAAGAAATTTTCTCATGGAATAATATATTGACTTAGGCTTTCATGGTCGGATGATCTTGTAGAAGATTTCTAGACAGTCTCAAGACAATGATTGAGGATGCCGGACGCAGTCTCTGGCAAAACGTTGGGGAACTACAAGCCTCAAGACCATGGCCCACAGCCCGGAAATATTCTACAAGATTTCTCATGGAAGTTTGGCGAGCATATAGGATGGTGACCACACAGTATCATGAGGAATTTGAATTGTCGTGATAAGTAGCAGTCCCAGATTAAAAAATCCCATATAACTTTTGGGAGGGGAGGGCTGACATGCAGATCAATATTATACCAATACTGGCTGGATGATTTTCCATATCTTTGATTAACTCGTGTAGATATGAGGACAGCTTAGTGTCTAGTAGCCCAAGGTCCTTCTAGGCTTGTTACACCATGGAGTTTTTGCCTACATTGTACTTAAATCTGTCTTACTCCAAACCCAAATTTCAGCTGTGTAAAGTAACATTTGGAGATAGTGTAGTTTATATAATGTAATCTTTACATTTTTTGGTAAATTCCATTCCTATAATTTTAGTCAAAACATTTGGTCAGCTTAGCAAGGAACAGTGTTTAGTAATTATTTTAATTATATTTTTATTTTTGAACAGTGGAAGTATGGAGCCTGCTTTCCATCGAGGAGATTTGCTGTTTCTTACAAACTATAAGGAAGAGCCAGTTAGAGTTGGAGAAATAGTGGTATTCAAAGTGGAAGGTCGTGATATTCCTATTGTACATCGTGTGCTCAAACTCCATGAAAAGTAAGTTTTAATATAACACTGTACATGTGCTAATGATAATCTCTGAGAGTAAATCGAAAGTAATGGCATTCGATGTGTGGTGTAATTAGCATTAATGACAGTATAATACAACATACTGCCAGAAGGAAGTCATTAATATTAAATTTAATAAATTGTACAGAATGTGTGGCACTGAAAAATAACACATTGAGGAGTACACAATTAAAATTTTACAAAATTATAGTGGTATCTACCTTAACGTACGCAAGTGAGAACTGGACTCTTAATAATTCAGACAGAAGAAAAATAGAAACTGCAGAAATGAAGTTCTTGTCTTTAGTAGCGGGTGTGACAATTTCAGACAGAAAAAGTAATTAAGATATTAGAAAATACTTAAATATTTTTAATTTCTTCTTCTTCACTTCCTGGTTTTTAATTTAACAAATAGAATTGACAATATGAGAAACGATTGGTATGAACATGTTCAAAAAATACCTACAGATAGAATTTCTCAGCTATTACTAAAGTTAATTATAGAATATTCACCTGAAAGGTCCGTCTCCTCAACTTAATTATCATTTAACTGTAGCGCTTTCGGGACTTGTCCCATCATCGGCAGGATTCAAAACTGGTGTTTCACTGAAGATCTGGTAGAGGGGGTTGCATGTATTGGGTTCGTTTTCGTTTATCAGGCTGTCGTTGTGAGCTGCTTTCATGATTTCCATCTCTTCGAGTACGTTTATCTTCGCTGGATTATTTTCTCTGTGCATCACTGTTAGGGTGTTTTCAATATTTAACATGCGATGTCCTTCATGGATAACGTGTTTTGCATAGCTTGATTTACCTTCTGCGTGAACGAAGTCTCGAAAATGTTCTTTGAATCTGATGTTAAAACTCCTGTTTGTCCTTCCTATATAAAATTGTTGCGTCCTTACATGTCAGTTTATAAACTCCTTTGCTGTTGAAAATGTTATTTTCTTCAATGTTATTGTTTATTATGTTGTTTAATTTGTTATTGGTTCTGTATGCTATTTTTACGTTTTTATCGGCTTTCTTTAGTGCATTGGCTAATTTTGTCGTTTCTTTTCCTGTGTATGTAAGTGTTATCCATGTTTTCTTGTTGTTGTCAGATTCTTTTCTAGTTTAGTTATGTTGGTTATGTTGTTCTTCCTTTTTTGTTTTTTACGAGCTTATCTATGAATTCTTCATTATAGCCATTGGTTTTTGCCATATACTTAATGTAGTTGAGTTTTTGGATATAATTGTCTTTGCTTAATGGGAGTTTCAACATTCTACTGACTAAGCTATTAAATGTACTAATTTTCTGTTGAAAAGGGTGTGTAGAATTTTTGTTTATGGCCAGAGCATTGTTTGTGGGTTTCCGGTAGATACCGATTTCTAGTTTATTGTTGTGTAGAATTTTGGTTATAGACAAATCTAAGTAGTTTATGCTGTTGTTAACTTCTATTTCTTCGGTGAAAGTGATTTTTTCATGCATGTTGTTTAAGTCTTGTAGTATTTCTTTTTCTTTTCTGTTTTCATTTCATATATTACTAGTACATCATCGACATATCGTGTTATTAGTTTTATGTTGAATTTGTGTATTAGTTCCTCAAAATGTTTATTTTCCAGTTCTTGTAGGAAGATTTCTGCCATTATTCCAGATGTAGGACTCCCCATCGGGATCCCGTCTTCTTGAATAAATAGTTCATTGTTAAATTGGAAGTAATTTTGCTTTATTGTTGTTGTATTAGTTTGTTTAACTGATTGATATAGTTATCTTCAAGTTTACTGTCTGTTAGTTTTTGTTTTATTATGTTTGCTGTTTCGTTTATCGGGATATTAGTGTACAGGTTTTTATGTCGAATGACGTCATTTTAGTATTCCTATTGATTTCTAAATGCTGTAGTTTGTCTGCTAGTTCAAATGAGTTCTTAATTGTGTAACGATTTTAAGTTTGACATCATTTTTCATTTTCTGAGCGACTAATTTGGAAATTTTATAGTTAGGAGCATTCATGCAATTAACAACTGGTCTTATGGGAATGTTGTCTTTATGGATTTTTGGAAGGGCTTTCATTACTGGTGGTCAGGGAGTATTATTTACCCATTTGGCATTTTTGTATTTATTATGTTCATTATTGGTTGTGTTGGTGATTAGAGGGCACGATTTTAGTGCTTCTTTTATTTGTCTGCTATACTTTCCTGTGGGATCTTTTTCAATTTTTTTGAAATTGTTTTCTTTTATAAATTGCTTGGTTTTATTGATGTATTCTTCCTTTTCCATAATAACTATTGTGTTGCCCTTGTCGGCTTTTGTGTGTATTATATTATATTAATTTTGAATAAACCTCAACGGAACACATCATGAATCTTATAAAAGTTGATATTACTAAAGTACAAACCAAAAGGACATAGAAGTGTTGGACACCCAATTACTAGATGGGTTGATTCACTAAATCTCACCTGATGTGAAAATAGGTCAAAAGACCTAATTGTACGATGTAGAAGAAGAAGAAGAAATGTGCTAATAGGCACAGTTATAGCTAACCAGAAATTTATTTATCGACTTAAACATTATTGTAATGCAACAAATATTAATAAAACAATATACATATATTAAATATATTTAGCAACAGAATTTAGTTTATCTTTAACTCATTTTACTCGTAAATATTTAAAAAAGAAGTGGGACTATTTCTTTCATGGCCACTCTAATACTTCTGCAATTATACAATGTTAGAAGTCATAACCACACTAATACTTATGGTTACAACAGCTCTGTCGATAACAATGAATCTTTGTAAATAACAACAGGTTTCAACTCTGTCGATAACAACTGATTTCAACAACACAGCTCTGTTGATAACAAAGATTTATGGCAGTATTTTACACCCTCTATTTAATACTTTTACAGATTAGAGTAATTAAATTATGTTAGTTTTTAGGTATTAAATTCTACAAACATTTGTTGCACTTCTTATTCCATCTGTTTTGAAACTAGTTTAATTAGAAGACTGGATATGAGGTGAGGTTTAAAGAATTTTAATTTAAATCTTAGAGTAAGGTAAGTGTCCACCGCTGTGGTCTCGAGGTAGCGTGCTGCCTTGTCACGCAGCGGGCCCAGGTTCGATCCCCGGTCGGGGCAGTTTTTCTGGGTTAGGTTTATCGGGGTTTTTCCTCACCTGTAAGACAAATGTCAGGAAAACTTTAAGGCCCAAACGGTCCCCGAAATCATATGGCCATCATCTTCATTATCATCGTTCACCGGTGTGGAAAGCAATGGGAAGCTACCACACCTACACAATTCCCTAGTAAAGCTGCAAGCATAGCATGAAAATGCTATGATTGCAGTGAAGGACCTGCCTTTGGGCAAAATTACTATGGATGGAGTAAGGTAAGTCTAAATACCCATGTAAGCATCTGAACTTAATGTTTGTTGTAATGCCACCCACAAGACTTTACATGCTTCGAAAAATATTTAAAATACTATCAGAAATATTTAGCAAAGAATGCCTTTATAATCTCTGCTATTCTTAGCAGTGAAAGAGTTAATATTGGTTAATGTTAAAGCTATCTTATAGATGGATGATTTTGTTTGCCAGTGAGATGATATAATAATTACATCAGAGTTGTTTTGATTGGATTTGTGCATTGCAGAGGGAATGGAACTGTAAAATTTCTGACTAAGGGGGATAACAATAGTGTGGATGACAGGGGATTGTATGCCCCTGGACAGCTGTGGCTCACGAAGAAGGATGTAGTGGGTCGAGCGAGAGGCTTCCTACCATATGTTGGCATGGTCACCATCTATATGAATGAATATCCCAAGTTCAAGGTAATTCTCATTTTTATTTAGAAATAGAACTAACTGTACTAAAAATGATCTAACTAAAAGGTGGACGTAACAGACATGTGATAACCTGATAACTAGAGCTCAGATTTTATGTGTGTTCATAAATATCTAAACAAAATTGGATAAATATTTACATAAATAAATAATGAAGCATATTTAAAGAGAAAAATTATATGCTCAGACTAGGGATTGAACCCAGAACCTTTGATAAAAATCAAATGAATCATGAATTCTTCTTACCTCATACTTCTATGTTTTTTTAAAACACAGCACCATAATATCGGTGACCGTCATCACCATTGTCAGCTGTTTTCACGACTCAAATTTTTTTTTCTTTTGCCTGTAATTATCCAAACTGCCATCTGGTGTTCTTTTGCAGGAATCATTTTAATCTTCTATTAACTAATAATAAAGGTAACACCCCAGACAACAAAAAATCTGGAATTTATCAAGTTGATTGCAAAGATTGCAATATGATATATATAGGAAAAACAAAAAGGAACTTGGAAACTCGTAAAAAATAACACTTTAGAAACATAAAGAATGGAGAAATTGAAAAATCAGCTATAGCAGCACATAGTTTATTAGAGAATCGTAGAATTGAAAAAGAAGCAAAACTCTTGAAACATCTATCTAAACCTTTGGATTTAACAGTTTGGGAAAAGATTTGTATTCAAAAAACCATACTAGAACCATGAACTTGGAGATTCTGGACGAACCGAGCTTGATTACAAAGTTCTTCAAAAATACACCAGATGGCAGTTTAGAAAATGTCTCCTACAAAAGAACACCAGATGGCAGTTTGGATAATTACCGGCAAAAGAAAAAATTGAAAGCCGTGAAAACAGCTGACGATGGTTGCCGATACTGTGTGCTGTGTTTAAAAAAACGTAGAAGTATGAGGTAAGAAGAATTCACGATTCATTTGATTCTTATAAATAAAACCTCATAATGTTAAAAATTACCAAATGTATTATATTAAATTACCAGAACCTTTGGCTTTCTATGCCATTGCTCTACCACTGAGCTACCTCAGAAACTCCAATCTAAATGCAAATTTTTTTCTTATACACTGTTATTTCGCAATCACCAAATGCTACGAGCATTTGCTCGATCACACAAATGGTGGCTTCTTGTTTAAGAAGACATTTATTGGGAATTTAAACACTACTTTATAAAGCCAGTAGGGCTTCTTTTGATGTTTTTATTATTAATTTAACACTTCTCAACGAAGGATAAATTATATTTGAAGAGAAAAATTATACGCTCAGACTGGTGTTTGAACCCAGACATTTGGCTTTCTAGGCCAATTCTCTACCACTGAACTACCTGAGAAACTCCATTCTAAATGCAAATTTTTCTCTTATACACTGTTAATTCCCGATCACCGAATGCTATGAGCATTTGCTCGATCATGCAAATGGCGGCTTGTTGTTTAAGAAGACATTTATTTGGAATTTAAACACTAGTAATGAAACAATAATATATAAAATCAAATATTTTATTTCTGTGCTAGAAAATAGGAAGTCAAATTGAGATATTTACCGTATTTGTTTGTGTAATTTGCACACCCTAATTTTTAAGGGATTATTTTGAACTTTATGTTTGCTCCATGTATTTTGTGCACACATTTTAGATACATTTTCTTTCCAGTGTAGTAGGAATTTTTCTTCCCTGAATTCCGTTGTCAATTCTTACATTTCAACGTAGGTCATTTACCAGTAACTGAACTACCTGTTTCACAAAGACACCCGAAGTCCTGTTACTTGGTACAGACAAGTTTTAGAAAATTAAATACTGGTATTGTCTGTCCAACGGATCTGTACCCCCATAAGATATGCAAACTAAAGCATACTTCCTTTTCTGCCTCGGCAAATCATTTCCCTCCCTGCATTCCTATGTCTCTCTTCTCTTTTCTATCTCTCTCTCGCACTTGCACTCCAGTGTTGTCAACTCAACTTTAACCTTTCATTATTCAATATTCAAGAGCCATGACACTGGGGGAAGTTTGGCAACATCCCTATTCGTAAGTTACCATGGCTGCCGTTTGACATATGGGAGGGGAGTGCAGTGAAATTGTGTGAGTATAGATGTGTACTTTTCCAAGAACGATGTCAGCACTATAGGGGCACAGATCCATTGGTCCGAGTATATTTCAGTTGACTTTCGACATTTCTAATATGCACTTCCATTATACGGTATTTCAGGATGGGAAAGAAAAATAACAATTAAACGGCATCATATTATTTATTGATTATTATTGCATGATTATTATTTGTATAATTCAAGATTACTTGCAGTCTTATGCTGTAAAATTATGAGAGATGACAAAATTATTGTATTCTTAATTACTATACTTACCTACCATCATCATCCATGCAAGTATTACGCCGTGTGGCCTGTTAAGGTCTCAAAGAGTAGTTTTCCATCCAGTGCTTTTTTGGACGTCCCAGCGATCTTTTGCCTTGGGGCAGTAACGAAGCATGGCTTTTGGAATTCTATGAGACTGCATTCGTTGAAGATGGGCTTTCCAGTTGTTCTGGTAGTTTTGTTACCATAACTGAGATAACTCAGAACAGGACCTCTAATTTTAAAAATCTGCATATTTTATGCTCCCCAATTTTTCAGCGACCAAAGTAAATTAAAAAGTGTGCAAATTATGTGAGCAAATATGGTACATTAAACATAATCAGTTGACTTCGCTACAGAATACTGAAAGAAAATGTCCCCATTCAAGTTTTTAAGTTTTATTGGAATAGGATCTACAATTAATTATAATATAGTGAGGAGATATTAAGGGCCAACATGCGCACTCTATTGAGTAACACTAAGAAATTGTGACTGAAAGAAAACATTAAAACTGAAGGTATGCTCACACATAGAAATTTTTTTTGTGTAATGCCACCAGGTTGTCCTTTATGACTTTCTAGTTTTCTCCCTGGCATTGGTGGAATTGTAATCCATTTCTAGGTGGCTCCATGGCATAAGCGGGTAGATGCTCACCCCTCACCGCTGGGGTCCTGAGATCAAGTCTTGGTTACACTAAGTGGGTTTGGTGGTGGACGAAACGGAGCTTGGGCAGGTTTTTCTTGGGATTTCTCCTGTTTTCCCCTGTCACAAATTTCATTCCACCGTTTTTCTGTACTCTTCCATTTTGTTTCATTTCATTCATCCTGTGAGGATGCGTCAGGAGTGGTCGGCCAGCACCCTTGTAGTTTGCAGATCTCTATAAATATAGTGGCTTCATTTCAACTCATTCCTCGACCCGACCTTGAGTTGGACACGAGTTAAGGGATTTATTTTATTTGTTAGTTTGGGGCACCTGGAAGGCGGAGTTACATTACCCTGATGATATGATTGGTGATAAATGATAATGAAGTGCCAGGAGAGTTCTTAACCTAAATTCCAGACCATGGGCAACCACAGAAATAATTCCCTTTAAGGAAAAATTCCTATGGTTTAACCAGGAATCAAACCCGGGACCTCATGAACTGTAGCCAGAAATGCTGACCACTAGCCCATGAGACTGGTCACATAGAAATCTTCTTTATATATAAAAATGAGTGTCTGTCTGTCTGTCTATCTTTTATGGATTCAAAAAACTACTTGACTGATTTGAATGCAGTTTTTTTCCATTATTTAGAAAATTTTTCTGGGACAATTAACATATTACCATACATACTATAGGGCTGGAGCTAAAAAAAAAGTGCATTGGAACACTAAAAAAAAAGTTGCTTTTTGGACACTTAAATAGCTTATGCTGCCTAAACCATAACAAATACACCAAATTAATGTATACAGAATTGAATAGCTTAAAAAATTCTACAAAAAAGTCCACAACAGCATATGTCTATCTTTTACAGATAACTCACAATAAACATTTTTGTCTTTCAGCTCATTAATGCCGAGATTGGGATAAGTAGATTTCCGAGCAAAGCCTGGTAATCAGTATAGGGTATCTAAAAATAATTACAATAAAAATTTACAATTATTTTTCTTTTTACTTATTCAACTAGACATAAAAACACATTTAATTTATTTTGACATACGAGGGTGAATCAAATATAAACTGGAATTATTGTTTACAATTTTATTGAATTAACAAAAAAATACAAAACCACCACCTCATTTTTCTACATAGTCTCCTGCATTTCCAACAGACTTTTGCCATCGAGTTGGCAACTTTTTGATGCCATCCTTGAAGAATGAGGGATGATGTGTAGTCAGCCAGTTGCGCACGAACTCCTCTACTGCTGCATTGTCACCAAACTGCCTTCCTCCCAGGTCTTCTTTCAGTGGCCCAAACAAATGGTAGTCACAGGGTGACAAATCTGGACTGTAAGGAGAATATTCCAGAGGTGTCCAATGCATTTTCTTCAGTTTTTCTTGTGTCAACCGAGCAGTGTGTGGCCTTGCATTGTCATGCAGCACAATCACATTTCGGATCGGTTTCCGGCGGCACTTGTTGCGATATGCTGCTTTTGTCTCATCCAAAAGCCAGCAGTAGTACTCTGCATTTACTGTTCGTCATTCATGAAGGAAATCCACTAGCAAAACTCCTTCAGAGTCCCAAAAAACAGTTGCAAGGACCTTTCCAGCAGAAAGGCGTGTTTTGGCCTTAACTGGTCCAGCCGCACCTTGCTCTCGCCACTCCATGCTGGAACGTTTTGACTCTGGGGTGTAATGATGAACCCAAGTTTCATCAGAGGTCACAATGCGATTCAGAAAATCATCTCTTTCCTCCTCGTAGCGACTCAGATGCCTCTGAGACACTTCCTGGCGCAAATTTTTTTGTTCCTAGCTGAGGAGCCGAGGAACCCACCTGGCAGACAATTTTTCGGAATTTGAGTTCATCACTGATGATGGGTTGAACACTTCCGAAGCTTATTCCAACGTGTGAAGCAATTTCAGAAATTATTACGCCCCAATCCTCCTCAATAAGGTCCCGTACAGCACGAATGTTGTCTGCAGTGATGCTTGTTCGTTGCCGTCTTTGGTGGGGCTCATTTTCCACTGAATCCCGGCCTGCTAAAATTTTTTTTGTGCCAATCATACACCTGCGTCTTCGAAAAGGTTGCTTCCCCGAACTGCGCATGGAGCCTTCTCAAAATTTCAGAAAGTTTAGTGCCATCTTTCGCCAAAAACTTAATAATAATGCATTGCGCAACAGACGTGTGTACCTGTTGCTCGCTCATGGCATACTGAAGCAAGCGCCGCTCTTCGGAGTGCGACACATCAAGATCCCTACTCCAGATACCCCCACCAACTTCCCCTCCAAACAGCAACTTTTGCAGTTTGCTACCAGAGCCTCCAGATACAAATTCCGGTTTATATTTGATCCACCCTCGTAGCAGTGCACGCCGGGTATTAGCTAGTTGTATATAAAAACTCAGATTGCGTATGTTTGTGCTTGCAAAACTTAAAAAGTAGTTGGTTGATTGACTTGAAATTTTGATAAAATGTTGCATTTGGTACAGCTCTAAAACCATTATTATACCACCAAGTTAACTTCGCATGGCCGGAGGGGAAAAGTTTTAGCACTAGTGTCGCCGAATTACTGAATCTGTGGAAGGGATGTAAGAGGACACTGTACATCCGATCACATATTGAAATGGTTCAATTTTAAGTGTGGGCAGAGAATCCCTAAACACATGTGAAAGATCTTAACATGGTTGTCATAATAGTCATTTAAGCACTGAATGCTCAAGCGGTCGGATCACTTAAAATCACAGTATTTGTTGTCTCTCCATTACAGCCTCACAATAAATCACAAGTTGCAACATGTAATGAGAAGGGATAGTCCATTCCTACACGTAACCCCAATAGTAACGGTTGTCAAATTAGTCATTTTGCCAATGACTGCCTAGAAGGACGGACCATTAAAATCCATAGTATTTGTCAGCTCTCTACCGCCAGACAAAGAACATATACAGAGGACAGGAAGTGGCAACACAATAAGGAAGAGAAAGAGAAAGACAGCATGTTAGTTAACATAGTTTCTTCAAGCGCAGACTACTTGTTGGAGTAATACGTATAGGAGTTCACCTGAAACAAAAATTTAAAAATTGCTTTAGCGGTCACAATTTTCGATGTTTCATGACGAAACTCAGTATAGGCTATTAAAATAAATTGAGATAGTTATCAAGAAACAGCCAAATCTGACAATTAGAAGTTGGGATTTACCTGAAATTTCAAAATAAAAATTGACTCTAGCAACCGCCATGTTTGGTATCATCACAATGTATACCTTACATACAGGTTTTCAGATATGGCAAGTTTTTAGCCACTATCTATTATGCTCTAAATCCATTAGGTGTAGGAGTTCACCTGAAAAGAAAATTTAAAAAATCACTCTAGCAGTTGCAGTTTTTCATGCTTCACAACAAAACTCAATATATGCTGTTAAAATGAACTGAGGTAGTTATCATCCAAATTTGCTTTTTATTTATTCAACTAAAAATAAAAACACATTATTATTATTATTATTATTATTATTATTATTATTATTATTATTATTATTATTATTATTATGAATTAGTTATTTTGTCTCAGCTGATATTTTTTTGATGCAGTCTGTTGTTTTTTTGCGGTTGTCATCCTGTAGGTTGATTTCTACTCTTCCTGTTGGCTGACCGATGAACTTCCAAATAAAATTGTTTTCTCTTTCCCCAGGAATTTTAAAATTCATAGTTTTCTCCTTATTCTTGTGGATGTAAATTTTCTCCCAAATTGCGATTTCCTTAGATTTATCTAACTGTTTCGGTAATTTGGCCTTTGTTTCAATTCTGTGTTTTTCTGACCATGCATTTACAGATATTGCAGACTTTTCTATTTCTCCATTTTTAACACGTCTAATGATGTTCTTTCAATCTTGTGTTCAAGTTCCTTTTTGTTTTCTTATGTACATTTTTCACAAGATAAAGACATTGGTAAAAAATTCAGAAAATTCACATACCATTCTTAAGTATTTAATAAATTGAAAACATATCACTGAATTTAACATTAAATTAGCACCGAATAATGATTACAGTTTGAATAAATTAATTAAAACCAATAAAAATGAAAAGATTGATGATGGCAATAAATCAGGATTTATCAAATTGATTGGAAAGATTGTGAAAAAATATACATTGGAAAAACAAAAGGGAATTTGAATACAAGATTGAAAGAACAGCTTAGAAATGTTAAAAATGGAGAAATAGAATTCTGCAATAGCTGCACATGCATGGTCAGAAAAACACAGAATCGAAACAAAGGTCAAATTACTGAAACAGTTAGATAAATCTAAGGAACTCACAATTTGGGAGAAAATTTACATCCACAAGAATAAGGAGAGAACTATGAATTTTAAAATTCCCGGGAAAGGGGAAAAACAATTTATTTGGAAGTTCATCGGTCAGCCAACTGAGGGAGTAGAAATCAACCTACAGGATGATAACTGCAGACACAACAGTTAGAATGCATTGACAATGTCGCATAGATGCGACGAAACGATAGTATTACAGAGTATAAAAAAAAATATGAAGTGAGTTAAAAACAACTAACTTATAATAATTAAAAGAAACCTCATAGTGTTATTTCCTACAAATATTAAATAAAATATAGATAGATAGATCATCGGTTGATTAATGTCTTTGATATCGTCCGATTCCCAATAGCCAATTTTGTCGGTCCATCCAACCTCCTTGTTGTAGATGTTTCTCCTTCATGTGTAAATACGAGGGCGGATCGGAAAGTAACGTACAATAATTTTTTTCTGCCTTGGTATTGCAGCTAGAATGTTGAAATTTCACAGAGATATAGTTTGAAGTTTTCACTACAGATGGTATTTTTTTCTCAGGTGCACCTCTTGCGAGAGAAGCTTGAACTATGCAACAAAGATGGCGTGCATGCTACAGTCGTCCACCTGTGAGGAACAGAGAAGTGTTGTTCGATTTTTGTGGGCCAAAGGGCATAAACCCAGTGAAATTCACATGGACATGCGTGGCGTGTATGGGGATGATTGTATGGACCGTAGCAATGTCTCCAGGTGGTGCACATTCTTCCAAGAGGGACGCGTGAAACCTTAGTGATTCGCCACGCTCCGGCCGGCCGACAACAGCAGCAATCCCGCAGAATGTCAGAGGCATTGAGGCGGCAATTCTGAACGACCGGTGTGTGCAACTGCGAGCCTTATCGCAGAAGTTCAACATTTCCTATGGTGCGGTGTACGATATTGTTCATGAAAATTTGAAATTCCGTAAAGTTAGTGCTCGCTGGGTGCCTAAGAACCTGACAGACGACCACAAGGGCCAGCGAATGATGGCAAGCTTGGACCACTTAACGCGGTACAACCGCACAAGGACATGACTTTCTGGAAGGAATCGTCACAGGTGATGAGTCGTGGGCGTACCACTACACGCCCGAAACAAAGCAGGCATCAATGGAGTGGAAACATGCTGGTTCCCCAGTAAAGAAAAAATTCAAAGTGACTCAATCTGCCAGGAAAGTGCTTGTGACAGTGTTCTGGGATATGCATGGTGTTTTATTGGTGGACTTTGCTGAACACGGGACCACTGTGAATGCTGCGGCCTACATTAAAACTTTGGTGAAGTTGCGTCGTGCCATTCGTGACAAACGTCACAACATTAACGTTAAACTTCTTCATGACAATGCTCGCCCCCATGTTGCTGCTGTCGTTCGTCAGAAAATCGCCGAATTTGGTTGGGAGGTGCTCCAGCATCCACCATACAGTCCGGATCTTGCACCATCGGACTTTCATCTGTTTGGTCCCATGAAGAAATTCCTGGCCGGCAAACGCTTTGAGACAGATGTGGAAGTGAAATCAGCAATGCGCAGATGGCTATACTCCAATCAAACGGACTTCTACGAACAGGGCATATTGAAATTGGTAACACGATGGGAAAAATGTGTTGAGAAAGTTGGTGACTATGTCGAAAAGTAGGTAAAAGATGTAAGTTCATTTGTGATTTTTTTCCTTTTTTTTACTATTAAACTTTTTAAAAAAAATTATTGTGCGTTACTTTCCGATCCATCCTCGTATATTCCCTGACTCCAGGAGGTTTTATTTTTGTGATATTAATGGAGGGTTATATGTTTGCAGTATGCAGTGCTGGCATGTCTGGGATTATACGTTTTGGTACATCGAGAGTAGATGGGACCACAGTATGCATCATCTTCATTCCGACAAGCATCTCTCAGCAGAGTTTGAATGTGTCTAGTCTTCTCTGTGTGTGCATGTGTGTATGTGGTGGGAGGTAGTGTGATTGTGGAACACTTATTGCACAAAAGTCTCAAAATGTTGTATTTGAAATTCCATTCACTAATGCTCTGGCATAAGCTACTCTCTGGAGAATACAGTTTTTAATACTAAGTTATTCAATATAATTTATCATATTGATACTGTTAAGAAAGTGGATGATTTTTTCCTTAACAATTTTTATCACTTCCATTCACAATCCCTTTCAGATTCATATATATATATATATATATATATATATATATATATATATATGCATTTCTTCAAACATTTGGTGTATGTTGGTATAGATATGTGGATGATATTTTCTCTATGATAAATTCTAAATATCCTGAAGATGCATTAAAATTACTCAGGCTTTAAGATGAATCTGTAAAATTTACGATTGAATTAGAAAAGAATAACCAAATCCTGTTTTTGGGCTTGTACATAATAAGGAATCAAGTTATGAAACCATCCCTTGTACAAAAAACACCAGATTACGTTTATATAACACTTTGGCTAGACCAGTGTTGACCTATGGTAGTGAAGCATGGACACTAAAAAGACAACATGAAAGCAGAATAACGGCTTGTGAAATGAGATTCATGTGCAGAACAGCGGGTTACACCAGATGGGATCGGGAAAGGAACATCGATATCTTAAAAGAATTGAAGACTACGCCAATTTTGGAATATATTAAACAGTATTAAGGTAGAATATGTTTATCACTCACCTCATATTGTTCTTCTTATTTGATTATAGACTAGTTTCGGAACATAGTTTCTGTTCCATCCTCAGTAACATCACGACCGTTGTTCTGTCGTCTCTTCAAGACGACAGAACAACGGTCGTGATGTTACTGAGGATGGAACAGAAACTATGTTCCGAAACTAGTCTATAATCAAATAAGAAGAACAATATGAGGTGAGTGATAAACATATTCTACCTTAATGAATATACCTCATAGTGAGAATTCCTAAAATAAGTAATATTAAACAGTACTAACTAAATTGGAAACACCATCTTGAAAAAATGAGTTCAGATCGGATCCCCAAAGCTGTTTATAATTATATACCAAGAGGACGAAGATTCCTGGGCCGTCCTATGAAACACTGGAGGGAAAATTTTCTATAGGACCGTAACAGGCCTTGCCCTAATACTTGGAAGGAAGAAGAAGAAAAAGACAATAAGGATTGAACAGCGAATCAAATTCAATATTTATGGGAAGGATACTCATACAGACACTTATATAAAGTCTTCAGGTTTCAATCATATTGCGCACACACATGCAGTTTTCAACAGTTTAATATATAGATTATTAAATATTCCATTAAATGAGATTTTAAGAAAGAATACAATCACATTTTAAACATAGCTAATTTAAATGAAATAATTATAAATAAATTAAAGAAATTCAGACAACAAAAAAGATTAAAAGAATATACCACCCTGCAATCTGATTCAAAGAAAGTAAAAAAATTCAAGAAAATTACTTATCATCCTGAAATACATTACAAATTTTTAAAAAAAAATTCAAGAAATTTGATATAACATTGGCACCGAAAAATAAATTTAGCCTTGGTAATCTATTAGTAACCAATTAGAAAGTGAATACCCAGATAGTAAAAAAATCTGGAATTTATCGAATTAGCTGTAAAGACTGAAATAAAGTATCATCATCATCATCTTCATTATTGGCGTGATAGTCCTTTTAGTTTGACCTTAGTCTCTCTCATAACAATCATCTGTTCTCTTCAGTCAGTGGCCTTATTTTTCCAATTTGTTATTCCTTTCTTCCGTAGGTCCGCCTGTACATCGTCCATCCATTGTAACCTAGGCTCCCAACTTTTCTCCTTTCATCCAGCTTAGAATTTGATATCATCGTGGGCAAACATGTCTCATTCATTCTGCAAATATGGCCCAACCATTCAATATATCTAACTTTAATATCTATAACTATATCGTTATCTTTATATAGGTCATATATACAGTAAAGTATACATAGGAAAAACAAAAAGGAATTTGGACACTCACACAAAAGAACATTTTAGAAATATTAAAAATGGTAAAATTGAAAAATCAGCTATTACAGCACATAGTATGCTGGAGAATCATAAAATTGAAAAAGAGAAGTAAACTTTTAAAACATTTGGAAAAATCTTTGGAACTGACAGTTTTGGGAAAATGTACATATTCAAAAGAACAAATTTAGAACCATGAATTTTGAAATGCCTGATGAACGGGACTTGATCTCGAGGTTCATCAGATCAACATCAGATGGCAACATTATATATGGAGATTCCAACGAAAATCCGGTAGTCATAATGGCGGCTGAAGTTAGGAGAGGCTCCTCTTGATAATTGCAGTTCCCGTGTTTAAAGAAACATAAAGTATGAGGTAAGATAAGTAACTCATTGATTCATACATTCATTAATTTATTCATTCATTCATTGAATTAAGAACCTCATAATATTATTTCCCATATTTGAAGAGAAAAATTCTCGCCTAGACCGGGACTCGAATCCGGGACCCTTGGCTTTCCGGGCCAAGTGCTCTACCAACTGAGCTACCGAGGCGAGTTACGATCTAGATGCAAATTTTTCTCTTATATACGTTGTAATTCCCTATGAAGCCGCCATTTGCAAAGATAGAAGCAATGGTTTCAAAAGCATTTGGCGATAGGGAATTACAACGTATATAAGAGAAAAATTTGCGTCTAGATCGTAACTCGCCTCGGTAGCTCAGTTGGTAGAGCATTTGGCCCGGAAAGCCAAGGGTCCCGGGTTCGAGTCCTGTTCTAGGCGAGAATTTTTCTCTTCAAATATAATTTATCTTTCATTGAGAAATGTTAAATCAATAATAAAAACATCATTATTTCCCATATTTAACTATGAATACAGACAGATGTTTTCATTTATCAAAAATTCATGGCAAATGACACTATGACGTAAATATCAATAGAATAAAAACATTATGCAGACACTTTACATCTCGCCTCATGAAATATGATCCCCTTACCTGGACTTACTCGGATATTTTCATTCCCATTCTCAATTCAATTCAATTTGAAATGAGCTGTTGTTAATGCCAGGAACTTAAAAAAAAACTGGCATCAACTGGTCATTTTATACAGTCAGAATGTAGTTGAAAATGATGATGATGATGATAATGATCTCCAAAACATGTCCAGATGAGAGGATTACATGTCGTGAGGTGAGGTGTAAAGATATTTTATTACGTAAATGATTTTATATCAAACATTTGGCAGAACAGTTTTGATATTCCTGAAAATTGGCCTAAGCCATAAAATATTTGATGATGATTTACAGTTGAATTTCAGTGATTTAAGTGATATAAGGCTTTAGTCCATCATTTGTCTCTATATTCAGTGAGATGTAGAAGTTTTTTACCAATAATGTTTATCATATGATAGAAGTAGAAGATACAGTATCAACATATCTAAAATGATGATCTTATATTTATTTAAACATGTTCCGGTCCTGGAAAAAATTATTTTTTGAAAAGAAAAATTAACATTTGAACCGCGGATCTCTAATTCTGTACATCAGTGTGCAGCCCACTACATCATTCCAAATATGGCACAAACACCAACATTTCTTTCCAGTTATACAATTCTCTAACGACCAAAGGCAGATAGCTTGCTATCAACAACGCTATCAGGCGACTTATATTAAAAATATTTGTAATGAGAATTTTAAATTACTTTTAAGTGGTAGAGCTTAAGAATATTAATTTAAAGCTTTAATAATTGTGTAACAATACCTGATATATCAGTCGTCCTCAATACTTGCAGTGTTGTTTTATAGCAGGCCTTTCGATAACTTATGTATCATCTTCTGCTTTCATTTTCAAAGCAGAAGATGATACATAAGTTATTGAAAGGCCTTGTATAAAACAACACTGCAAATATTGAGGACGACTGAGGTATCAGGTACTGTTATACAATTATTAAAACTTTAACACAGTAACCTCAACGGAGTTTCATAATATATTTTAAAAACAATATTAATTTACTCCTTAAAAGTAATGTAAAATTTTCATTAAAAATACTTTGAATAGAAGTTGTCTGGTGGCGATATTGATGGCAAGCTATCTGCCTTCGGACGTTAGAGAATTGTATTAGAGGAAAGAAATGTTGACGTTTCTGCCATATTTGGAATGATGTAGTGGGCTGCACACCGATGTACAGAATTGGAGGTCCACGCTTTGATTCCAGATCAAACATTAATTTATCTTTTAAAAAATCTAACAATTTTTATTTGTGTGCATTTATATGAAAAGGAATCACTTGGCAGCTATTAGTTTCTATAATTACTTACTTACTTACTCACTGGCACTATCGAAACCGTAGGTTCAGGGCCACGCGGACATAAGCTCTCCATTCATCCCTATCCTGAGCTAATGCTTTCCAATCATTCCCTGTATAATCCACTTCCCTCAAATCATAGTTAATGTTATTCTCCCACCTCATTCTTGGTCTACCAACTGGGCGTTTTCCCACTGGCTTTCCTACAAGAAGCTTCCATGCAAGTCTTTCATTCCCCATACGTGCAACATGTCCTGCCCATCGCAGTCTACGAGACTTAACTGTTCTTATTATATCTGGCTTCCTATAAAGACCATGTAGTTTCTTGTTATGTAGTCTTCTCCATTCACCTGTCTGTTCATCTCTCTTTGGTCCAAAAATTTTCCTAAGTACTTTATTCTCAAATACTTGTAATCTCCTTTCCTCCCTTAAAGTAAGAGTCCATGTTTCGCACCCATGTAATATAACTTGTAGAATAATAGTTTTATATATTTTCAGTTTAACGTTTTCTGAAAGGAGTTGGGACATCAAAAGTCTCTGCAATGCATAATAGCACGCACTTCCAGAAATGAGCCTATGTTTAATTTCTTTGTGCATCTCATTCCTATTTGTTATTATTGTTCCTAGGTATTTGAATTCAGCCACTTCCTCAAAATTTCCCGCATTTGTCATTAGCTGTCCATTTCCATTATATATTAGTTTCTATAATAGTCATAAAAATTAAGGGAGGGAGCAAAATGGTGATTTTTTGTTTTGTTTTTTTATGTATTTGTTAAATTTACACTTTAAACTATCATATGTATAAACATTGAAGTCCTGGATCAACTGAATTCCTTGATATCTTAGTATAAAAAGAAGAGAAAAATATACCACCTGGCAGTGCACAATGTTTTAACTGTGTATTGATGTGATTGATATATATATATATATATATATGGGGTATGTTATGATACAGTGTTTTGATACAAACAAAATAAACTGATGTTACCTGGAATTCTCCTTCAATATCCAGTACTTGCTTTGAAATTTAGTGAATTTGAATAAAAATAAAATATGTGTGACGAGCCAAATGAGGTAAATTTAGAGCAATTGGGTAGTATTAGACAGGAAACCACCAGGTTACTAAAGAGTAAAAAGTAGGAATATTTGTGAGAGAAGATTAATGATCTTGAAATGAATGCAAAAAATAGGAACATTAGATAATTATATCAGAAAATTAACATAGAGAGAAAAGGGTTTCAGGCTAGAACAAACATAATTATGAATGAAAATGGAGATATGATTGCAGATTCCAGGTATACATTAAATAGATGGAAACATTACTTTAATCAGCTATTAAATGTACATGCAGTACAGGATATTGAACAGGCTAATTTACAGACAGCAGAAATGCTAGTCGAAGAACCAAGAGTGTTAGAGGTTGAAAGGGCGATAAAAAAATTGAAGATGTATTAAGCATCATGTTCAGATGAGATCCCAGCAGAACTGATAAAATCAGGGGGAGAAAAATTAATGGATAAGATATGCCGGTTGCTTAGTGTGATTTGGGAAAAAGAAGCTCTTCCAGATGAATGTAAAGAATCAATTATCGTACCAATCTATAAGAAATGAGGTACAACTGATTGCAACAACTATAGGGGCATCCCATTACTTTCAACTTTGTACAAAATTCTAACAACTATATTTGTAAGCAGGCTTACTCCCTATATTGATGACATTCTAGGAGATCATCAATATGGATTTAGAAGAAACAGGTCTAGAACAGATCAGATTTTTAATATAAGACAGATTTTAGAAAAGAAATGGGAATAATATACATCAAGTATATGTAGACTTCAAAAAACCATACAATTCATTAAGAGGGAAAAGTTATATAGTATCCTGCTAGAGTTTGGAATTCCTAAAAAGTTAAGACTTATAGGAATGTGTCTAATGGCGCAAAGAGTAGGATGCATGTAGGTAAACAGTTTTTGGATACTTTTGAAATCCACAGTGGGTTGCAGCAAGGAGATGCACTATCTCCTCTACTATTTAATTTTGTGCTAGAATATGCCATCAAATCTTTAGAGGATGAAGAAGGCTTACAACTTAATGGTATTAATAAACTGTTAGTTTATGCTGATGAATGGGCGATAACAAGGAAATACTAAAGGCCAACATGCACACACTATTGAGTAACACTAAGAAATTGGGACTGGAACTAAATATCAATAAAACTAAATGTATGGTCACACATATAAATACATTATATAATGGAAATGGACAGCTAATGACAAATGAGGGTGATTTTGAAGAAGTGGCTGAATTAAAATACCTAGGAAAATAATCACAAATTGGAATGAGATACACAAAGAAATTAAACATAGGCTCAATTCTGGAAATGCATGCTATTATGCATTACAGAGACTCTTGTCGTCCCAACTCCTTTCAATAAATGTTAAACTAAAAATATAAATAAAACTGTTATTCTACCAGTTATATTATATGGATGCGAAACATGGACTCTTACTTTAAGGCAGGAAAAGAGATTACGAGTATTTGAGAATAAAGTTCTTAGGAAAATTTTTGGACCAAAGAGAGATGAACAGACAGGTGAATGGGAGAAAACTGCATAACAGTGAATTACATGGTTCTTTATAGGAAGCCAGATATAATAAGAACAGTTAAGTCTCGTAGACAGTAGACTGCGATGGGCAGGACATGTGGCACGAATGGGGAATGAAAGACGTGCACGGAAGCTTCTTGTAGGAAAACCAGAGGGAAAACGCTCAGTTGGTAGACCAAGAATGAGGTGGGAGAATAACATTAACTATGATTTTGAGGGTAGGTAGTAGATTATACAGGGGATGATTGGAAAACATTGGCTCAGGATAGGGATATATGGAGAGCTTATGTCCGCGCTGCCATGAACCTACAGGTTCAATAGTGCCAGTATGTTAGTTATATATTCACAAATTAATTATGGGAAATAACATTGAGGTTTTCAGGTTAATAATAAAAATGGAGTTGTATCTCACCTCGTATTTCACATTCTTCAGCACGGAACCGCAGTTTCTGGAGGCGTCCTTCCCTTCTTCAGCCATAAGCATTTCCCAGCAAACATGATTTGACCTCAAAGTTCATCAAATCAACACCAGATGGCAGCTTTGAAGATGAAGATGTAAACCAGGTTGAATAGTAACGGTTATGGCTGTACTTGTGAGTGATGCCTCCAGAAACTGTAGTTCCATGCTTGATTTGAAATATGAGTTGAGATACAACTTAGTTTTTATCAATTATTATGCATATATAGTTTAAATGTGTAAACTATTTGTTAGTGTATTTTGCTGGTCAATTATTATTTTGAAAAATAAATTATATATTAAATTTGGGAATTTTTAACATTATGAGGTTCAATTCATAAGAATTAAATAAATCATGATTATTTCTTACTCATACTTCTATGTTCCTTTAAACACAGCACTGCAGTATCGGCGACTCCTTGTCACCATCGTCAGCAAAAGAAAAAAATTGACAATCGTGAAAACAGCTGACGATGGTGACAAGGAGTCGCCGATACTGCAGTGCTGTGTTTAAAGGAACATAGAAGTACGAGGTAAGAAATAATCACGATTTATTCAATTCTTAAAAAAAAAAATATTGCCTGAATTGGAATTTGAACCCAAAACCTCTAGCTCTGTATGCTAACTATTACACCATTTCAGGCTTCCAATGCAAACACTAATTTTTCTTCCTCATGTACAATTCTCTTTATGATGATCTTGAAGAAAGTTTCCGGGCTCTAGGCCGTGGTCTCGAGGCTTGCCTAAGTCAATACAATTCTCTTTATGATTTGTAAACATATTTCCTTTAAAGATATTCATTCTGAAGAATAAATATCGGTCTATGAACTTCGATATCCCAGTGGATAAAAGTTATTTTCAAAATTTATAATCCCAACCAAAGATGTCCATAGAGAAATCAACAACCAGAGAATTTGATCAGTGAAAGTCATTACTGAAGAGGGACAAGATGTCTGAAACCGTCGGTATCAAAGAAATTTGAAATTGTATGAGGTGAGTCGTTAAAAATATGTTCTCCACTTCCTATTAATATTTCCTTTAAATCCACATTGATGACTCTCTGTATAAAGATTACTCCTTACTGGTACCTTCCATCAGATAATACCTGAAATTCTATAGTGTACATCGATCGAAGTGGCAAATTGTCTTGAAATCCTCCAAGCAGCAAATGGTACACATATAGAGACATGTTAACATTGTTAAACAAAACTTTCACCTATGTGTATATGTTTGAGAAATAATTATTTATTTTTTTTTTGGAATACTAGTACAAAGTTTAGACGAAGATATAGAAAGATACCAACAAGAATGGAAAAAAATCATCTGAGAAGAATGGGAAGAAATAGACTTCCAAAATTGGCATTCCAATATACTCCAACTGGACATAGGGACTAAAGAAGATCAAAACATCAGTGGAAAGATCAAGGCCATCTCCATAAACAGTTCTTGCCCTGAAAGAATGTTTTCCATTTATTCCCTGTAAAATTCACCTCCCTAAAATCATGGTTACTGTTATTCTCCCACCTCATTTTTGATCTACCTATTAGGCACTTTTTCTCTGGTTCCATGCTCTTCTTTCATTTCCCATTTGTGCCACAAGTCTTGCCCATTGCTGTCTATGAAACTTCTGGTTTCCTATAATCCTTATATAGCACACTATTGCATAGTTTTCGCCATTATCTAACGTTTATCTCTCTTTGGTCCAAAAATTTTCCTAAGCTCTTTATTCTCAATTTTTAATTTTTTCTCCTCTCGTAAAAAAAGAAACCATGTTTTACATTCATATGTACTGTGTGATCAGTTTAGGTTTGGACAGCAGATGCAGAGTTTGTGCTGTGAGATGTTATTATGTCTGCATATTTCTTTAATTGAGAATTGTTTCCTGTCCTAGAAAATATTCGTTTTAATATTGGAAAGCTAAAATCTCATGTCTGTGTCAGTATTTAGTTTTGATAGACAGAAAACCCAGTCTGCTGTCCAGTGCTAAACTGATTACCCTGTTGTATAGCTGGAAGAATCATCGTTATAGGGAATTATGAAAGAGGTTCTCATGAAAATATATTTTTTTTAATTTTTACAAATATTCATTGGTCCTACATAGTATACATAAAATTGACTATGACTCTCTTAAGGTAGCCAAATGCCTCGTCATCTAATTAGTGACGCGCATGAATGGATTAACGAGATTCCCTCTGTCCCTATCTACTATTTACGAACCAGCGAGCTAGGGGCCGAGTCTCAACAGATCGCAGCGTGGCAACTGCTCTACCGAGTACAACACCCCGCCCGTACCAAAGTCGTCTACAGACGATTCAGGGCAGTAACATGATAATCCTCATTCTGATAAGAAATGTCATTTATTACAATGACAGCAAATAAATGTATTGAAATATCAAATAAATAATTTGTAAGTGTGCCAGTAATGAGTTAGAACATATAGACACATAATGTATTAATAATAATACTGCCCAAAGTCCACCGCTATGGTCTCAGGGTAACGTGCTACCTTGTCATGCAGCAGGCCCGTGTTCGATCCCCGGTTGGAACAGTTTTTCTGGGTGAGGTTTTTATTGGGGTTTTTCCTCACCTGTAAGACAAATGTCAGGAAAACTTTAAGGCCCAAACGGTCCCTGAAATCATATGGCCATCGCAATCATCATTCATATTCATCTTAGGTTATGCTTAGGTTTAGGGACTCTCCTAGCGCACCATTATCATCATCATCATCCATTGTATCATCGGGGCAACGTAACCCCGCCTTCCAGATGCCCCAACCTCAGAAGTTGGTTACAATTACGCCACGCCAGGAGAGAAGCCAGGAATGTCGAAAGACAAACCTGGGGCAATTGAAAAAAAAAATAAATAAATAATACTGCCCAATTAATATTTATAATTTTTTTGAAACATTAAAATCTTTATATGTTAGAAAACAATATAAGGCTTATCATGTGATTGCTCTAAGCCATTCAGACATATATATATATATATATATATATATATATATATATATATATATGACCATATTAAGCTTGCATTGCTCAATGTTAAATATTTAATTATAACATCGATAAAGCATCACTGCTATAAAGTAAAAATGTTCTCTTTAATTTGCTTACTTGTTATAGTCAGCTACTAGATGGCAGTGAAGACCGAGTTCTTGCGACATCTAGTAATAATGGGGAATATAACACATATATAAGAAAAATAAATGTTTGAATTGGATTCGCCTGGTGGTGTAATGGATATCACACTGAGGTACAGACTCAGAGATCCGGGTTCAAATCCCGTCCAGGCATTTAT
This sequence comes from Diploptera punctata, assembly GCA_030220185.1. NCBI lineage: Eukaryota > Metazoa > Arthropoda > Insecta > Blattodea > Blaberidae > Diploptera > Diploptera punctata. Next base: position 901,176 of record JASPKZ010007247.1, on the reverse strand, counting down.
TTTTCTTATCATACCATATTAAGCTTGCATTGCTCAATGTTAAATATTTAATTATAACATCGATAAAGCGTCACTGCTATAAAGTAAAAATGTTCTCTTTAATTTGCTTACTTGTTATAGTCAGCTACTAGATGGCAGTGAAGACTGAGTTCTCGCGACATCTAGTAATAATGGGGAATATAACACATATATAAGAAAAATAAATGTTTGAATTGGATTCGCCTGGTGGTGTAATGGATATCACACTGAGATACAGACTCAGAGATCCGGGTTCGAATCCCGTCCAGGCATTTATTTTTCTTATCATACCATATATATATATATGGGGTGTCCATAAATGATGTATATAGATTTCATGCAAAATTAAACTACATTCATCTTTTTTGTTTAATTAAAATTACAGTGGGAGGAAACACTATGAGGAGATGTTTTAACATCTCACCTCACAAAGTTATGTGTCTTCGCGATACCGGTTTCAAAAGTATAGTATTTCTTCCATCTTCAGTCAAATTCCAACTGTTGACATTTTGTCGTTAACATCATCTTCTGAACTGCCATCTGGTATAGATTTTATGAACTTGGAGATTAGATTATTCTCGTCGGGGATATAAAAATTCATTGCTTTATATTTATTCTTCTGAATGTATATCTTTTCCCAAATTGTTAATTCCAACAATTTCTCCAAATGTTTCAACAGTTTAGTGTCTTTTCCGACTTTATGATTTTCTAGCAAACTATGAGCTGCAATTGCCAATTTTTTCAATTTCACCATTTTTAATATTTCTAAGGTGTTCTTTTGTATGAATTTATAAATTCCTTTTAGTTTCTCGTATATATACTTAGTCCCGCGCCGTAGCCGAGCGGTTAAGGTAGGAAGCCTTGGCGCAGAGCTACGGGACTTGTGCTGGTTCGAGTCTCCATGGGGGAAGAAATTTTCTCATGGTATTTCGGCCAGTATGGGACCGGTGCCCACCCAGCATCGTGAGGAAATTGGGTAGCTACAATAAGTAGCGGCTCCAGGTTGAGGAACCAGCTATAACGGCTGGGGGACTCGACATGCTAACCACATGTCACCCCTACACTGGCTGTTGATCATCTACCTCTGTGATTGATATATGTGGATGTGAAGGGCCAGCAGCCGGCTGGTAAAAGGGCAACCGCTGAAAAGTGGAAAGACCCTCAATCGGTATATATACTTTATAGCAGTCATTGCAACTGATTTTGTAAATCTGGAATTTCATAGATTGTTTATAGCGATAGTAGTTTTTTTATTCAGTAACTTCTGTTTAATATCTCACATCGTCAGTGTTCCAGTTCAAAACTGGACATGAAATGGCCAACAAATTTTGGTCAGAGGTCTTTTATTTCAGGCTAAAGTTTGTTTTACATGCCATAAATCTACAATATGGGACACACAGCTTACTTCCCTCCCAAAGGATGCCATTCTTGGGATATTTATGTTTTTAACCACTACAGTAGAATTAGTAGATCTTTGAACTTACAAATGGAGTCTATAGAAGAGATGAATATACATGAGGTGATAATGGGGAGGTGAAGCATCAGCTCGTTAGAATTTGTAATTGAGACATGGTAATATCTCGCCATGAATAGTAAAAATAGACAAAATCATTAATAATTAAAACAGAAACATATACTAATTAACTGAATATTAAAATTTATAATAAAAATGAAAACCAAATACAAGGAACAAAACCTCACGTCATCAGTGTTCCAGTTCAAAGCTGGACATGTAAAGGCCAACAAATTTTGGTCAGAGGTCTTTTATGTCAGGCTAAAGTTTTTTATTACATGCCATAAATCTATGATATGGGACACGCCGCTTACTTCCCTCCCAAAGGATGTCATTCTTGTGATATTTATGTTCTTACTGTTTTAGAACCTTTAAACTTCAGACCAGAGCCAAGCATGGTAACTAACCAAGCAGTAGAATTAATGGATCTTTGAACTTCTGACACCTACAAATGGAGTCTATAGGAGAGATGAATATACATGAGGTGATAGTGGGGCGGTGAAGCATCAGCTCGTCCGAATTTGTAATTTGAGACAGGATTAGTCCAGGATGGTTTTATTGATGTCCAGAATAAGATACGAGGACTAAATTGTTGCTCGGGACTAGCTCAGGTCAGGGTTCGGTAGGAGCTGGATTCTCACCAAAGGTTGACGGAAGGAAGAAAAGTGATATGTTAATGGTTAAATGACTGGAGGCTGGCGTAGAGTTTATATAATGAATGATATATTCTGGTAGATGTATACATCAGTCGGTCCTCCGACTGCTTTCTTAGAGTTCCAAAGCACAATGTAGCATGTTGGAGACGTTCTAGTAATGTGCCCTGTTAGAAGTAGGGCTAACAACCAACTGCTTCCTGTTAGACGTGAAGCTAACAACTAACTGATTCCTGTTAGACGTAAGGCTAACAACTAACTGATTGTGCCCTGTTAGAAGTAGGGCTAACAACTAAGTGTGCCCTGTTAGAAGTAGAGCTAACAACTAACTAAGTGTGCCCTGTTAGACTGAGGGCTAACAACTAACTGATGTATGATACTCGTCGCGAATAATTTATTTGGTTTATTAGGTGTTTTATGACCCTGCCCACATATATGCTTTGGACCTCCTTACAAATTAACAAATTTTACAAGTTTTGGGGTTGGCTCCCCTCTTCTCTATATCATATTTCCAAAGGTGCTGGTTTATGCCCATTCTCCATTACTGAGGGATGTTCAAAGCTTCCATATATTTTTCTTATGTTGGCAGAATAATTATATCTATTTTTCCTATAATGACTTGCTAATGCCACGTCTCCGATAAAGACGTCACCTGTCATGTCAATATCTTATTGTGTAAAATGTCATCTGTTAGATTGGGATTCATGTCGAGTTTGACAGGTACCTTTTATTACAAAGGGACAGTTTGGATTTCTTTCCCCATTGTGTTCGGCACACGGCCGGTGGAAAACCCATGAGTTATACCTAACTTTTCCTGAGTAATAACTTTATGATGTATATAATTTATTAAGCTTTATATAAAAATTGTATACTGTTTTAATTATCAATTTATTTCTGTTTTCATTGTTTTACAAATGGTTCCCTAATTAATTTGAATATAAACTCGGTATAATTCGGATTATTATTACTCTTCTAGATTTTGGCCTATATTACATTGAATAAAATTCCTTTTTATTATTAAATACTGGGAAACAATGCCTAGACCTAATATCGGTACAAATTCACACATGGTAATATCTCGCCATGAATAGTTAAAATAGATAAAAGCATTATTAATTAAAACAAGAACATTTACTATTAAAATTTATAATAAAAATGAAAACCAAATACAAGGAACAAAATCTGATGAAACCTAAGTGATGGTGTATTTTGGAGAAGTTGGAACATTTCAAAATATTTTGCACAAGTGTTTGAGTTTGTGAGCAGGAGATTAAGAGGCAATCATTAGAGATGGAACATTCCCTTTGTAAACATGATATCAGAGTAAGGTTGATGTGACCATTGTACATGACATCAGAGGGAAGGGGATTAGAACAGTTTTCTGTACTGTCTGGTTACAGCAACAGTTTAGAATAATTACATTAGTTTTATTTCACTCCAAACTTTCCAAACATACAGTGCGCAACTTTTATATTCCACCAAAATATATTTTTTTAAGTCTGAATCCTGTCCTTGTTTACATGTGATTGCTGATCAGAGTGACCTCTACTGTGGTTGACGCTTAGTCAACTTTGTGTCATTGGAAGGAGAGGGTTCATTTGTAGTGATCATGCAATGATTGACTATTGTTGAAGGTTGAATTCATTGCTAAGATATCACACACCCATAATTCCCAAATTCTGAACTGTCAGAAGTACAGAGAGTATTGTTGGTAGCCTTCAGATGATAAAGAATTGTATAAGATGAAAGAATTGTTAACTTTTGTATCAAAGCTTGAGTGGTGTTAATTGTTATCATGTTGGTATATATACTGGGGTTTGAGTCCTGGTTCTAGTGTTAATTTTTCTTTCTAAAATAAATTTCTGTCCAGGACTGAAAAATGTTACATTAAATACAGCAATTGATTCAAAAAGTAACATCAAGTTCATTAACCAGCAAAATTGAACAGTTAGGAGCAATTGGACAGTTAGTTCATCTGAAGCAAAAATTTTAAAATCGCTCGAGTGGTCAGATTTTTTACTTTTTTTTTGCAACGAAAGATATATTCTGTTAACTATCAAAATCAGACCTTCAACTCTAGTTCATCATGACAGACTGTGCTTGTTGTTTTGATGCATTTAGCTCTTTCAGAATATACTTTTTTACATTTCTTACTATCGGTTTGCTGACTGAAGGGAGTAAATGTGATCTTCACTTCATTCATAATATGTATAAGCCTGTGCATTGTGTACTGCCATGCAGATAATGGAAATTTATTACGTGACAGTAACTTCTTCCTTCCAAGTATTAGGCCAAGGCCTGTTACGATCCTAAAGAAAATTTTCCCTCTAGTGTTTCATAGGACGGCCCAGTGATATTCGTCCTCTTGATATATAATTATAAACAGCTTTGGGGATCCGATTTGAACTCATTCTTTCAAGATGGTGTTTCCAATTTAGTTGGTACTGTTTAATATATTCCAAAATTGGCGTAGTCTTCAATTCTTTAAGATATCGGTGTTCCTTTTCCGATCCCATCTGGTGTAACCCACTGTTCTGCGCATGAATCTCATTTCACAAGCCATTATTCTGCTTTCATGTTGTCTTTTTAGTGTCCATGCTTCACTATCATATGTCAACACTGGTCTAGCCAAAGTGTTATATAAACGTAATCTGGTGTTTTTTTTTTGTACAAGGGATGGTTTCATAACTTGATTAATAATTCCCAAACTTTTATTATAACTAGTAATTTTTTCAGGGACTTAAAATACAAATACATTTACTATTTAACATCAGTCCAGACTCCAAAGGAAAATATATTTTTGGCATTACTCTCTTCTTTATTAATAAATTAAATTATAAAATGTGTTTTGATATAAAGAGTGAATGGAGAAGACTACATAACAGTGAAATACATGGTCTTTATAGGAAGCCAGATATAATAATAACAGTTAAGTCTCATAGACTGCGATGGATAGGACATATAGCACAAATGGGGAATGAAAGACGTGCATGGAAGCTTCTTGTACGAAAACCAGAGGGAAAACGTCCAGTTGGTAGGTCAAAAATGAGGTGGGAAAATAAAATTAACCATGATTTGAGCGAAGTAGATTATACAGGGAATGATTGGAAAATATTAGCTCAGGATAGGGATGTATGCGGAGCTTATGCCCGCGCGGCCATTAACCTACGGGTTCGAAAGTGCCAATGAGTTAGTTTTGATATAAAATTACATGATCTTGTACATAACTTTTAATTTTTATTTCAGGTCTGTTTCTATTATTTACACAGGAAAATCTATCCATTTTCGAAGTTTCCAATAATTTGATGCAATTCTTTAATTTGAATCCTTATATGCTGATAGGGGGCACGCCGTAGCGTAGTGGTTAAGGCACTGAGCTACAAGCTGGAGGGTCGAGGGTTCAAGTCCCGTTGGGGTCAGGATTTTAAACTAACCCAAACCCTCTGGCGGCACTATGGCCCTGGGGTCGACTCAGCCTCTAACGGAAGTGAGTACCAGACGCTTGTTCTGGGGTAAAGGCGGCCGTCACGCAGGGCTGACATAAAGTGCCGATTGTCTAGAAAAAAGTGGGAGCCTTAACCTCCTACTACCCCAAGGGCCTGTTGTGGGATTAAAAAAAATTATATGCTGATAACTTCTTCGAGAGACGAAGACATTTTGTTAACCCTTAAATTGGCAAAGCATTAATTTTTCGTGATAGTTATCTGAATGTTGCGGACCGCACTGAAAACGATATAATATGTAACTTATTATTGGGTATATTATGTAATTCTACACACATTTAAGTAGACCTAATTTCTACTCACTCGTTTTCTTCTTTTTTTTTAAATATTAAATAACATAAACTAATTGATGTATCCTGTAATGTAGGATACATTGCGAATTTAAGTGGTATGGAGCGGAACAGCAAAAATATTAAAAGTGCCCTTGATATCTGTAGTCAATTCAGTAATGTAAAATGTACCATTTCACGGTATTTATGTAGTAAATTTAGCAATACGAAAATAAACATATTTAGTTATTTCAGCAAGTAATTCGACAATACAAATTGTATTGTTTTGATGGTATTTCTACAATGAGAAATATGTACTTTTTCCTAGGTATTTGCGTGGTAAATTCGCATTACGAGAGATAATGTTCTTCTTCTACTACAAGATTTAGGCTATGCAGCCTGTTCCGGCGAAGATAAAAGTGGAGTCCATCTTCTATGTGGTCGGCCAACATCTCTTGTTCCTCTGGGATTATGCAGGAAGGTTCTTTTTGGTATTCTTTCGTTGTTCATTCTCATTAAGTGTTCTGTCCATTTCTTATTATTTTCGCTGATTTTATCTTCAATTTTATATATATTCAATTCTTCTCGTATAGTTTCATTCCTTATTCTATCCGCTCTTGTGCATCCTTTCACATTACGTAAAAACAGCATTTCCGCAGTCTGTGTCCTGCTTTTATCCCCTGATTTCATTATCCAGTTTTCACTTCCATACAACAACAAAGGAACAACCATTGTTTTATATAATTTAAGCTTCGTATCTTTCCTTGTTTTCCGACCTAAGGTTCTTTTTATGGTTCCACAAATAGCCTGAAATTTATTTACTTTATTTTCTATATCTTTATTTTCTCTATAAGTTATATCACATCCTAAATATTGGAAATGTGACACTTGATCTATTATTTTGTTATCCAGTACAATTTTTGATCTAATGAGATAATGTTTCTATTGTTAATTCTGTAAAACGTATAGTTTTAACGGCATTTCTGTAGTATTACGAAATATTATGGTATTTAATAGTAACTGATAGAACAAGAGATAAGATGGAAAAGGGAAGTCTTAGCGTGTTTCCTGCAATTAGAGTTACAAGTACCGGGAATGTAGGAATGTGATACTGGCGGAATGTAATGCGGGTTGCCCGGTGGCGCGGGGAAATGCTCCTGCACGCCGTGATATCGACCTCCCCGGGGCATCGTGCAGTCTGTGACCGGCACCGCACTGCTACACGTGTTTCTTATCTTCTCAGGATGGACGACATCTCCACTTAGCGTCATTTTCTCACCAGGTTCGTTAGTCAATTTCCTTAACACTTACGTTCCACGCAATCAGATAACCCTAAACATAATTTTATATAGAACAGAGTTTTCGTAATTAAATTATCTAGTATACATATATTTGTTGCTATTATTATACTATTTCGTTATTATTTACTTTATGCTAAATTTAAATAGGTACATATTAAATGTGTGTATACTATATGTAGGCGCATATATATATATATATATATATATATATATATATATATATGCAATTTTTTAAAGTTAAGACCAGTTTACAGTATATAATTATTAGTCTATTATTATTATTATTATTATTATTATTATTATTATTAATCTTCGTGGTAATGAACATGAACTGCAAATTTCTAGAACAATGCGAGCTGTTTTGTCAAGAATGGTTTATAAGTATTACCTTTTAGAATGCCTCTAAACTGCTTTCTATTCCCTTCGTATACTGTCATTTTAACTTATAAAATTAAAAAAAATACTATTTTAGATTTCTCATATCTATAGTCCTGGTATTCATAAAAGCTCACTTTTTAACCGTTTACTCGGTCTTTAATGCTATTTATTTTGTTTTTATATCAAGATAAATTATTTTACTTGGAAAATAAATTTAATGCAATATCTTATAATAAAAATATATAATACAAGCATTCCCTAAAATTGTATGTTTATAAATTTATTTACTAAATAAAACTATCAAAGTTTTATATGATTTTCTTAAATATTTATTTTATGTTGAATAATATAAATATTTATGAAAAATCATATAAAACTTTCATAGTCTTATTTAATAAAATAAACATAATTGATTTTCATCAAGTAAACGCCATATCAATTGATGTGTTATAAAAATTAATTAAATAAAAATAAAACATAGTTTTATTTGATTTTCATATTTATTATATACTGATACCACTATCCATAGTTCTTCTCTTCACCCATATGCTCATAAGATGGCAGCCTTTAATAGTTACATTCATAGACTTTTAAATATCCCTTTTTCAACCTTGGAATATAATAATGAATTGAATATTATTAAACAATTAGCTATTAATAATAACTACGACCCTAAAATTATAGAATATTTAATTGAGAAAGTTCATTGCAAAAAAGCAACTAACAAAGTGTTTCCTTTACCCAAAGAAAACATAAAGAAATATGTCGTAATGTCTTACATAGGCCCACTTTCAAATAAAATATCTAAACACTTTAATAAGTTGAACATTAATGTGGCATTTAAAACTAATAAAACTTTACAAAATATAATAAAAAACAATAAAACCAAAATAAAAATAGAAAAATTATCAGGTGTATATAAATTGAAGTGTGGCACATGTGACAATGTCTATATAGGACAAACTGGTAGACCTTTTATCTCTCGGATAAAGGAACACATGAGAGCATATAACAGAAATGTAGAATATTCAAAATATGCTAACCACCTATTCCAATTTAATCATTGTTTCGATCCAAATTTTGAAATTTTACATATTTGTGATAAGGGTAAGAAGTTAGATCTTTTGGAGGCTGTAGAAATTAATAAGTTTAAAAGTAGTAAAAAACTGTTAAATTCTCAACTTGATTTGAATGAATCCCCTTTGTTAAATTAAAAAAAAATTAAATAAATATTGTTGTATTGTTGCTTAGATCAGTTGGAACACAATTCATAATTTGTTAACATGTCTGAAGAAGGTACAGTGTACCGAAACAGCAGTCACTGAATTATATAATAAATATGAAAATCAAATAAAACTATGTTTTATTTTTATTTAATTAATAAATATGGATTTTCATCAAGTAAACACCAACTCAATTGATTATGTTATAAAAATGCTTAAATCAACATTGTTGAGATAGCAATATTATAATAGATCATCATGGCATTAGGTATTGACAGAATTTTGCATAATTATAGTAGGCTTATGTAAATATTTAAATGCAAGGAAAACACATCCCCTCATATAAACGTTTTATACTGCCTAAATGTATTATTATTTTGTTTCTTTGCTCAGATTAAAATCTGATTAATTTAAATATTAATTGTTATAAAAAGTATTTTTCATTTTTTATCTTGAAGAATACGTATTATCGTAATTACATATAAATACGTCATCATCATCATCATGATGAACAAATTCGTTTTAGGCCATGTGGCCTGTACGGTAAACCTAGCGAAGATGGTCTTGATCTTTCCACCAATGTTTTGGTCTTCCTTGGTCCCTATATAAATACGTATATGTTCGAATAGGTTATTTAAAACGTTTCAAAATAAAAACTGAATCAAAAATATACTTGCCGAGTTTTATCTACTAGATTAATATTATAGGCTATTTATTCAAACCTTCTTCGATTCCTTGTCTCATATAGTTCTTCTATATATTCCTTCCAACTATTTAATATTCATTATTGGTGTGTTAGTTTCTTTACTATTGCTGTCTTCTACCAACTTCAACCTAAATTATTTTACGTTCTGTGCGCAATTAAAATTTTCAGTAATCACAATTTTAATGATAAAGTAAGAGTGCATCTTTCGCATCCATATAATTGAGAAAATAACATATGTATATGTTTTTAGTGACTATTTAACTCATGCCCCAAATGGGAGTCAATGACCAATCACGTTTCAATTATTTCTGTTTTACAACCAATCAGAGTCGTGTTTCACTAAATATTTATCAGTGTTATAATTACCATATTAAAGAAAGCTCCTCCTTACAATATTGCGTTCCTTTGGCAATAAATAGTATGATCTCGTTGCAGTGATAAACAAAAGAAGCAGTAGAAGCGTACCTATCGTTTCTCATTTGTTATCAAACATCGCCGTTTATATTAAATATATAAATATTTTAAAATAACTATAGTTAAATAATGATTTGTGAGTAAACATCTTAATTTTATTCGTTAAATAGTCCTAACAAATGCCACTCTTGATTTCCAAATTCTCTAGATAAATTCACTCCTCACTTCGTGAGTCGTGAATTTATCGATAATTTGGAAATCACTCGTGGCATTACTTATGATCATCCTCACGGACTAGTGGTCAGAGTTTCTGACTACAGTTCCTGGGGTCCCGAGTTCGATTTCCGGTCAGACCATAGGAATTTTTCCTTAAAGGAAATTATTCCTGTGGTCGCCCATGGTCTGGATTTAGATTAAGTTTAGGTTTAAGGACTCCCTTGGTGTAACCTATTTTTGGCATTACTCTATTCTTTATTAATGAATTAAATCATAAAATGTGTTTTGATATAAAAAGTGAATGTAGAAGACTTCATAACAGTGAGCTACATGATCTTTGGAAAACAGATATAATAAGAACAGTTAAGTCTCGTAGACTGCAATGGGCAGGACACGTAGCACGAATGGGGGATGAAAGAGGGGAATGGAAACTCCTTTTAGGAAAACCAGAGGGAAGAGGACAAGTAGGCAGGCCAAGAATGAGGTGGGAGAATAACATTAACCATGATTTGAGGGAGGTTAAATTATAAAGGAGATGATTGGAATTAGCTCAGGATAGAGATGTATGGAGAGATTGTGTTTGCGCGGGCATGGATCTACGGATTCGATCGTGCCAGTGAGTTAGTTCTTACAAATATGTAATGCTCTTACCTGAGTCATAATTTTCTCTATCATTTAAAAAATGCATGTTTAATTAAATCATGTCGAGTATGTTAAAAAATAGCCCTTCAACTGTTATAAGAGTTAGTATTTTTGGCTACTTTTATGTGAAAAAGAAAAGAATTCTTCAAAACATTTAAATCGTGAAATGCATGGGAGGTAATAGTTTCTTTATCTGCAGCCTGCGCTGTATTGACGGATTCTGTCTGCATTTTCAGATGTCTCTTCTTATCAGTGGTGTGCAGTAACCTATGTTTTCAGTGCTGAAAAATCAAAGAGTTTAACCTATTAAAAGAACTCGTCCTAAAGATTTTCAAATGATAATATGCAATCCTCCAGTCTGTAAGTTTCTTTTACTAAAATAGGTAACTCAGCGTCAAAAGATTTTTCTATATATGTGATCTTATATCAGTATTTAAAATTCATTATAATGTGTAATATATATTCAATAATTTATTTATTCATTTATAGATGCTTTAACATTACAATAATATCGTCCCTAGAACATTAAGTTGCATCCATTGGGATGTGAATTTATATTGAGTTTTTCATTTATTTTGTGTGGATCGTTGACTTAATTTTTACACGCTTTATATTAGCTTGACCTGTATCTATGTGACGGAATCTTTGAACACGATTTTTACCCACTTAGAAACATTGGATCAACTTAAAACTTTGTATACTTGTAAAGGACCCGTGACAATACAATAATTTCATATTTTGTTTCTAAAATCCTTGCCAGAATCATCAGAAAATAAAAAAAAAATTAAAACTGGTATAATAGGTTGCGGACTTGTCGACATTTTAGTCAATCGTTGTAAGAGCTCAGTTGGTAGAGCGGTGAACTGTAGTGGTACATAATTTCAGTAATCCATAGGTCGCTGGTTCAAATCCGGCTGGGAGGATTTTTTTTTTGGAAGAGCATTACTTTTAGCTCATACTACAATAGAATCGAATTTAAATATATTTACAGTTTTATCTTATTCTGTAAAATATTAAAAATAAAAAACAGTTTTAAAAAACTAAAACAACACGCTTTATTAGAAAACCGAACTAAAAGATGAAAAATAATTTTAATTTCCAACATGCTTGAGATAAAATTAAAGTGGTCAACAAAAAAATCATCTGCAACACATATAGGAAAAAACTAGAGTTATCAACAAAAATAAAATAATTGTATTATCAAAAGCGTGGGGTGCTCTATATCAATTAATATATTTGATAAATAAACAGATATTGGTAAAAGTAAAGTCTCTAAGAAGAAAATGTAAAAATCATAAAAAGCACCCCACGCTTTTGATGATAACATTATGTTCTTTTTGTTAATAATTCTAGTTTTATTCTGTATGTGTTGGAGATGATTTTTTTGTTGACCACTTTAATTTTATCCCAAGCGTGTTGGAAATTAAAATTATTTTTCATTTTTTAGTTCGGTTTTCTAATAAAGGGTGTTGTTTTTGTTTTTTAAAACTATTATCTTTTATGATAAAACAGTGACAACGATAAGATAAGAATAAGAATAAATTTTATTCACAAATAAATGTTGTACACTGTATTGATACCAGAATGAGCAAATGCTCGTGCTCATGTGAAGTTCAGTTACAGAAATAACACATATAGAATATATACATTACAAAGTTTTAATTAAAGGCAGAGGGAAAACAAATTACAGGGTGCAACATAAGTCAGTTAACCGAAAATGCAAATACATTATTTTCTGTAACTTACAACATCTACATAAAAAACAACTACCGAAATTGTTTAAAGGGACCTCCATTGTTGTTTAAGTAGTAGTGTTTGAGATTATATTCTGAAGGTCCCGTATTCGAACCCCAGTTTCAACCAAACTGATTTTTTTCTTTGCAACCATGTGCAGGGGTAAACTGACTTATGTCGCACGCTGTATATAAATTTAGGAGGCAGTTTCCAAAAAAGCTCCAAGCGCGACCAGCGTAGAAGGCCCTTGACCTACTATTCGGCTGCTGGCCTCACATCCACATGTGTTAATCACAGAGGTAGGCGATTATCTAGCCAGTGTATGGGTGACATGTGGTCACCATGTCTAGTACCCCAGCCGTTATAGCTGGTCTTCTCAACCTTGAGTTGCTACTTATTGCTACCCAAATTTCTCATGAGGCTGGGTGGGTACCGGTCCCATACTGGCCGAAATTCCATGAGAAAATTTCTTCACTCATGGGGACTCGAACCAGCGCAAGTCCCATAGCTCTGCGCCAAGGCTTCTTGCCATAACCACTCGGCTACGGAGCGGGTCAGGAGGCAGTTTCAAGACATAAAATAAAATCTGGCACATAAAAAATAATAAAAAGCCTATGAGGAAAACTAAAACAATACAGAATAGATTAATACCAGACTAAATAAGGTAGTTAGAGACATTAAAGACATTAGGAAAAACTACTAAAGCAAACAAATTTAGGAGAAAGTTCCAAAATATAAAACGCAGTCTGACACACAAAGAATTGATGCAAAGGAAAGTGATATAAACAAAACATTATATAATAGATTAAATGAGTCTTGAGAATGAAATTCGAACACAGTATTTGTGGCCACTGGAGCGATTTTTAAATTTTTGTTTCAGGTGAACCTCCACTCCTAATGATTGGATTTCGCTGATTTTTTAAGAATACATTTCTCGTTTTACTTCAATAGCATATAGGCCTACCGAGTGTTTTTTTGTGAAAATTGCGGAAAGCTAGATCATCATATGTGGCACAACAACTTATTTCTGAGTCTGGGCCTCCTCGAGAACGATTTTTACATTTTCGTTTCAAGTGAACTCCAGTACTAAAGGTCCTATTTTGCATGATAACGAATCAGACCTTACCTTTTTAATACCGTAAAAAATTGCGACTGCCAATAGCTTAACAGGCATGTGTGCGTGCGTGCGTGCGCGGGCGTAGTATCGATGAATTCCTGAGTCACGAAGTCAAGTGACGAGTGAATTTATCTAGAGGATTTGGAAATTAAGAGTGGCATTTGTTAGGACTATTTAACGAATAAAATTATGCTGTTTACTCACAAATCATTATTTAAATGTATATATATATATATATATATATATATGAAAAGAAAAAAGAATGATTGAGTCGGGATTTGAACTCGAGTCTCTAAGACTCGAGTTCAAATCCCAACTCAAGCATTCGTTTTTCTTTTCATATCATATTTGCCTTCATTGCCAAATGTCAAATATATATATAATGTAAATGGCGAAGTTTGAAAACAAATGAGAAATGTTTGGTTATGTTTCATTTGTTCATACACTGCATCTTGATCATATTATTTATTGCCACTTAGGATCGCAGTATTGTAAGAATGTACGCTAGTGGAGAAAAAATTAAACACATCAAACTGTATATTATAACCAATATTATAGATTATTAATTTTTTTTAGTAAACAACTCAGTAAAATCATTATTTAAAAACACAATTATTGAACACACAATTATGAAATGTGTAGTTCGAAGGAATCTGTTCATTATTTGCTATATTCAACATATTCGTTGGAGAGTCAGTCAATGCAAAATAATGCTCTGACCTGTTCAAAATATTAAAAAGGAGGAGCTTTCTTTATTTTGATAAACAGAATTCGATAAAGAGCGATGTGAAACACGGCTGTGATTGGTTGTAAAACAAAATTCATTAAAACGTGATTGGTCATTGACTCCCATTTGGGGCATGAGTTAAATGGCCATTATAATGTTCGGTATCTACTAAATAGGATCTACGAAGATTTAGGTATATTTTTTCGAAAATCTTTTCATGAGAACAACATCAATAGCTATATTCATTCGGAATTCGCTAAAAGTCAATGTACTGTGTGGATGGAACATAATGGAGGATCGCCTCTTCGGACGAAAAGTTTCCTATGTGCTTCAAGAAGGAAGAAAAGTATTTAGATGAAGGGAATAGTTCTAATGCGGACGGAACCGGATGTCAGCTTAACACATGATGATAATGATTATTACACACAAGAATACGTTTATATAAAATTTTAACCAGACCTATACTATGTTACGGAAGCGAAGCATGGTCCATGAGGAGTACTGCTATCATCAGAATAACGGCTAGTGAAATGTGATTTTTAGAGCAACACTAGGGTATACTCGTATGAACAGCAAAAGAAATTAAGATATCATGCAAGCACTTGAATTACAACCAATCTCACAATTTATAAATAAATACCGGCTACAGTGGAAAATTCATGTGCAACGAATGAATCGTAATAGACTTCCAAAAATCATGCTTCAATACCGTCCTCAAGGGAAGAGATCTTTGGGACGTCCTAGAAAAATATGCACCGAGAATGCTTCATTGAAACTGTTATAGGCTTTGAGCCTTAAACTTGTTTGAAAGATTATTATTATTATTATTATTATTATATTATTATTATTATTATTATTATTATTATTATTATTATTATTATTATTATTATTATTATTGTCCACCGCTGTGGTCTCGAGATAGTGTGCTGCCTTGTCATGCAGCGGGTCCGGGTTCGATTCCCGGTCGGGATAGGCTCCCGGGTGAGGTTTTTCGGGGTTTTTCCTCACCTGTAAGACAAATGTCATGAAGCTTAGGGCCCAACGGTTCCCGAAAATCATCCGGCCATCATCATCATCCTTCATTATTATCATCATCCTTCATCGGTGTGGAAAACAATGGGAAGCTACCACACCTATAATTCCCTAGTAAAGTTGCAAAGCATAGCATGAAAATATTATGATTGCAGTAAAAAACTTGTCCTCGGGCAGAATTGCTTTGGATGGATTATTATTATTATTATTATTATTATTATTATTATTATTATTATTATTATTATTATTAATTTATTATATGAGTCCACAGTAGTGGACTCGAGCTAGTATGCTGTCTTGTCACGCAGCGGGCCGGGTTCTATCGCAGGTAAGGACAGTTTCCTGGCTGAGTTTTTTCGGGATTTTTCCTCACTTGTAAGAGAAATGCCAGGAAACATTAAGGGCCAAATTGTCCCCGAACATCATATGACTATCATTATCATCCATATTCGCCTTAGATTAAGCCTAGGATTAAGGACTCTTCTTGGCACACCACTATCGTCATCATCATCATCCATCGTACCATCCGAGCAAACGTAACCCCGCCTTCCAGGCGCCCCAAACTCTGAAGCGGGTTACAATTACGTCAATGCCAGGAGAAAACACCAAAAATGTCGATACGAAAACCTGGGGCATTGAATGAAAGAAAAGAAAAATATATTTATGTCAAATCCCCACTTAACTCAGCCAAGGAATTTTACGTCTTGGTCATTCCATCTTTCTTCGATTGTTCAACCAGATTTTGTAAAAAAAGTTTTCTCTAGAATATTCAGTGGCATGTCATCCAAGAACTCTATCAGTATTTCTATAGGAAGTACCTGGGTCCCGTCATTTTGCAAACAGAAGATACATAACTAGGGCTAAGAATTTTAAGACCTAAAATTCACCGAAATATGCAGAAAAATGCAGTTATGACATAATTAACAACAATATGCACTGTAACATAAAAACATATGACTTAATATATTACAATTATGTAATAATTTCAGTTGTAAAATAAATTAGTAAATCAATTTATGATAACTATTTATATAAGAATAGAATGCAAATTTAAGAATTCAAATGAAAATGGAAGAAAGAATAAGAATTAAATAAACGAGTCGTATCTGACCTCATATTTCGTGTTCTTCAAGCATGGAATCTGCAGTTTTTTAAGAGAAATCCTTCCCATCTTCTACCATCATCACGACTATCGAATTTTGGTCTATCGAATATGATTTTTACCTACATTTTTCATCTTTTCTGCTTTATAAATAAGAGATTTGAAACAACTTTGAAATTAAAAAAGAAAGAATCGAACATATATCCTGAAATTCGAAAATTATTTTATTTCCTCATCATCATCATCAACAATCACGGATTAAGCCCATGTGACTTGTTCCGGTCTCAGATTCTCATTCAAAAGTTGGATCCATCTCTTCTTCGGTCTACCAACATTCCTGCGTCCTTTTGGTTTGTATTTAAGTATATTATTTCCTGTATCCCTATTATAAAAATCTAATTTTTATCCAATGACATTTCAATCTGATATCAAAATGACATTCGTTACTAAATTTCAGATTTTTGTAATATACAGCAAAGAAGATAAATTTTGGCTTTCAGGATATGGGTGTTTATTTATCTGAGAAAAACAATATATTTTTAAAATTCAAAATTGTTTCGAACAGCATTGGGGTATGGATGCTCATTTATCTGAGAAAAATAATATCTGTTTATATTTCAAAATTGTTTCGAATTCCATATTTATAAAGCTTGAGAGATTAAAAAGTAGGTAAAATATGACGTTCGTTACGAAAGAATAACCTTAATATATTTAATACAGTATTTTAAAAATAAACATATCCTGAATTAACTATATCCGGTGTCTAATGGAGTCGGTATTGTGTATGAGCCTTTGGAACGCTAGCCAATCGATTGTGAGACCCTCTTTAAAGTCGATGTATCATTAAAAATGTTTATTCATAAAACAATATTAAATATTATCTTCTTCTATGAATGACACATGTTCACTTACGATATACAGGATCATTATCACATAAATATATATCGTATCTAATATATAAAAATCTATAATGGAAATGGACAGCTAATGACAAATGAGGGAAATTTTGAGGAAATGGCTGAATTCAAACATCTAGGAACAATAATCACAAATAGGAATGAGATGCACAATGAAATTAAACATACTCAATTCTGAAAATGCGTGCTATTATGCATTACAGGGACTCTTGACGTGCCCACCACATTCTTGATCTACTAACTGGGCTGGGTTTTTTAAACCCTGGCATTTTCTCTCAGGTTTTCCTACAAGGAACTTCCATTCCTACAAGAAGTTTTCATTCCCCATTCGTGCCACATGTCCTGCCCGTCGCAGTCTACGAGACTTCTGTTCTTATTATATCTGGCTTCCTATAAAGACCATGTAGCTCACTGATATGTAAGTCTTCTCCATTCACCTGTCTGTTCATCCCTCTTTGGTCCAAAAATTTTCCTAAGAACTTTATTCTCAAATACTCGTAATCTCCTTTCCTCCTTTAAAGTAAGAGTCCGTATTTCGCATCCTTATAACTGGTAGAATAATAGTTTAATATATTTTCAGTTTAACTTTTTTTTAGGATGGAAAAATCCAAGGAGCAAGTTCTCCGGAAGGGACTTTAAGTCGTGAGTCCTGAGGCCGTAGATTTTGGGGTCGTAAAATATCCTTGTGCCTGAATAAAAAGGCCTCTAAGCAAAATTTACCGATCTCAACATCCTAGTAATACCTTAGTTGCGATGTCTCATTGAGTTGGTGTGTTGACCGCAATGCCATTCATGACAACTGTGGGCAAATAATGTAACTAAATTAAATTATTTAGTAACGCCTAACAATGGAGAGGCTATGGCTTAACATTGGGCTAGGGCATTATAGATAGATAGAGCATTACTTTTGTTAAAATTTGTCGAGTATAGTTATTTCAACACCCTCAGATCCCAATGGCAAATAGGTCTAAGCGAATAAATAAATATATAGATAGATCATCGGATGATTAATGTCTTTTACATCGTCCGATTCCTAATAGCCAATTTTGTCGGTCCATCCAATCTCCTGGTTGTAGATGTTTCTCCTTCATATTGTATTCATAACTTGTAATCGTTTATTTATATATATATATATATATATATATATATATATATATATTGTAATTTAGATTTAAGACTATTTTTTGTTTGTATTTTTTAAACCTGGTTGAGTGGTAGACAAGGCCTTAAGGCCTTAACTCTGCCAGGTAAAATAAAGCTATTATTATTATTATTATTATTATTATTATTATATATATATATATATATATATATATATCATCATCATCATCATGAACAAATTCGTTTTAGTTATATATATATATATATATATAGGCCTATATATTCCCTGATTCCAGGAGGTTTTAGGTCTTCCTCTGCCTCGTCTTCCCTCAAGTTTCCATTCCAAAACACATTGTGTTAGCCGATCCTCTTCCATTCGCTGGACATGTCCGTACCATCTTAAGGGCGGGAGCGTGAAGATAATCGAAACACGAGGGTCTTGCAATCGGCATGGGTCGCCCGGATAACTGAGTTTCTATTTTTGGTCCTCTTCTTGAAATTAAATAATAATTTGATAATAAATGAAATGAATATCCTCAACGCGTGTCCAGAACTCAGGGTCGGGTCGAGATGATATCAGCCCCTATATATATATATATATATATATATATATATATATGAGAGAGAGAGAGAGAGAGAGAGAGAGAGAGAGAGAGAGAGAGAGAGAGAGAGAGAGAGAGGTCAGTCCACCGCTGTGGTCTCGAGGTATGGTGCTGCCTTGCCACGCAGCGGGCCCGGATTCGATCCCCGGTCGGTGCAGTTTTTCTGGGTGAGGTTTTTATCGGGGTTTTTCCTCACCTGTAAGACAAATGTCAGGAAAACTTTAAGGCCCAAACGGTTCCCGAAATCATATGGTCATCATCATCATCCTTCACCGCGGTGTGGAAAGCAACGGGAAGCCACCATACCTGCAATTCCCTAGTGAAAATGCTATGATTGCAGTGAAGGACCTGCCTTCGGGCAGAATTACTATGGATGGATGTAGAGGTCTGTGAATGTCAAGGGTGCCGGCCGACCGCGCCTGACGCACCATCACAGGGGCAGATGAATGAAACGAAACGAAATGGATGACATGACTGCAGGGGAAAACGGGAGAACCCCGAGAAAAAACCTGCCCAAGCTCCGTTTTTTACCACGAAATCCACATGGAGTGACTGAGACTCGATCTCGGGACCCCAGTGCAGCAGTGAGAGGCGAGCGTCTAACCGCTTGCGCCACGGAGCCGTCTAAAATAATAAATAAATAGGTTAATTCATGCATAAGATAAACAAAAGACACGCAGAATGTAGTGTAATATGTTGGGGGTTGAACAGCCGTGAGCAGATGACGTGATTTTAAGCACGTGTAAACAAACCTAAACACGCGAGATACGAATCGATTATCTTGTCGTTGAAACGTATAATAGCTGTAAGTGGCGTTCACTGCGACATTTCATTTAAACTTATCTCACTTTCGTGATGCAGAAACTTAGCTGCGTGTCTCAAGTCTTAGTAATTACTCACCCAATTAGGTCTGTTACGATAAAAAAAAGTGCATAGTAACTTGATTTAAGAAGATGAAAACTATCACATTATTTGCATTATGATATGCACAAAAAAGTGTAATCTGTACCATAGGCTAATAATTAAACAGACTATTTAACTCATGCCCCAAATGGGAGTCAATGACCAATCATGTTTCAATGAATGTTGTTTTACAACCAATCACAGTCGTGTCTCATCTCGATAATTATCGAATTTTGATTACCAAAATAAAGAAAGCTCCTCCTTTTTAATATTCTGAACAGGTCAGAGCATTATTTTGCAGTGACTGACTCTCTAAAAAATACGTTGAATGTAGCAAATAATGAATAGATTCCTTCGAACTACACATTTGATAATAAATTGTGTGTTCAATAATTGTGTTTTCTAAAAAAATAATTAATAACCTATAAAGTTGGTTATAATATACAGTTTGATGTGTTTCATTTTTTCTCCACTAGGGTGCATTCTTACAATATTGCGATCCTATTTGGCAATAAATAAAATTATCTAGTTGCAGTGGATGAACAAATGAAACAACCAAACAATTTCTATTTGTTTTCAAACGTCGCCATTTACATTAAATATTTTAAAATAATTATATTTAAATAAGATTTGTGAGTAAACAGCTTAATTTTATTCGTTAAATAGTCCTAACAAATGTCACTCTTGATTTCCAAATTCTCTAGATAAATTCACGAGTCACCAACTGACTCGTGAATTTATCGGTGATTTGGAAATCACTCGTGACATTACTTGCGATAAGCTAAATGGGATAAGCTGGGGTTGAACACGGGATTGGCTGTATATCTAATCAATATCAGCTTGCTGTTAAACAGAGACCTTTAATATTGTTTTGTGCTTCTCTATGGGGGTTGTTGAATTGTTTTACAACATCTCTGCAGGGAATTCCAATGTTATCTCAGTTAAAACTGTTATTTTATCCTTCATCGTTTAATGCATTTTGTATTACTAACAATAAGTTGAGTTGTACATTCAAATTCATATAACCTATTTATCATTTACATAATCAATTGAGTTGGTGTTTACTTTATGAAAATCCATATTCATTAATTAAATAAAAATAAAACTTAGTTTTATTTGATTTTCATATTTATTAAGATATAATTCAGTTACAGCTGTTTCAGTACACTGTACCTTCTTCAGACATGTTAACAAATGAATTGTGTTATTATAGTACATATCAACTAATCTAAGCAACAATACAACAATAATTTATTTAAATTTTTTAATTTAACAAAGGCGATTCATTTAAATCAAGTTGAGAATTTAACAGTCTATTACTACTTTTCAATTTATTTATTTCTACAGCCTCCAAAAGGTCCAACTTCTTATCCTTATCACAAACATGTACATTTCAAAATTTGGATCGAAATAATTATTAAATTGGAATTGAAATATACTAACCACCTATTCCAATTTAATCACTGTTTCGATCCAAATTTTGAAATGTTACATGTTTATGATAAGGGTAAGAAGTTGGACCTTTTGGAGGCTGTAGAAATAAATAAATTGAAAAGTAGTAATAAACTGTTAAATTCTCAACTTGATTTGAATGAATCGCCTTTGTTAAATTAAAAAAATTAAATAAATGATTGTTGTATTGTTGCTTAGATCAGTTGATAAGTACTATAATAACACAATTCATAATTTGTTAACATGTCTGAAGAAGGTACAGTGAACCAAAACAGCTGTCACTGAATTTATCTTAATAAATATGAAAATCAAATAAAACTAAGTTTTATTTTTATTTAATTAATTGTCATTTATATGCTGTGAGAATTTAGTTGTCATGATTTCTACTTCTTCTAACCTTGTCTAATAATATTTACAATACCAGTTATTGTCAGTGGTCCTCTTTTGTCAAAATTCTTGGAAATGCTAAAATGTTTTCACCCCCCTCCCACGTGACACATTCCAGCCGTGGTTATTTATCATCATTATCTTCAAGATATGGGCCTATTGACCCGTTCCGCTCCCCGCTGCACAATATGCTACAGGTCGTCCTCCCAACGACGTTTCGGTCTTCCTACATTTCTTCGGCCTTCAGGTCTATAATAAAGTATATGTTTTGATAATCGATTATTTGGCATTCTTTGTACATGTTCAAACCATTTAAATTTATTTCTGTATATTTTCTCGTTTATATTATATACTTGTAATTCATCTCTGATATCTTGACTTCTCTATTGATCTCTTAAAGAACACCTGCAACGGATCTCAGAAATCCCTTTTTATTGTCCCAATGTTATGTTTATCAGAGATTGTTAAAGGCTAAGTCTCAGACCCGTATGTTAACGTTGGAACGGCTTCTGTTTTGTAAAATTTCAATTGAGTTTCACTTGTGGCTTATTTCTCAAATATCTTCTTATTGAACCGCATATATGTTGAAATTTTCCTAATTTCTTCTCCATATCCAAATTTTGCAAGTACGATATCATGCATACCAGATAATTAAAACAAGTTACTCGTTCAATGATGTTTGCTCCAATTACAATTTTTGTCCTTTTCTGCTGAGTTCCAGTAAATGCCATGCACTTTGTTTTCTCTGTTGATATCTTCAAATTGTGATCTTTTATTAGTTTCCATAATTTATAAACTGATTTGTATAGTTGATTTTCTGAGGAAACTAGAGTGATCTGGTCATCTGCGAATATAAGACACTTAATTTTCATTCCGTTTATCATAAAATGTTCATCTAAAAGAATTTACTTTGGGGAGTTCGAGTTTATTTAAATTTCCTCGTAGCAGGTAACCGGCCTGCTGCCGAATAAGTCCAATAGTGGAGTTGCCACCATAGATCAAAGCATTTGAACATGCTTCCATCCGTACAAACGTCAGGCTGCCTCTTCCGCTTATCTCGCCTTATTTAACAAGTGAAGAAAGCATTAAACTGTGCCCTCTATGCGATGACCGTGAAAAATGGCAGCATAATTATAGCATTCTGTAGAGAGACAGAGCAACTTAGATTACAGTTGCTGCCGGAGAGATTTCTCGGGTCGGATCGTAGGAGAGTGGCGTGCTGGGATCTTTTAGGACGGATCGAGAGTGAAGTGAAAATATGCAAATTTTTGGGCACAGTAAGGAAAATGAGGTATAGCAAAATTGGAGATCAATAAGGATATATGTATTATCAATAATAAGAATCTCAGTATGGTCTTAATTGAAGCTTGTTCTTTTTTCCTATCCGACCGTTGAGGACTTCGCCCGTGTGGTTATAATAATAATAATAATAATAATAATAATAATAATAATAATAATAATAATAATAATAATAATAATAATAATAATAATATAATAATAATAATAATAATAATAATAATAATGATAATGATGACGATGATGATGACGATGATGATGATGACGATGACGATGACGATGATGTTGATAATAATAATAATAATAATAATAATAATAATAATAATAATAATAATATGGAATGAAAGAGCTGCATGCAAGCTCTATGTAAGAAAACCAGTAGGGAAACGCCCAGTTGGTAGACCTAAAATGAGGTAAGAGAGTAACATTAACCATGATTTGAGGGAAGTAGATTATACAGGGATGATCGGAAAACATTAGTTCAGGATAAGGATGTATGGAGAGCTTATGTCTGCGCGGACATTATAGTGTCAGTGAGTTATAATAATAATAATAATAAATATAATAATAATAATTTACTTGATGAAGTTAAGACCATAAGGTCTTCTCTTCCACTTCCTTACGAAGGTAGATAGAGTCGTGAGTCTTCTTTCATATACACTGCGTCCCACTCCCAGCCGGGCCGGTTATTCGTGGATATGAAGTGAGTCAGCTGCATGTGGGAGTGGGACGCACGGTATTTATGACACTTAAAATAACCTCAGACCTGAAATAAGATGCCTCTGGGCAGAATACATTGGCAATTTCACGCTCAGATTTGAATTGCAACGTTAATTAACTGAGCTATTAAATGAAATTGTATTTTGAGCAATGAACGGTCGCTTTAATTTTAATGAGAAACATGTTTTATACATATTCCAGAAATCACCATAAAACGTACGAAAATACTATACGTATCTATTCTATAGTGTTCTGCCCGAGGACAGGCTTTCACAGCAATTATAGCATTTTCATGCTATGCTTTGCAGCTTTACTAGGAAATTATAGGTGTGGTAGTTTTCCACACAGGCGAAGGACGATGATAAAATAAGGATGATGATGATGGCCGGATGATTTTTGGGGACCGTTGGGCCCTAAGCTTCCTGACATTTGTTTTACAGGTGAGGAAAAACCCCGAAAAAATTTCACCCAGGAACCTGTCCTGACCGGGAATCGAACCCGGGCCCGCTGCATGACAAGGCAGCATATACATATCTTGGGTTGAGTATTTTAATTTTCATTCATAGACGTGATGTTTGATGGACTTATGATGACCTAGTTCTGTTGCTGAAAATTATATGGTTCTGTTTTCTTTATTTAATTCTATATGAATATGGCAATTATCCATATGGATGCGAAATATGGACTCTTACTTTAAGGAAGGAAAGAAGATTACGAGTATTTGAGAATAAAGTTCTTAGGAAAATTGTTGGACCAAAAAGAGGTGAACAGACAGGTGAATGGAGAAAACTATATGTAATAAATTAACTACATGATATGTATAGGAAACCAGATATAATAATAACAGTTAAGTCTCGTAGGCTATGATGGGCAGGGCATGTGGTACATATGGGATATGAAAGAGGTGCATGGAAGTTTTCTGGTAGGAAAACCAGAGGAAAAACGCCCAGTTGGTAGACCAAGAATGAGGTTGGAGAATAACATTATCCATGATTTGAGGGAAGTAGATTATACATGAGATGATTGAAAAACATTAGCTCAGGATAGGGATGTATGGAAAGCTTATGTCCGCGCGGCCATGTACCTAGGATTCGATAGAGCCAGTTTAGTTAGTTAGTTATGGCAATTATGAGGCCGATGGTTTTCAGGGAAATTGGGTCCCGAATTTCCTGGATTTTGCCTTAGAGTTGAGGAGAACTGAAAAACTCAATCAGGCAATTGAATCAAACCAGAGTCCGCTACATGAGAGGCAACATAGAGGCAGCTGAATTAATATTTTTTCAATTAAAACTAGTAAAATAATATTAATATAGTTAATTGAAAGTTCTGAAATTGTGAGAAGAGTCTGCAAAAATACGCCAGACTTTGATGAAGCTATTTTATTTATAACAAAAAGGTTTATTTATAGACTTGGTTTTCTTCGAAAAGGAAGTTAAAATATTCATATCCTTTGTCATAGTTCTCATTGAAACCAAAACATTCTGTTCTTGCTAAATTTGCTTATCCATACAATTTTCTCTACAATGTCATTTTCCGAGTGCACCATCTATCCAGTACACTCCTGATCTACTGTTTCTTCTTCTCCCTCCCTCCATCCAATTCTATCCTTCTATGACATACTATTTAAAACCGGATATTTATCCCCATATAATAATAATAAGGGTTTTTGTTTTGTTTATAATTATATTTATTTATATGAAGAATGGACATCAGATTGATTTATAGAATTCAAATTTTTTTTATAAGTATATAAAAAAAAATAACCAGTCAATATAAACTGTTAATACAGTTAGATGTTTTTATAACTGATGCAGTATGTAAAATACTTCAAATATTCAAATTGATAATTTTATAAAGAAATAAATGGGATTGGACGAAGAGGATAGAAGTTAGCTTGAAAATACTCCTTCCTTTTCTGTTGGACCAATCAGAACCTAGAGGTTATTACAAAAAAAAAAAGATGGCTACAATACTTGAAGATGGTCGGTCATGTTCAGCGACTGCTCCTTAAAGAATAAGGAAATAATTGTTTATTTTATTGATGTTGGTTGAAAGAAATAGTGTTAAAAGTATGAAAGATTATATAGTGATATAATAGTCATCCATCTTGGTGAAAAACAGTTTCTAAGTGAGAATAATGAATAATAATGACTGGATTGACCGTTAGCATTCGTCATCCATTAAATACATAAAATGGTAATCTTCTAGAAGTGAAAAATATCAACCTAAGCCGGAATCTTTTGGAACTTTTAAATTACAAGATTCATCTTAACCAAAGTGAGAGTTTTAAATAAACTAACTTATCGTTCAACTGTTAATAAAGTGTTGTTATTTGTGTAAGAAACATTTCCTCATTCCCCTGAAGAGAGTTATTAGTGCCGTGGCAGATTTAAAGTGATTTAAGTTATATCACAAATCTTCAACTTCGGATATCTCACCGAGAAACCCAACTTTAAATGTCTCCACAACGAGGGGCATAAAATTAAACACAGCTTCAAATGGCGCATCAACGAGGGCTCGAATGGGAATCCAACCAGGGACCTGTAAACCTGAATCGAACCAAGGACCACGAGAATGAGGAAAGTAATGAAAATCTTCAAAAGTGAGTACAGTTAAAATTTATATGTGAAAAGTGAATTAGTGATAATAACAATTAATGCTTTTAAGAAATAAGAAAATATTAAAATACCCAACAATGGCCAATAACGAAAATATAACTTGTAAAACTGTTAATATTGAAAACGAACAAATTAGTGAAGGCCAAGAAAATTTAATTTTGTGTAACAATGAAAATAATCAAACTAATGATACACCTTCTTGGGTAGCATTATTAATAAATAACATTTCTGATATCAATAATAAACTGGAAAAGAATAGTGCAGAATTAAAGGAAATTAGGAATGACAATTCGAATCTCAGCAATAAAATTGATACAAATATTTCCAATCTTAGTAAAGAAATTAAAGAAAATAACTTAAAACTAGATGAAAAATTAGAAAGCATTAGGTTAGAATGCAAACAAAACAATTCTAAACTGGAAAAGAGAATAGTAAATATAGCCAAAGATTGTAAAAATGAGATAGAAAAATGTAATGAAAAGATTGATGAAACTCATAATCAAATAGAAACATCTTTGATTGAGGTAAGGCAAAGTTGCCAAGATAAAATCGAAGAATTAGGAACTAAAGTCGAAGATAGACTAAAAATTTCCGAAGAAAGTGTTATCTTAGGTAATGAAGAACTTCAATCAAAGATAACAAATGAAGTAATTATTATAAAGAACAAGTTGAAGGATGGATAACTAAGATTGTTGAACTTGAAAACAAATATGTGTCAAAAACTAGTGAAAAGGAGATTGAGGTTATGTCAGGACATTCTAGTAATGTTAATAATGATCCTCCTTCTAGTAGTAGTAGTAACAATGTATGTAAAATTCCTGCTAATCTTTTAGGGGAAATTAACTTACCTAATTTTGGTGATACTGTAGGCCAAAGCCCTACTGATTTCATTAGGGAAATTGAAGAATACTTCGAAATCAAAGGAATAGAAGACAAGTTCAGAATGTTCTTCATAAGAAAAAGTTTAAAAGACAATGCAGAGTCTTGGTTTAAGATAGCTTGCCATGACTCAATGACTTATCAAACATTTAAAAATGCTTTCTTAGGTTACTACTGGGGACCAGAAAGACAAAACAAACTTAGGTTAGACCTAACTAGTGGAAAATTCTCCAACAATGGTAAACAAGGTTATCTTAATTATTTCTTGGAGAAGGCAAAAATGGCATCATTGTTACAGCCTCCAATAGATGAGAGAACTTTAATTTCTATGTTATCGCATCACTTCCCAGATGAGATTAGATATCATTTGATAGTAGCCAGACCACAAAATGTTTCTGAAATGTTAGAGTTGTTAGCTCTACTAGAGAATAAAAGAGAAGTAGATAAATGTAGTAAAAGAAATTTATTTGGGGAAGGGGCAGAGCCCTATAATAAGAAAAGTAATTTTGTAACTAAAAGAAATGATGAATATCATAATGAGAATAGAGAAAGAAGTTTCAAACAGGGCAACAATAATAATAGGTTTGTTCAAAATAGAAACAGCCCAAATAAAAATAGGATGACTAATAATTATAGTAACAATAGCCAGAATGGATGGTTCAAACGTAATGAAAATAGGAATGACAGACAAATTAATTATATGGATGTTAACAGAGTAGGAGAAAATAGAAATAGGTATTGGACTTCTCCCTGTAGAGGTAAAAGAAGAAGGAATGCCTATGGTAATGAAAATAAAGGGTATTTCCAACGACAACAAAATTGTCAAATTAATGAAACTAGTGATAGGACAGAGCAAAATAGAATAGACTCTGTAACTATTCACAACCAAAGTCAAGATATACCTAGTAATGAAAATGACCACGAAGTAAATCACAGGATACCTCATGCTTTAAACGCATAGAAGGTACATTAAAGACTCCGCAATGTACCTCAATCGTTATGAACTTAGGGGTCCAAAATAGATGCTTTGATAGGTTTTCAAAATTTAGAAATTGTACCAGCAAATATGAGAGGAGATAGTAAGTTATGTACCTCAAGACAGCGAGATAGCATAATATTGAATAATCATTTGAATATTTCTAAGAATCAGGATACTATGCCTGTTACTAATAAAGAATTAAATGTCATAGGACGACCACCCAAAATTAAAGTAAATATTTTTAACAATGATGTTACTTGCATAGCGGATAGCGGCTGCTCAAACACAACAATAGATCAGAAATTTTATAATTTCTTAGTCAACAAAGGGAATAAGATAATGACTGTAAGAATATGTGGAGTGTATTGTACTCTTGCGATAGGCAAGAAGAAACTGCCAATTAAGCTACAGTGCCTTCTAGATTTACGTATCGGAGGATATTACTTCAGTGCAATATGTTTAATTTCTCCATACTTGTCTTGTGATATGTTAATAGGCTGCGACCTGTTGGAGCAATATAATGCCATAATAAATTTTGAATGTAAGAATATTTCCTTGTATAATGAAGATAATGTGAGAGTCGTCATCCCATTTGATAATGAATATGAGGAGAACAAGAATCTAAGTAAGAAGGAGAGTGACATTGCTGAAGAACACATTTTTATAGAGAATATTGTTGTTCATGAGGAGAGGGAATTGGTGAATGGCCGTGGATGCCAAATGCAAGATAATATTGCAGTTAATTGTACTTCCGACAAAAGTGTCGAGGGCGAAGAAAGCCTTAATAATGAAAATGGTTGTGCTGACGATTATGTCGCATGTAAATGTTGTGATGTAGAATGTGTCTCTTGCAATACTGAGTATGATGAAATTCCTCTATTATATTGTGTGAGTGACGAACTTGAAAAAGACATCTGTGAAATGATAAAGGAAAAAGTTAAAGACACTCATGGCATAAACAATGAACAGAAAGGCATGTTGTATGACATCTTAATGAAAAATAAGAGTTCTTTTTCTTCGAAGCCGGGATTGTGCAACTGTTTTAAATATTCCTTTAAAGTGATGGAACATCCACCTATAAATATTAAAAGTAGACCCATCCCTATTGCCATCAGAGAGCAGGCAGATCAAATGATAGATGACATGTTAATGCAAGGAATAATACAGAAATCTGATTCTCCTTACGCCAACCATATTTGCTGGGTGTTAAAACCTAATGGCAAAATTCGCCTGTGTTTAGACAGTCGTAGGACAAATTCTTTCACTGTCCGGGATAATTATAGGCCCGAGACTATTGAAGCATCTATAGCAAATATGAAAACTGGTAGATTTATTAGTTCTATTGATTTAACTTCTTCATTTTGGCAGATAGAACTAGACCCCAAAGTTCGGCCCTATACAGCTTTTATACATAATGGAAAAGTATATGAATTTACCAGGTGTGCATTCGGTCTAAGAAATAGCGGAAGTGCGCTTCTTAGAGCCCTAGATATTGTACTATCTGATGATGTTAAAAGACATTGTACTATATATGTTGACGATGCAATTATTATTGATAATGTTTTTGAGAATCATATATCTCATATTGATTTAATGTTGTCTCAATTAAAGAATAGTGGAATGACAGTCAGCCTAGAAAAGTCTGTGTTTGTTAGGTCGGAGGTTCAATTCCTAGGATACAGGATCTCTAATCAAGGGATTACTCCTGACCCAGACAAGGTTCAAGGAATCTTAGAAATTCCTTCACCAAAGAACATAAAACAACTTCGTAGATTTTTAGGAATCTTAAATTACTATTCGAAGTTTGTCATCAACTATGCCTCAGCGGTTAGTAAGCTGAGAGGGCTGCTGAAGAAAGATAGTAAATGGAGATGGACAGAGGACCATCAATCTACTTTTGAATATGTTAAGAAGTTATTTGCAAATAGTATTTCACTACAGAGACCAAAAATGGACAGAGAATTCCATTTATACACAGACGCGAGTAAAACTGGCCTCGGTGCTGTTTTAACTCAATTTGACGATGATGGGCAACAGTATGTTGTGTCGACAGCTTCGCGCTCGACTACCATCATTGAAGGAAATTACACTGTTTCAGAGTTGGAGCTTACAGCAATATTTTATGCTCTAAATAAATTTAGAATTTATGTTTATAAAAACAAAGTTATTGTTCATAGTGACCACATTTCACTAAGTTTTATAAGTAAATGTAGATTATCCAATAATAAACTGAGTAGGATGATCATGGAAATAATTTCCTATGATATTGAAATAAAACACATAGAAGGAGAACAGAATGTGTTTGCTGACCTCCTGTCTAGATTGAAAAGTGTTGGGAAAATACCTGAAACTGTACATACTCCTAAACACGAAGTAGTAATGTTTAATGTAAAACTGTATAGAGACAAAGGATTTTCATTGTTGATGAAAAACATTGTTGAGCATCAAAAATCTGATATAGAGTTACAACGATTGAAGTATAGTGCGAGAGATATAAATAATGATGACAAAAATGGAATTGATTGTAATAAGAAAATCGGTATAAAGGATGACATTCTTTACAAATTACATGGGAGAAATGTAAAAAAAATGGAAAGTTATAATTCCTAATAATATGGAAGTTCCACTATTTAGAACTTTTCATGTCGGCTTAAATCATGCAGGTTGTGAAAAATTAGCTCTCAACATAAGTGAATTTTTTTATGTTAAACATTTAGATAAAAAGTTGAGAAAGTTTACTTCTTCATGCATAACTTGTCAAAAAGCCAAATGTATGAACGTAAAATATGATATAGTTCCACAAAACATATTAAGGAACAAAGTAAATAGCTTAGTAGTAATGGATACTCATGGAGAAATGCCTACTACACAATTTGGTTACAAGCATATTCTTGTATTATCTGATGTATTCTCAAAATTTGTAAAAATATATCCATTAAGAAGTGTAAATAGCAGAGCTTGCCTAGGTAAAATTGTGAGAGATTATTTACCTAATTATGGACCTATTGATGCACTACTTAGTGATAATGCTTCAGTGTTCTCAAGTCCTAAGTTTAAAGATAAACTTACTGCGATAGGAATTAAATTGTACCATTGTAGTAAATATCACCCAAAAAGTAATCCCTGTGAGAGAGTTAATAGGGAAATTACTACAAGTTTAAGAATTTTGACCCATCATAAACATTCTGACTGGTTTTAAACATATCAGCGTCATAGAGAATGTTATGAATCATTCAATTAATGTCAATACTGGGGAAGCACCCATATTCCTAATGACAGGTAAACAACCTGACAGGTTAATTGCTAATTTACCATTACCTATCATTGATAAAAGTCAAATCCCGGAGACATCCGAGGAAATATGTAAAAGAGTTATTGAAAGGTTAGAATGTCGTGCAGAAAAGCGCAACAATAAGGTTAAAAGACATAAAAGGAAGTGGAATCCCAAAGTTTGGAGACAAAGTTCTCATAAGGGATATTTCACTATCCAATGCTTTAAAAGAAACAATATCATAGGATGAACCTATTGTATAAAGGTCCCTATGAAATATTTAAAAATTTTAATGATACCACCTATGAGCTAAGAGAAATAGACACTAGAAAAGAAATTGGAAAATATTCCAAAGAACTTTTGAAACCATTTCAGACTCCTATTAATTAGTTGTAGCTGGTGACTTCAAATAGTTCAAAGTGTATTTAAAATATTGTATGTAAATTTTGTAAAATTAATACTTCTATTTCATGATGTAACATGTATTTATTATAATTGTGATGTATTACATTGTATTGATTCTAATACAGATGAATCTTGTATAGAAAGAAACTTGATATTTGGGGAAAGTGATTTATTTTAATTTAGCCTCACACTTAGTTGTAGCTAAGATTAAAATAAATCAGGGGCAATTTAAAACCGGATATTTATCCCCATATAATAATAATAAGGGTTTTTGTTTTGTTTATAATTATATTTATTTATATGAAGAATGGACATCAGATTGATTTATAGAATTCAAATTTTTTTATAAGTATATAAAAAAAAATAACCAGTCAATATAAACTGTTAATACAGTTAGATGTTTTTATAACTGATGCAGTATGTAAAATACTTCAAATATTCAAATTGATAATTTTATAAAGAAATAAATGGGATTGGACGAAGAGGATAGAAGTTAGCTTGAAAATACTCCTTCCTTTTCTGTTGGACCAATCAGAACCTAGAGGTTATTACAAAAAAAAAAAGATGGCTACAATACTTGAAGATGGTCGGTCATGTTCAGCGACTGCTCCTTAAAGAATAAGGAAATAATTGTTTATTTTATTGATGTTGGTTGAAAGAAATAGTGTTAAAAGTATGAAAGATTATATAGTGATATAATAGTCATCCATCTTGGTGAAAAACAGTTTCTAAGTGAGAATAATGAATAATAATGACTGGATTGACCGTTAGCATTCGTCATCCATTAAATACATAAAATGGTAATCTTCTAGAAGTGAAAAATATCAACCTAAGCCGGAATCTTTTGGAACTTTTAAATTACAAGATTCATCTTAACCAAAGTGAGAGTTTTAAATAAACTAACTTATCGTTCAACTGTTAATAAAGTGTTGTTATTTGTGTAAGAAACATTTCCTCATTCCCCTGAAGAGAGTTATTAGTGCCGTGGCAGATTTAAAGTGATTTAAGTTATATCACAAATCTTCAACTTCGGATATCTCACCGAGAAACCCAACTTTAAATGTCTCCACAACGAGGGGCATAAAATAAACACAACTTCATATTTTTGAACATCCATTTTAAATATTTGTACTATCTAGTTTTTATCTACTAACTCAACTTCCTACAAAACTAAATATTTTACATTAGAAGAATATTTGATATCTTACAAAATATATAAAAACAAGTAATGTGCCTGCAATTAAATCCCATGCACGATAGCCCTAGAAGAAAGGGCGGTTCCAGGACAGATTTTCGGGGGGAGGGCACGGGTCTGTGTAAATTTTTGAGGGGGGTGTATGTGTTTGTGTAAATTAACAAATAAATTAATTTGTAAATTTTAGCGTGCTAATAATGTATTTTTAAACTATTTTGAGCAGTTTTTAAGCAGTATGTGGTCATTAAACATATCACAACTTTTATATTGTAAGTCGTAAGACCAGACAATAAACAAAGCGTATGCTTCAATCGCAGCTTTCTGTATTTCAGTGATTGCACTGACAGCTTCAGAAGACATTACAGTACAACTGTCAGTACCAATTCCTACACAGTTGTTTAAGTCTAGGGACAGTTCTTGCAGTATGTTTAGAACAATCTTTCCCGAAGCCTCTCCAATTAGGCGTTGTTCACTATTTGGGTCTTGATCTGGATTGATATTTGTAATCCTCTCATAACCGTCAATAAATTGATGAAATCTTCACGAATCTCGTTTTTATACAAATACCTCAAGTTCGAAGAAAACTGTTCTGTATTAGAAAATATGTTGTTTCGTTAAATATAACAGAATAATACTTAGCATTCCTTATTTAAATCAGTATTGTATATATTATTTCTTCACCACAGCGTGTTATTAATTGTTTTTGTGCTATATTGCCTACACACATGGTTCTTGAAGAGGCTGTTGACAAGTGTCACTTAAGATTTTCGTCTCCTGCAGATACTCTAAATCTTAACAATTCTCTAAAATTACCCTCATTACGGGACCCAGCCTCATCGCCGAAATGACCGTCATCTCCGTGGTCTCTTAGAGGAATATTTTGTCGACCCAAGATTATTATACAGGGTGACCGCTCGAATGGACCTAATTTCAATTGCTTGTTACTGGCAAACGGTTGAAGATAGAAACTTAAAACAACGTTCATATTACAGAAAAACTCACCAAGTTTTGATATCCAGATCACCACATCTCTATATGAGCCCCAGCAGTCACTGTGACGATATCAAAGCGATGAACAATTTCTTGCCAAGTACGTTGGAGTATGTCTTCTGGAATGTTCTCAATAGCCTCTATGATGCGCTCACGAAGATCACGAAGGTCTTTGACTGGGGTGGTGTAAACTTTATCTTTGACATAGCCCCAGAGAAAGAAATCCAGTGGTGTTAAATCGGGAGATCTCGGGGGCCACGCGATTGGTCCTCCCCTACCAATCCAACGGCCAGGGAAAATGTTGTCCAAAGTCGTACGAACTTCATTGGACTAGTGGGGAGGAGCACCATCTTGCTGGAAAACGATGTTAGGCTGCAGTTGTTCAATTTGTGGAAAGAAGAACTGCTCCAGCATGTCAAGATATGTGGTACCACGAACAGTTTTCTCGGCGAAGAAAAAAAAAAGGTCCAATGACCTTATTATGTGACAAACTGCACCAAACATTCATCTTCGGACTATCACGAACATGCTCTTGAATAGCGTGAGGATTCTCCGATCCCCAGATCCGCACATTATGCCGGTTTACCTTGCCTGACAAATGGAAAGTGGCTTCGTCCGAGAAGAAAATCTTGGTCATGAAGTCAGGATCAGCGCCGAGACGGTCCAGCATCGTATTGGCGAATTCCACTCGTTTCGGCATGTCATTCGGCTCCAGACGTTGCACTAACTGCACTTTATATGCGTGCAGTTTGAGGCGTTTGTGGACAATCCGTTGTAATGTCGATTTTGGTATTTGAAGTTCCCGCGAAGCTCTTCTTAATGACTTCCGGGGGCTTCGCTCAAATGCGGCTTGAACATTTGCTACCATTTCATCGGATGCTCTGCGACCACCACCATGCTTCTTCAACACAGATCCTGTAGCTAATAATGTATCACGCCACTTCTGTATGCTTCTAGCAGTTGGAGCATCACGGTTAAACACACGCCGGAACTCCCTTTGAACTCTAATGATTGATTTAAACTCCGCATACCACAAAACAGCTTGCGCTTTCATCTGCGGAGTCGCCATTTTCACAAACAATTAAATCTAAGAACGAGAAACGTATCTTTGTGCCATCTACCGACAGGATTCGAAACTTGGTGAGTTTTTCTGTACTATGAACGTTGTTTTAAGTTTCTATCTTCAACCGTTTGCCAGTAACAAGCAATTGAAATTAGGTCCATTCGAGCGGTCCACCCTGTAAATTCTACTATTGGCCAAAATCTCTCTCTGTTTTCTTTTACTTGTTGCAGTCGTTGAGTATTCAGCTGATTTTCAACAGCCTTTTGTGGGTTGTGGTATATTTGCAGGAAGTTTGCTTGAGCGCGTACTTTGTGGTAAGAAGTGTCTTCGTGTGATTGTAAGTGTCCATTTTTCCCTAAAAGCTTGGCGAATGAAGTCAGCGGTTGGGTGATAAGGTTTTGCGTTATCATTTTATTATACGGCCACACTTTTCATCAGCAAACAGCACACAGAACTTACAAAACAACTCCTGCTTCATGTGGGAAAGAAGTAACCAATTCCTTTGTTCCAAGTGCTGATGACCCAAATAACATTTCAACTCCTTCCCACCTTTTTGTAAAGTGAATGTGGGAATTTATATGACTTTGGTGATTCCTAAAGTCATTCAAATAATTTACACTTTGTATATTCATTGGTCTTTTTATTTACAAAAAGCCCTATATCATTGACGAAAGTACTGCTACTGCTAGTCGATTCCAATATAGATGTCTTTTGGTTTTCATTGTTAGTTGGCTATCCTATTTTCATATTCAGATTATCGTTTAAGTCCAACTACATTGAAAGAAACTGACAAAGTATTACTATTATGATTTCATCATCACAACGTAATGGTGATGTGTTAGATATTTTTATATGTGTTTCCTGTGTTTCACTGCTGTTATGTCTTTTCTCTACTTTTTTGAAGTATGAACTTATTGAATTTGGGTTCGGGCGTTTTCGGTAATTTCGAAATTCCTAAAATAATGAACGGAATATTAATAATTTAATATAGTCATATAGGCCTATTAACAGTTGCGTAACCTATAACATCTCAGACCCTACTCTATCCTAAGTTGGTACAGTGTAAGCAATTTTAAATGAAAAAAATACTTCTAGCAAAATGTTTAGTTAGATAGGATATACACCACTAAAATATCATAAGAATAACTCTACATTTTATTTAACATGGATAGATTTACATTATGAATGTAGAAGTCTCTTTGGTAAAAAGTTTATGTAATCTGTCCGTAAAAAGTTCACGGTAGGTATTTTTTATAAAAAAAGCTTTAATTTATATAAATCAATTAAGAGGGGTTATCACTTAAGAAGTCCACCGCTGTGGTCTCGAGGTAGCGTGTTGCCTTGTCACGCTGCGGCCCCGGGTTCGATCCCCCGTCGGGGCAGGTTTGTGGGTGAGGTTTTATTCGGGGTTTTTCCTCACCTGTAAAACAAATGTCAGGAAAACTTCAAGGCCCAAAATCATTTGGCCATCATCATCTTTATCATTATCATCATCATCCTTCACCGGTGTGGAAAGCAACGGGAAGCTACCACACCTAGAATTCCCTAGTAAAGCTGCAAGAATAGCATAAAAATGCTATGATTGCAGGTGAAGGACCTGCCTTCGGGCAGAATTACTATGAATGGATGGATCACTTAATAAATAAAAAAAAGAGTTTAGATATTTATTTTTATTGTTTTAATAATCTATGTTTCTTTGTGAAAATTTGTTGTATATCAAACACAATTCTATGCTATCAGCTAACTTTAATCTAGAAAACGTAAACAGTACTAAAAAACATACAAGAATCTCATACCCTCCTGTGGTGTAGTAAAATGGAATAGTCTCTAAAAATGTTGCTGTTTCATTTAAGCATCTAAGAACGCAGGAATAGGATGTGACAATCTCATTAAAATTAGATGATACAGATAACAAATCAATGAAATCGTTATAATTAAACTACATTATATTAACTGGAAAGCGATGTATTATAAAAATAAATTATGTAAAAAGTCAAACTTGACGATAATTTTTGGCGCTCTGCTTCTTTCCATTTTATACTGAAAAAATTATAAAAGTGGACGAAAAAATAAACGCATTTCTGATTCAGACACTAGAGTGTTCAAGCTTCAAGACGCTTTTTAATTTTTTTCCATCATTTTTCGCGAAGGTACAGCCATTTAAAAACTAACTATTTTTTCGAGGGTACGAAACTAATCCTTTAATTTTGAGCAGCAGTGTAGTTCCATTTCTTTAAATTTTTTTTTCTAAAACAGAGATTGAGCCTGAGCAAAATTTGGCTGAAATACAAATTTGTAGGTACTAAGGAAATCAAAATAACTTGAAGGTTTGAAATGTGAGAGAATCTTGCCTGCACATTAACCTTATTTACACTAGTTAATGAATTCGAACTTGCCATTATTTTTCGTTCTTGTACTGGAGTGAAAATACAAGCACTAAACAAAACAAAACATTCACGACATCATGTAATACAAAACAAATATTACCAACGTATTTTCTATGCTGATCGCATAAACAAACTTTGAGGACTGAGAAAAACAGTCCCTGCCATGCAGGACACCAAGATAGTTAAATTTATTTTTCGTTCAACATTATCATATTGTTGACCTTTTTTTCCCCCCAGAATCTATCTCATGTCACCGCTGACGAGAAATAAAAACGCATCGATTACGAGTTTACTCGTGGCCAGTCAGGAACACTTTTTGCTAATTAATGCTCCGAAGTTTATTTGATTTTTTAAGAACACGTTAATAGTTCTTATTTATTCTCATAATAATTTATCATAAGTAATGCCACGGGTGATTTCCAATTTATCTAGAGAATTTGGAAATCAAGAGTGGCATTTGTTAGGACTATTTAACGAATAAAATTAAGCTGTTTACTCACAAATCATTGTTTAACTATAGTTATTTTAAAGTATTTATATATTTAATGTAAACGGCGATGCTTGAAAACAAATCAGAAATGTGAGGTTATGTTCATTCACTGCAACTAGATCATATTATTTATTGCCAAATAAGATCGCAATATTGTAAGAGTGCACTCAAGTGGAGAAATAATGAAACACATCAAACTATATATCATAATCAACATTACGGGTTATTCATTTATTTTTTTAGTAAACAACTCAGTAAAATCAAGGAATCTTTTCATTATTTGCTATATTCAATGTATTTGTTGGAGAAAAATAATGCTTTGACCTGTTCAGAACATTAAAAATAGGAGCTTTCTTTATCACAAAAGCAGGAATTGATAAAGAGAAATCGATGAAGAGCGAGGTGAAAACACGACTGTCATTGGTTGTAAAACAACATTCATTGAAACGTGATTGGTCATTGACTAGCATTTGTGGCACGAGTTAAATAGTCTTAAAAAATTCTGGGGGGGAGGGAATGGCCCCCTTGGCTCCCTCCCTAGAACCGCCACTGCATATGTTCAGCAGCCGACAGCTGGCTTTACATCATTATCAATCATGAGGTTGACGTGGATCCAGCCATTGGACCTATAGGTGTGATATCTAGCCAGCAATCGTTATATCTGGTTTTCTCAAACTGGAGTCACTGCTTATTGTAGCTACCTAAATTTTCACGAAAACTGAGTGGGCACCGGTCCCACACACTGGCCAAAATTCGATTAGCAAATTTCTTCACTCATCTGCACTCGGAATAGCGCGCGGTCTCATAGCTTTGCATTCATGTAGGATGCCTTTTCTTACTTCTTACCACGGCGTGGAACTACGTGTATTAAACACATAAGTAAATAAAATGTAGTTCTATATAATGAAAAATATATGAAAACTGCAGCTGGTTGTTGCAGGAATAACACGAATTGATTTTCAAATTGATGGAGCGCAACTCGGGGGAAACGAGGCGGAGGGACCGCGAGAAGATCATGGTGCAGGAGGGAATCGAGCTGTGGAAACAGAAGAAGCAGAACCAATGGACGCAGAAGATACAGGACCAACGGGAGGTGATGAATGTGTGCACTCAATCGAAAATATTTTGCACAATTTTGCGTTAGGCATTTAGACACAATTTCGTTTTTATGTTTCGTTTTACACTTCACTCCTTTGCTTTATGTTATTCGTCACTGTAATGTGCACAAATGATTGGAAATTCAATCAGTTTTCATGTTTAAATTCTTCATAATTGTTATGATATACTATACCTTTAATTTTTAATCACTCTGTATACAGGTGTTCTGAAAAAAAAAGTTTAATATTTACAAAGAGATACAACAAAACAATTTCCGAACGTTTTCATTTTCATACATTGTCTCATTTTAGCACTAATCTCACCAACACGTGAGACTATTTTAAGAACAATGTAAAATTTTACACTTTTCATGTTATTCAAAGTCATGTCTCGCCAAATAAGTTTTTCGGGTAATAGCGTTTGAGACTCATATTAGGGAGATCCCGGGTTCAAATTCTGTGTTTTTCTTTATTTTTTTATTTTTCTTTTCTTTTGGTCGTTAAGGGAAATGCTCATTGGAATTTCATTGCGAGAACCCATTTCTCCGTTATCATCGTTCATAATTATGCACAGTAACAAGAGGTTGTGTTTTTTCTGAAAAAAAAAATCACGAGCGACAAAGTCGCGAGTGGTTTTGTCTAATGAAAAAGTCAACGTCGCGTTAGATTTGGAGTGACTATTTAACGAATAATACATCAGAAGCTAAAAATAATTAAAATGTTTAATATTTACCACCCCTCAGGGGTCCTCATCTAGGGGATATGTGGATGGCGACCACAAGGTGCCCAAGCCGAGCAAAACATTTCTTCCACTTACTTGTGTTTTGCACTCTTTTAACTTTACTATCTAACCTCTCTTGGTTAACTCTTGTTTTTTCGACCCCGTCGCTATTAGGGCATCCGAGGGCTAGGGAGTCTTTCCTTTCTTCCATTTCTTCTTTCCTTTATTTTCTTTTCTCCAGAAAAGCCTGACCAGAGGCTATAAGATGGCAGGCCCATCACTGGTCTTGCCTTCCTTTGGCCAGCAACCAATCGAAGGGACTATTATTATGCTTTCAAGTCTTATACGAGAATTTTCCGGAAGAAGCTGGAGGGAAAATTTTCTATAGAATCGTAACAGGCCTTGGCCTAATACTTGGAAGGAAGAAGAAGAATGTTTACCAAATGCGAGGTTATGTATTCCGATCTTAATTCCGGGTGATTTCTAAGCCGGTTGTAAAGTTATAAATAGCATATCTTTACTGTTAAATCTCTTTGGGCTTGGGAAAAATCAATAACAGATGATTGTATGAGAAAAAACTATTATCAATAAATCAGATTCATTATACAACATTTAATAATTTTCTTAGAGCAACAGAACTAACCTTTTTTTGGTATTTTTTAAGTTTTTTCTTTTGGTATTTATTGTTGTATCATATCGATCGTACATTGTTGAATCGATATCCTTGTCAAAGAAGTTAATTTGCGGAGATCCCTCTCATTACGAACAGGAAGAGGCAATTTTATCAACGGGATGAAGCAATTTTATCAACAGGAAGAGTCAAAATTATCGGTCTGTGAGGTAAATAGTCATACAAATTAAATCAGTGAACTGCTTCAGAAAAATTATAACAAACACAATATACATAATATAAACACATACCCTACATGATACACCTGAAGATCATAGACGAAATAAGATAGGTCTGTTAGATGTTGGGCTTAAATGAAATATAAAGAAGAATAGAATAGAAACGTCTTTATGCCCCCCCTCTGCATAGCGGGTCCATTAGTTATGCCCTATAGCCTATGTTTAACGTAAATGGTTAACATTTGTTTGATCTTTTAATTGACTTGGCGAGTAAACGGACCTTTCTTCTATTTCTTTTGTTTAGGAAGTTTATTTATGTTTTCATCGATTGACTTTACTTCCTTAGTTTGTTATATTTTATTTTTAGAGGCTGTATAGTTTATTTTACGTGTATCAAAGAACAGACCAACACAAACGACACAGAATATTGAACGGCGGTGCCCCCACGCGGTGCAAGATACAGAATATCATTTGCGTGTCTTTTGTTTATGTCTTCGCCATTCCGTAACATCCACGACGCAACAATATTGAAATACCGACTTTGTTGTGTTTGAGACTCGTATTTTGGTTAATCATTATTCTAATCCGATTCCGACCACTTACCGAGGTTTATTCCTGATTTTTCTTAGTCGCCTTGACAAATGCTGGTCTTACCAGGACTTATTTAATCATATTTAGCCTTTAATGATATAATAAAAATTAAAATGAGTAAACATCAGAAAACACATGACAAACACAATAGAAACACAATTTGCTGAGTACCCCTAATGATCCTACACGCATGATGACCCAAATGTTAAATAGCCTATAAATAAAAATGAAAGTAATTTTTTTAATGTTCTTTCAGTAATCAAATTAATGAAAATCCATAGGTCAAAAAACAATGTTCCTAACTAACCCAAAATTTCAAGATATCTATCGAATTTTTAAATATGGCAGTAAATATAAGATCAAGAGTAAATATTTGGAATATTTTCGGATCTAAGTTTAAAGAAAATATGTAGTAATGTTAATAATAATAATTATTAACATAATATTAATAATAATAATAACTAACATAATAATAATATTAATAATAATAATATTTTCCAAATGCCTCAGGTTGTCATTTCGACATTTCTGGTGTTCTCTCCTGGCATGGCGTACTTGTAACTCACTTCTGAGGCTGGGGCGTCCGGAAGGCGGGGTTATGCTGCCCCGATGATATGAGAGTTGATAATGATGCGTCAGGAGAGGCCTTAAACTAAACTTAAGCTAATTAGGCGAATATGATATTGATGATAATGTGTTTGGATGGTGTTCGGGGACCATTTGGGCCTTACAGTTTCCTGACATATATCTTAAAGGTGAGGAAAAACCCCGAAAAAAACCTCACCCAGGAAACTTGCCCAGACCGGGGATCGAACCTCGAGACCACAGCGGTAGAAATAATAGTAATAATAATAATAATAATAATAATAATAATAATAATAATAATAATAATAATAATAATAATATTAATATTAATAAATTCAGTATATGGCTGTGGTCTCTGGATAACGTAGTTGCCCCGGATGCAGCAGGCCCAGGTTCTATTCTCGTCGGAAAAGTTTCCAGGGTGAGGATTTTTCGGGCGTTTTCCTCACTTCTAAGAAAAAATGTCGGAAAAATTTAAGTTACAATAATTCTCGAATGCCCCACGCCATAGCCTAACGGTTAAAGACATGCTGCCTTGGCGCAGAGCTACGGAACTTGAGCTGGTTCGCGTTCCCATCGAGAATTTTCTGATGAAATTTCGGTCAGTATGGGATCGGTACCTACCAATCATCGTGATGAATACAATACAATACAATACAAGTCTTATACCATTTTGTTTGCTGGTCCGTGTTTGTTTACTCTGTTGATGTCCGAGGTCTATTTGTTTTTTGAAAACATTTAATTCCCAAGAAAATATGTAGAAACCAGAACGATGATTGGAATATTAAGTTATCAGGCATAAATCTACAAAAATCTACATATTTAGGAACGGATAAATGCTAATGGGAAAATACAGATTGAAATCAGTAAAAGAATAGAGAAAAGTTTAAAAGTCTATAATTTAACTAAACAATCTGGAATAAAGATATACCCACAAAGAGTAAAATGGCAATGTAAAAACTTATTTCAAACCAGTTCTAACATATGCAGCTGAGACTTGGACAAAGAAGGATTTGAGCAGAATCCAAGCCACAGAAATGAAATTCTCACATGCAATAGTACATGAAACAAGGAGAGATAGAATAAAGAATGACAAAATCAGGGAGACATTAAGTGTAGAAAAATTAACAACAGACATAGAAAAAAATATAGACTAAAATTGTTTGGACATTTAAAAAAGAATGGAAAAGGAAAGACTGTTAAATCTCAAGGTACAAGTAAAACGACCATGAGGTAGACCACAAGAAAGATGGATTAACCAAGTGAAGAAAAGTCTACAAGAGAGAGGATACTTCTGGGAAGAACTAAAAAGAGGGAAAGCATGGAAAGATAAAGATGGTTAGAGGCATATTTGGAATCGACCTTCCGAAAGGAGGACATGATAACAGGATGATGTTTACACTGACATTGAACTTTTTAAAGTAATTTTAGAATCCTAGGGACTAACAAAAGTATGCATATTTGGTTGATGCAACTCCATTATTGTTCAAGATAAAAGTGATGGCATAACTTTTTCAAATATCACTACATAATTTATACATTATATTTTAATCACACTCTTTTAAATTAGTTAAAAATGCACCATAATGTCTTTCTGTTTTAACAAATAACGTACTTCCAAAGTGATAATCGTAAAATGAGCCGATGTCATGTTCAAAGTATCGCTGTAAATTACCTCTTTCATCCCCATTTGTGTCACATGTCCTGTCCATCGAAATCTATGAGACTTATTTGTTCTTATTGTATATGGTTTCCCATAATGGTCATATAGCTCATTGTTATGTAGTCTTCTCCATTTGCCTGTCTGTTCATCTCTCTTTGGCCCAAAAATTTTCCTAAGAACTTTATTCTCAAATAATATTTTCTCCTCCCTTAAAGTAAGACTCTATGTTTCACATCCATATATTATCGCCTCACTATGATGGTTGTCCGTTTATATAAAAGCAGGTGCTACGTAACAATGCTTGACAATGATTACCATCCATCCATCTTTCCCTCCATAGTAATTCTGCCCGAGGGCAGGTCTTTCACAGCATTCATAGCATTTTCATGCTATGCTTTCCAGCTTTACTAGGGAATTATAGGTGTGGTAGCTTCCCGTTGCTTTCCACACCGGTGAAGGATGATGATGATGATGAGATGATGATGGCCATATGATTTCGGGGACCGCTTGGGCCTTAAGGTTTTCCTGCTGACATTTGTCTTACAGGTGAGGAAAAACTCCGAGAAAAACCTCACCCAGAAAAACTGCCCCGACCGAGGATCGAACCCGGGCCCGCTGCGTGACAAGGCAGCACGCTACCTCGAGACCACAGCACTGGACATGTGGAATTAT
Organism: Diploptera punctata; assembly: GCA_030220185.1. NCBI lineage: Eukaryota > Metazoa > Arthropoda > Insecta > Blattodea > Blaberidae > Diploptera > Diploptera punctata. The sequence continues at coordinate 856,795 of JASPKZ010007247.1, read as the reverse complement.
TATAGTGGTGGTAGTCAACATCTTTGTATTTAATTATATATAACAGCTGTGGGGAAACAAAGTGAGCCGCTGGACAACCATCATAGTGAGGCGATAATAATATAACTGGAAGAATAAAAAGTTAGACTTATTTGAATGTGTCTAAATTGCGCAAAGAATAGAATGCATGAATATATGTGTTATATATTTTTTTAAATATGTCACAAGGTAATTGATAGAATCTGAAATCTATGAAAATCTATGAAATTTAAAACATTTGTCATTAATAATGTGTGAATGTATATTTGATCATGACACTACGACACTAAATAAAATATGAACACCGATTGTTGAATATAGAATCCAAATGAAAAGAAAATAGTTCTCTTGTTGTTTCAGCTAAGGGACATGCTGTCAAAGTATTCTCCATGGGGAAGACCAGGTTGTGGAGCACCTAATTCTGATGGTGTTCGCAAAAGGAACATGCATCTTCAAGGACTCTTTGCTGAAGAGGAAAAGGTATATTATATTGTCATCATTCTGGCAGAAGTCTCTAATTTCCTCCTATAACAGCCCAATGTTATGAGTTACTAGACCAAGATAATTTAGTTAGGTTTTATTTAACTTTTACAGGGAAAGAAACACTATGAGGTTTAATTTAAGAATTAAATTAATGTTTTTATTACCTCACCTCATATCCTTTTTCTTCTAGACTGCAGTTTCAGAGCTTTCCAGGGCTTTATTTAACTTTCACAGGGGAAAAAAACACTATGAGGTTTAATTTAAGAATTAAATTAATGTTTTTATTACCTCACCTCATATCCTTTTTCTTCTAGACTGCAGTTTCAGAGCTTGTCTCCATCATCAGTAGCCTCTCGTTGACCGGTGTTATGTCGTTTCTTGGCGATTTTCTTCTTCCTTCTATCGGTGGACCGATGAACCTCTGGATCAAGTCAAAATTTGCGGGAGTTTCCCAGACGGTCTGAGAAAAAATCCACATCCAAAAAATTAAGAAAGATAAACTCATGAATTTCGAAATTCTCGCAAATTTTGACTTGATCCAGAGGTTCATCGGTCCACCGATAGAAGGAAGAAGAAAACCGCCAAGAAACGACATAACACCGGTCGATGAGAGGCTACTGATGATGGAGACAAGCTCCGAAACTGCAGTCTAGAAGAAAAAGGATATGAGATGAGGTAATAAAAACATTAATTTAATTCATGTCTTTTATGTCTTTCGGACTAAATGGCCATGGCCTGGTTTTATTAACACTCAACGTTTCGTCTACTACTGCGTGTTAATAAAACCAGACCATGGCCATTTAGCCCGAAAGACATAAAAGACATGAATCAAGACACCCGCCGTGAAAGTCTACAATTCTTTAGTTATGCTTATTTCTCCACAGATGTCATGAATGGTATGTGGTCAACATACCGATCCAATGAGACATCTAGTAAGCAACTTGTTCTTAGAAACATGGAATATTAGGACATTGTACAAGTGTTACAAAATAGTGAGGCTCTAGAATATTAACATGGAATTGGATACATCTCCCTTGGATATAATCAGTTAATCACATTACAGGATGTTAGATGGTCAAGGAAAGGTATTCAAGAATCAGGAAGCTTTACATTATACCATGGGGTGTGGGGAGACCAGATTTCAGAATGGGCTTTTTGGTCCAAAACAGGATCTTCTCAGCTATCTGAGATGTAAGTTTGTTAGCAGTAGGACATATTACATAATTATAAAAGGTAGAAAACATGATTTTACAATCATAAATGTATATGGTACCACAAAAGATCAGGATGGCATGATCAAGAATGAATTTTATGAACAATTAGAAAGCATACTGTATTTTACGGACTATAAGATGCACTTTTTTTCTTCGAAAAATTGCCTCCAAAATTCAGGTACGTCTTATATTCGAAACTAGTATAAAAATGTCCAGTGTTTGATTTAAAATTCCTGCCAGTCTTAAAAAGGATCATACATTCGATGCCGCAGGAAACGTATCTCTATCTGGCAACATTGGATTCAACTGACAGCAGCAGAGCACCGATACGATGAACATGAGTTGTGGGGATTCACAAGCTTGCTAACACTGTCTCCCTCTCGCTCTACCATCACAGACCCAGAACACTGTATAGCCTATGATGCATCATTGCAGTCTACGATGTCAGTGAACTTGAACAAATGGATATGGATGAAACCCAACATGAATTCACACCCAAGGGAGCTTTAAAACGAATACTATCAAATAAGTGTGTCAGTGGATAAAAAAGTCGTGGTCTAGAGTGAGAGAAGACATTATTGTTAAATCTTTCAAGAAGTTCTGCGTAAGTAATGCTCTCGATTGCAGTGAAGACCATCTTATATATGAAGAGAACAATGATGACAAAGAAGAAGAAAGTTTAGATGACAATTTTCAGGGATTTTAAAGATCAGAACGGTTTTATGAACTATTTTTATCTCTGGCCTGTCCTATGAAATGCTGGAGGGAAAATTTTCTATGGGATCGTAATAGGCCTTGGCCTTATACTTGGAAGGAAGATGAAGAAGAAGAAGATTTTCTTTAGTCTGGCTTTGCAGTTTAATAATAAAAATGGTAAAAATGTTATTTTTTTAAAAAATGCTTAAAAATTAAGGTGTGTCTTATAGTCCGTAAAATACGGTATTTGACACACTTTCAAGATATCATATCAAAATTATCCTAGGCGTTTTTAATGAAAAAGTGGTACAGGAAGATATATTCAGGCCAACAATAGGCAAATTCAGTCTTCATGAAGATAGTAACAACAATGGGATTGGATCAATCACCATTGCCACATCAAATAATATAAAAAATATGATACTATCCATCCATAGTAATTCTGCCCGAAGGCAGGTCCTTCACTGCAATTATAGCATTTTCATACTATGCTTGCAGCTTTACTAGGGAATTGTAGGTGTGGTAGCTTCGCGTTGCTTTCCACACCGGTGAAGGATGATGACGATCATAATGATAAGGATGATGATGATGGCCATATGATTTCGGGGACCGTTTGGGCCTTAAAGTTTTCCTGACATTTGTTTTACAGGTGAGGAAAAACCCCGATAAAAACCTCACCCAGAAAAACTGCCCCGACCGGGGATCGAAGCCGGGCCCGCTGCGTGACAAGGCAGCACGCTACCTCGAGACCACAGCGGTGGACTATGATACTATAATCTTAATAATTTGGATCTTCTTTATTTCTATCTTGGATCTAAAATGTAAGTTACTTTTGCAGAAGAATCTCGGTGTGGTGCTGGGCAGATCATGGGGTGGGACACCTCAGAGAGGAAATTCAGGTGTTCAACAGAAGCAACAGCACACGGCATACAAAGTCGATCCAATCCTGCGCTTCCAATTCAATGAGCCTGTGAGAAAATGTGTGGATAATGTACTCAGATACAAAAAGGATGTCCAACAGCAACAGAAGTACAAACAAGAACTGGGTAAGTTCATTACAATGTGAGCCAAAAATTCTGATCTCCTTGCCTAGTCATCTTAAAATCCTTGGGTTTGTTGTGTTTACTGATAAAATAAATATTATTTAAAATTGAATGACTTTGGCTCAGTTAATACCACTTAAGACATGTATTCAGAGAGTCCTCCCCGTGTGTTGCCGGGTTGTAGAATAGCACTATGGGACCTCCCCCTGTCGTAAAAGGTGACTAATAGGAGCAGCAAACTGCTGTCCTTAACAAAATATTCTTTCATTTCATAACCTTTCTATACCCCTGGGGATTGAGTAGCTCATAATCTCCAGTTACCTTTCCTAAATTATCCATCTTATACAAATACCTACTGTGGAGGTGCATCAATGCTGAGTAGATGCACTAATAAACACCTCCTTCTTCTACTTCTTCCTTCCAAGTATTAGGCCAAGGCCTGTTACAATCCTATAGAAAATTTTCCATCCAGCGTTTCATAGGACGGCCCACTGATCTTTGTCCTCTTGGTATATAATTATAAACAGCTTTGGAGATCCGATTTGAACTCATTCTTTCTAGATGCTGTTTCCAATTTAGTTGGTACTGTTTACTATGGCCCTGGGGTCGACTCAGCCTCTAACTGAAATGAGTACCAGACGCTTGTTCTGGGGTAAAGGCGGCCGTCACGCAGGGCTGACAACCCGGCTGACATAAAGTGTCGATTGTCTAGAAAAAGTGGGAGCCTTAACCTCCTACTGCCCCAAGGGCCTCCTGAGGCCTGTTGTGGGATCACTTTACTTTACTTTACTTTACTGTTTAATATATTCCAAAATTGGCGTAGTCTTCAATTATTTTAAGATATCGGTGTTCCTTTTCCGATCCCATCTGGTGTAACCTGCTGTTCTGCACATGAATCTCATTTTACAAGCCATTATTCTGCTTTCATGTTGTCTTTTTAGTGTCCATGCTTCACTACCATAGGTCAACAGTGGCCTAGCCAAAATGTTATATAAACGTAATCTGGTGTTTTTTTTGTACAAGGGATGGTTTCATAACTTGATTAATAATTCCCAAACTTTTACTAATAAATACCTAGACTTAAAACAGAAGGTATTACAACAGCCACCTGACCAGCAGGCCAAGACCCTAGGGAATTGGTTTGGGCAAAACCTGGCACCTTCAAATGAGGCCATCTCAGCTAGGGTATGGAACCCCAATAGAAGACTCCCTGGCCCTCCAGGTTGGGTGTTAGGCATGCGGCTGATGACCCATCCTGTAAAACTGTCTTGTTAGGAACCCAAATATGAAGCCTCGGAAGGATTGGATGTATGGAGGAGGTTTATTGAGCCTATTCTTTTATTTTTTACATGTTTTTTAATACATGAATAAAAAGAAAAAACAACTGACATAAAAAGAGCATTCAATAGTATAGGAATTAAATAAGCTTCCAATGCAAAAGTACCATTAGTTCTTCTTACATAGTAGGCAAAGGTCCTTATTGGGCTGTAGTGCCATTTAAGAAGAAGAAGAAGAAGAAGAAAGAATCAGAGAGTCCTGGGTTCAAACTTCGTCCCAATGATTTTGACTGGTATTTTTCTTAGGAAATATTTTTCCTTAACTGTCAAGGCAAGTGTTAAGTTGGAATAGCATTACTATGATTCATTCCATTATAACCTTTATCATCCATTATTGTCCATTATCTTATGCCCATGCAAATTTTATCCACAATCATACATGCGTAACATGGTTTCTTACTTTAAGGATGGAAAAAAGATGAAAGGTATTTGAAAATAATGTGCTTATGAAAATTATTGTACCAAAGAATGGTAAATTGGTGAATGCAGAAATTTATGCAATAGTGACCTACACGACCTTTATGGGAAACGGATATAATAAGAACAATTAAGTCTCATAGACTGCGATAGGCAAGACTGTTATAAAGTTTTACTATTTTAACGACAATAACTTTTCTTGAATTATTTATAACATAAAAATATTAATTCTTTCCATTTTCTTAATAAACAACCTAAATTATATTTTCTTATGTTCAAATGAAATATAATTTTCAAGAAAAGATGATTCATGAGAAAATAAATAAATTCAAGAAACAAAAAGTGATACATGAAAGTACTCTTCAGACAGATAAAGAAATTGGTAAAAATTCAAGAAATTTACATAACACCCTTTAGTATTTAATAAGTTTTAAAAATTTTCAACAAATTTAACATTAAATTAGCAGTGAAAAATTATTACGGTTTGAATAAATTAATAAAAACCAACAAAAATGAAAAGATTGAAGATGGCAACAAATCAGGGATTTATCACATTGATTGTAAAGGTTGTGAAAAATATACATAGGAAAAGCAAAATATGAATTTAAATATGAGATTGAAAGAACATCTTAGAAATGTTAAAAATGGAGAAATAGAAAAATCTGCAATAGCTGCACATGCATGTTCAGAAAAACACAGAATTGAAACTAAGGCAAAATTACTTAAACAGTTAGAAAAATCTAAGGAACTTACAATTTGGGAGAAAATTTACATATGTAAGAATAAAAATAAAACCATGAATTTTGAAATTCCCGGTGAAAGGAAAAAAAAAAATTGATTTGGAAGTTCATCGGTCAGCCAACAGAGGACGCAGAAATCAATTTGCAGGAGTGACAATCGCAAGAAAACAGTTATGAAGCATCGAGAATGCCACACAGTTAGTGACGAAACCAGTCTGCATAAAAGTCAAGAAATATGAGGTGAGTCAAAACATGCAACTCAAATAAGCCTATAATTAAGAAACCTCATAGTGTTATTTCCTACATATATTCAATAATTATAAAATGTTTACATTAAAATTAAATAATCCCTTATTATTATTAGGGTATGAATAAATATCTGGCTTTAGACATGCGTAGTCATCAAGGAAAATACTGTAGGAATTTGAATCATAATCATGAATTATATATCATAAAAAATAAAAACACATGACTACACATAACCTATTGGATAAAACCAGACATCACAGAAGCAATATATCTAATCATAAGCATGAAATAAAAATAATGAATATCAAGGAAATGTAAGAAAATAGTAAAAATCAATTACATTTTGCACCAAATCAGGAAGCCTTAGAGTGCTCATCTGCAATACAAAATTATTTTTTAAATTTTCCCCAAAAGTGAGTCATTGAAAATCTATTAACTTTTCCAGATATAGATTTTGTTTTTTGCTGGTGTTACAGATGCTTTGGTCTCAGAGAAGAAAAAAGCACAGGCTGAACAGCTGAACAAAGAGGCAGAGATGGAAAAGAAGATGGTGAGTTAAGATAGTTTTATTTTGGATGGAATTGAACTTATACAAAATCAGGGTGATTTATGAACACTCATTTCCAGTTGGAAATTTCATCCCCATGGGGGCGCCCTGGCCCTGGGGGTCTCTTGTGGAGGGATCCTCGAACTATTGGCTTAAATTTTCTACACTCATTGGTATGTTTAATTTTCTTCCCCCACCAGTTTAGCAGTAGCAATGCCTCTTGTCATTATGAATGGTTTCTTATCACATTGGTAAGTCCTCTTCACATCCACACTCTAATTCTTTGCATAATATATACAATAAAATCTACATCAAAGTATCATCATTGGAAAAATGGTCTTTAGGAAGGGTGTAACAGAGTAGGGAGTAAAATAATACTATATTTAAATTAATATTGGGAAGTAAACATTATGAGGTTATATCATTAATAGTGAGTGGAGAACATATTTTTAACGACTCATCTCATATAATTTAAAATTTCTTTGATACCGGCGGTTTCAGACAATATCTTGTCCCTCGTCAGTCATGGCTTCCAAGAGATATTGTCTGAAACCGCCGGTATCAAAGAAATTTGAAATTATATGAGGTAAGTCGTTAAAAATATGTTCTCCACTCACTATTAAAAATAATACTACACTGTATAAACTATAAAAATTGTATAAACTGTAAATGATCAATGAAATTTAGGGGGGATTCTTTACAACAAGTGACTTGAAAAATTTTTCTCAGTTCCAATTTTACACCATGCGCATGCACCAACAAATGCGAAGTGATTTACACTATTGAATCACGAGATGCAACCAACATATACACAATATTTAATAAACCTAAAAGCTAACCTAGTCACGTGCCGTAGCCGAGTGATTAAGGCAAGAAGCCTTTGTGCAAAGCTACAGGACTTGCGCTAGTTCAAGTCCCCATGGGGAAAGAAATTTTTTCATGGCATTTTGGCCAGTATGGGACCAGTGCCCGCCCAGCATCATGAGGCATTTGGGTAGCTACAATAAGTAACAACTCTCCAACTGTGATTGTTGTAAAACAAAATTCATTGAAACATGATTGGTCATTGACTCCCATTTGGGGCATGAGTTAAAATAGTCATCATCATCCTTCACCGGTATGGAAAGCAACGGGAAACTACCACACCTGTAATTCCCTAGTAAAGTTGCAAAGTTAGCATGAAAATGCTATGAGTGCTGTGAAAGACCTGCCCTCGGGCAGAATTACTATAGAACAGAAAAGAATTAAAATTAGTTACTTTGTCTTTGCAGGCAATTTACCTGGTACTGAATTTTGCTGTTCACTCATGCTCTAGAGATGTCTTTGGGCAGGACATTTCAAATCTCAGATTTAAATTAAAATTTGTTTATACCTCACCTCATAATATCCAGTCTTCTAATTAAAAGTAAAAGTTCATTATATTAATTGTATTATTTTTAGTCTGATCATCTTACCTCAATATTAATGTGATTTGTTCTTGGAAATGTTTCAAAACAATTCTGTTTTATTGTCAGCTTGTCCAGACTGGTTTGATTTATGTTGCATTATGTTGCACACCTTGGATGTTGATGTCAGCTCCATCCTGTGGTTGGTCAAAGAACCTCCAAACAAGGTCACACAATTTCAAATCTCACTTGACAGATATTTGTTAACTCGCAACTTTTCTTTGGCACTATGATAATCTGGTTCTGTTGTAAACTAGCAGCTCTGCTTCTAATCTTAATTCTTTATGAATGTGATTAATGGAAATGATGAAGTTGGAGATTTTTTGGGGGAGTTGTCCTGGCATTTGCCCTACAATTAGGGAAAATCCTATAAAACTACCAGACTATTCATCCCTACTGGACTATCATCTGGCTGCTGACTTCACTTCCATGTTTGTCAAACTGTCAAACACAGATGTGGATAGTCCATCATCTTCCTCTTATCGTGTCCTCCTTTCGTGTCCAAATATGCCTCTAATACCTCTATCTTCCCATGCTTTCCTTGTTTTTAGTTCTTCCCAGTCATATCCTCTCTCTAGTTTTACGGGAAAAGAATTCAATTTAAAACTTTCCTTAATCTCTTTATTATTAATTGATTTTTGAGTTTGGTGTAATATAGATAGGGATAAACTTGTTTATGTACTTTATAAGTGAGAAATTTTTAAAATAGCTTTTCTGCACTAGGTTAATCCAACTTTCTCATGGTTTACCTTGTGGTCGTTTTCCTTGTATCTTGACATTTAAGTCTTTGTGGTAGTCTTCCCTTTTCCATTCTTTTTAAATGTCCAAATCATTTTAGTCTATTTTTTTTCTATCCATCCATAGTAATTCTGCCCAAGGGCAGGTCTTTCTCTGTAATCATAGCATTTTTATGCTATGCTTTGCAGCTTTACTAGGGGTTTATAGGTGTGGTAGCTTCCCATTGCTTTCCACACTGGTGAAGAATGATGATAGTAATGATAAGGATGATGTTGATGGCTGGATGATTTTTGGGGACCGTTGGGCCATAAGCTTCCTGACATTTGTCTCACAGGTGAGAAAAAACCCCGAAAAAACCTCACCCAGGAGCCTGTCCCAACCAGGAATCAAATCCGGATTTGCTGCGTGACAAGGCAGCACGCTACCTCGAGATCACAGTGGCTGACTTTTGTCTGTTGTTAATTTTTCTACATTTAATATCTCCCTGATTTTGTCATTCTTTATTCTATCTCTCCTTGTTTTATGTGCAATTCCACATAAGAATTTCATTTCTGTAGCTTGGATTCTGCTCAGTTCTTTCTTTGTATATGTCTGAGTCCCATCTGCATATGTTAGAACTGGTTTGAAGTAAGTTTTATACATTGCCATTTTACTCTTGATGGCTATATCTTTATTCCAGATTAATTGTTTATTTAAATTATAGACTTTTAAACTTTTTTCTATTCTTTTATGGCTAGTCATTCAACTAAAATAGGGGTGACATATGGTTCTCCAGCCATTATAGCTGCTTTTCTGAATCTGCAACTGCTACTTATGGTAGCTATCAAAATACATCATGGTGTTGATGGGCAATGGTTCCATACACTGACCAAAATTCCATGAGAAAATTTCTGCCCTCCCCATGGGGAAATGAAGAAGTGCATGTCACATAACTCTGTGCCAAAGCAGGTTCCTTTCCTTGGTTAGTTTATTTTAGCAAAAAAATTAATAACACAAGATTTTAAGGCTGTTAGATCATGAATTCATGTTAGATTTTTAAACATAAGACTAAACACTTTTAAAATTTAACCATTAGTCTCAACTATACTACAATCAATTATTTTCTATCATTTATCATTTGTAATGAAATCCTTTATTTTTATTGTTGGAGGTTATTGTTGTTGAAAAAAATAACAGAGTAGAAGAGAAAATGGTTTTATATGGAGAACTATGGATGATGTGATGTACAGAGCATATATATTTGGATCATAATTCTTTACTCTTGCCTTATTTACTTAAATTTGAGGAATTATCAGTGTGAGAGAGAACTTGTCATAACACAGGATTGCTTTTTTTGAAATTACTGCTGCTTTTTGCACGACAATAAAATGCGATATCATATTAAACTATTACAGCACTGCGCATGATTATAAAAACATAAAATTCATAAAATTGCAGTCTTAACCAAATTTATGTAGATTCCTAATAAATATCATTCTCATTTCTTGATAATAAAAAATACAATTTTTTAAATTTATGTGAATTTTATAGATCTAAAGACAAATTCAAAACAATATACAGGGCTATTCAGAAAGAAGGAACAGATTTCAAACATTTATTTCTTTCAAACTACAAAATGTAGAAACACAAATCCAACGTTCCTAGAAAGAGAAAATTTTGAAGTTCTGATCACAGCCGCATTGGCACTGTTGCTTGAAGTTGTGATCATGGTTGCATTTTGTGACTACTTAAATATGTTCACTAAATATTAAAAGAAATAAAAAAAATAAAGCTTAAACCCCATAAAAAATAGAGGTGCTGTTGGATTGGAAGAGGAGAAGCAGATCAACTTCATCGCCGGTGGCCTCCCAGGTCACCAGACCTAACCAGTGTGATTTTTATCTGTGGGGTTACGTAAAGACCGTTTTTTATCCCCCCTATGCCTGACACTCTTGAAAATCTGTGACATCAAATTGTTGAAGCCGTGAAATTGATAACTAGAGACCAGCTAATTCATGTGTGGCAAGAAATCAGCCATCTTTTGATTGATATTTGGACACATGGTGCTCATATTGAATGCATAAAATAGTGAAATTTGAACTTTTCTGTTTCCAGGAACGTTAGAATTGTGTTTATATTTTTTGTAGTTTGGAAGAAATAAATGCTTGAAGTCTGTTCCTTCTTTTTGAATAGCCCTATATTTAAATGTTATTTTTATATACTCAGATATTAATATAACATTCATATCAAATTAACACTGTGTCAAACTCATCTCTTTTAAAGTCATTCCTGGCAACTTTCCTCAGGATTATCTTCAGACCATATTACCTGCTTCCTGTGGCCAGTGATTTCTTTAACTTCCAGTGTTTTGCAAATTATCCATTCTTTTAAATTTTAAAACAGTGCCTGAATATTTAATTAAATTTGTTTTATTAATAAAATTTTTATTTTCAATTTGATTAACATTTATTAAAGTAGAGCACATAATTAAAATATATTTTCAATAACTAATCTTAGATGATTTATATTTTATTAGATTTTATTTATTAAAAGTCCACTGCTCTGTGGTCTCGAGGTAGCGTTCTGCCTTGTCACGCAGCGGGCCCGGGTTCAATCCCCGGTCGGGGCATTTTTTCTGGGTGAGGTTTTTATCGGGGTTTTTCCTCACCTGTAAGACAGATGTTAGGAAAACTTTAAGGCCCAAATGGTCCCCGAAATCATAATCATCATACTTATCATTATCATCATCATCATCATCATCCTTCACCGGTGTGGAAAGCAACAGGAAGCTACCACACCTTCAATTCCCTAGTAAAGCTGCAAGCATAGCATGAAAATGCTATGATTGCAGTGAAGCACCTGCCTTCGGGCAGAATTACTATGGATGGATGGATTTATTAAAATTAACAAAATTAAGTTGATTAATTAATTACTTCATACTAGATTATTTATTTTATTATAAACATTCAAGTGCTGAATTTTACTTAAAGTAGAAAAAATAATGCTTGAACTGGGGCTCGAACCCTGGATCTCTGCCTATACACCAGTATGATAAATGCTGTCCAGGACTAGAAACTGTTAAATGAAATATAACATCAAAATATTAAGCTTTACTGCTTAAAAGTAATGCATAAATTCTCAATAAAAATACTTCTAAATAGAAGTAATCAGAAGGTGTTGCTAGCTCCAGCCATCAGCCTTTGGATGATAAAGAATTGTATAAGAGGAAGGAACTTTACTTTTCATTTGGAGCACAACTACAACCATTCCAAGGTATGTAAGAACATAATACTGTATATTATAGGATTGGTTTAACATATAAATATTTAAATAAAATTGTATAACCTCATCTCATATTCTTCTTCTTAGACCAATTTCAGGACGTTATTTGGTTCCATTCTCAGTATTTTCATGACCGTTGTTATGTCGTCTGGAAGAGCAACCTCCTGCACCCTCTGTTGATAGACTGAAGAACCTCAAAATCAAATAATTTCCTCCAGGAATTTAAAAGTTCATTAATTCCTCCTTTTCACTTCTTTAAATGTAGATTTTTTCCCTAACTGTGAGCACTTTAGTTTTTTTGTTTGTTTAATTAATTCTCCTTTCTTTTGATTTGATATTTTTCTGACCATGCATGGGCTGCTACTGCAAATTTTTCTACTTCCCCATTCTTGATATTCCTAAGAAGTTCTTTTGTTCTGGTTTTTAAATTTTTCTTTGTTTTTCCTATGTAGACTTTATCGCATTCCCCACATTTAATCTGACTATTTAGCTCATACTCCAAATGGGAGTAAATGACCAATCACGTTTCAATGAATTTTGTTTTACAACTAATGACGGTCATGTTTCACCTCAGCCTTTACCGAATTCTCTTAACCACCTCCTGCTTTTGTGATAAAGAAAGCTCCTCTTTTGTAATATTCTGAACAGGTCAGAGCATTATTTTGCAGTGACTGACTCTCTAACAAAGCCACCAGGTTTGAATGTACAAAATTGCATACACAAGATTTAGCTGTGCTTCAAATGAAGATATAGACAATCCAGTAATCTAAGCCTCAAAACACTCAAAGTAATAGGAAATATATTTGGAGCCAGTTTGAAAGATTTTGTCAACAACGAAATTACGTATTAACACCAGAAACTCCAACAAACCTATGATGTTGGTTATAATATATAGTTTGATGTGTTTCATTTTTTCTCCACTAGGGTGGATTCTTACAATATTGCGATCCTATTTGAAGTAACCCACGCCACATGGCAATAAATAATATTATATGATCAAGTTGCACTGGATAAACAAATGAAACATATCCACATGATTATGATATGTTTTTAAACATTGCCGTTTACATTAAAATAGCTATATTTAAATAATGATTTTTGATTAAACAGTTTAATTTTATTTGTTAAATAGTTCTAACAAATGCCACTCTTGATTTCCAAATCCTCTAGATAAATTCACTTGTCACATGACTTCGTGAATTTATCGATGGTTAGGAAATCACTCGTCAGTTGTTTTCTTCTTCTATTTTCTCATTTTTATAATGATAAAAAATGTAATTTTTTTTTATAATGCAGAAAAAAATTGGGCCTATTTGCTTTGAGCAAGTTTTACTGTACTATTGTTACTACTATCATTACAATTAATTGTAAGCATCATGAATAGTAAATAATATACATATGATGAGATGAAGTTAGGGGGAACTACCTAGTGAATTATATGAGAGTGTTTGCAGGGCTGGAGTGATGACACGACACTCAAATGTCTGCAGGAACAAGATGATGATATGAAATATCATCACAGCATCACACTTGGGGGTGACCCCACACAGGCAAGCAGGCAATCTAACTTTATTACACAGGATCTGAGTCACTTTCATTTAGGATTCAAAGTGCACCTTCAGAGGAACAAAAAATGTCTAATTTTATGTAATCATTTATCTGATTAAACAAAAAAAGCCTTTAAAAAATATCCTCATACTTACAACTTAAAAGAAATAAGTACTGAAAATATTTTAAATGGGTTATTTCTTCATAATGAATATAATAATATTTTACCAACATTTCTTCATCTCTAATATGTTATAAATTCTGGATTTTAAACTATTTTGAAATTGAAAAATCACTTATTTCTACAAATAATTGAATGCCTATATCTTGAAATTAAAAGCTTTTCTCTGTTAACATCTTTATATATATATATATATATATATATATATATATATATATATAATTCTTCTGTATGTGTGTTCGTCACTGAACTCCTCCTAAATGACTGAACCGATTTTGATTAAATTTTTTGTGTATGTCTGATTGGGTCTGTCAATGGTTTGTATTCACACTTGGACCCTCTAAAAGCATTGGGTGTAGGAGTTTACCTGAAGTGAAAATTGAAAAATCGCCTTAGCTGTCACATTTTTCAATGTTTCACAACAAAACTCAGTATATCCTATTAAATTAAACTGGGGTAGGTATTGTCCAAAAATGAGCGAAATGTGACAATTAGAAGTGCAGGTTTACTTGAAATTAAAAACTGCCTAAATGACTGGATCAATTTTTATGAAATTTTTTATGTGTGTTTGAGTAGGTCCCTGGATGGTTTAGATTCACAATTGGACTCAATAGTGGCGCTGCGATTGGGATACAGGATTTTTTATGTCAAATGTGTAGTCATCTGCATTATCGACATATTCCACACGACAACAATGCGATGTTATTATGCATGCTTCTTGAGCCACAATAGATGGCAGTGAGGAGTTTCTCACAAACTTATTTAATAATATCTAATTAAGTCTTAATTAGTAAAGTTTATGGAAAAAAAAATTGTCTATCACACAATAATGAAACAAAAAGATTGAAATGTCAAACTCAATGTTAAATGTCACTTAGTATATGGTTTATCGATAATTTGAATATTGAAACATTTTTCTGAACCCGCTAATAGCAGGCAAGCAAATGTTTGGGCATGGCGTATTCTTTTACAGGTAACTCATAATAACCATTTTTATCTTTCAGCTCAATTATTCCTAAAAGATTGGGATAAGTATATGGACATATTCCATGTGACAACAATGCGATGTCAACATGCATGTTTCTTAAGCCTCTTGGCTGTGAGAGATTTTGTTGTGAACTTATTTAATAATATGTAATTACATCTTAATTAGTGTATTTTATGGTAAAAAAGTACTTATATTTTTATCATCCGGCACGAGAATTGAATGTTCGGGCAAACATCTGCTGGGTATGCTAGTTATATATATATATATTTTTGGAAGCAACACATAGACAGAATGAATGAAGATAGATATCCAAAACAAATAACAAAATACAAACCTAAAGGCACCCAATGTGGGCAGACCTAGAAAGAGAGGGGCTGAAGTCGGAACGGGTCAACAGACCTAATCCATGAATGCAGATGATGATGATATATATATTTTAGAATTTTATAAATCATTTAATTTTAATAAGACTTCAAAATGAAATTCAGTTTTTATATGTGCCCAATATAGCATAGAAAATAAGAAACTTGGGATTTCAGAATATAGGTGGTCATTATCTGAGAAAAACTCTAACTTTATTAAATATCAAAATTGTTTCAAATTTTGTGTTTATAAACCACGAGAGTTGAAAAATGTAGAAAAAAAGTTTTTTGTTTTGATGGAATGGCCCATAAAAAATGATTTGTGATAAATGTCAATTTTATCATTGATGCACAATTTTGAATAAGTCTTTTATGTCTATGAATAACTTTGAATAGGAAAAAATAGATTCTATTTAGACAATTATAAATAATTTTAATAAAAACTGAAAACCTAACTTAAAATCTACATTAATTATTCTAAATGAAATCCATACTCAAAAGACCAAACCTTATCTTAATGACAGTCTTTGTACATAATTACTGTAAAAGTTCTAAGGGTTCCTAAAATTAGTTTCTGATTCATTGCTTTAATAAATATAATCAATACTTTCTGCTTCTTTCTGTATGATTGATGTGGATAAATGTGAACTTGCATGCTATTATGAACAAATTCCAGTTAGTTAGAATTGGATTTTATCATATTATATGCCCAGAGGCCTCTTAGATCAGACTTGAGATTTTTTAATGGTGAAAATCTATGACATGGGATCCAAGATTTACTTTTCTTCCAAAGGAAGCCATATCCAGATTTTTACATCCGTAAAAATCCATCAATTCTTGTTAGATTTGAACCTAGAAACCTCAGAATCTGAGGCATGTATGGTAATCCTTACTCCACACGGCCGCATGCAAATACATTAGTCTCTACTCAAATTACTTCCAATCACTGGTGAGCTGACTTTCCATGAGCAAGTGCAAAGATCGAATTAGCTACCCATTAACTGGTCATGCATGAAAGTCATCGTTTTCATAATATTGGCAAGAAATTGCCCAGAATTCTCAGCGATAAAACCACTTCCATTATTTTCGTCTGCTAGAGGAACGCATTTACACTTGCATCCCGCAAATAATACCGTATACGACGACGTCTGCATCACACAATATTATGCTGATTCTCCTGTTCTTCCAGTTGAATTCTTTGGTAGACTCTATCAAATTCCTTTTCTCTGCGTATACTGAAATCGAAGTCTTCAAGGTCCGACATCTTGGATAAAGCAGCAAGGTACGCAGCAAGGTTTCAAACTACATCGGTTCCCATCGGGTTGCTCATGATTCGTTTCTCTGCTAAGTCACCTAGCCAGGTAGCTTAGGAATTTCAACAATTATTATCGCATGAACAGATTTTTGAGTACACAAAAACATATTTGGATGGATCTTTCTCGGCAGAGTACAGGCAGAGAACGACTTTTACGGTCTAATGCGTTCATAGATTTGAGCCTTTAAGACACATCACTCCTGAAAACATCTTATTCTTGGCTGAGGAGCATGGTGTTGGTTATGAGTAGACAGGAAATAGAATATTATCATAAAAAGTCTTTGTTCATAATCATATTAAATTGATTTTTTTAAGAGAAATATTTTTGCCTGAAGTGGGAATCAAGTCTAAGACCTCTGGTTTTGTGTACCAGCACACTGACTATTGTACTAACAAGGCTTACTTGTTCAAACACAATTTTTTTTCTTTCTTATATAATCCTGTTTCCCCACTGTGTGAACCTTTGATCACAATGCATCTGTGTTGCCTCTAATTCAAGAAGAATTTTATGATGGTATTATTAATATTATCATTATAGCTGTAAAGTTATTTTATGATATTACCCCATATGTACATTTATATACACAAATTGGATAAATTATTAATTTTTTAAAGAGCATTTTATTTACTTACTGGTTGGACCAGTCATGCTGTCTTCTTGGTTAATGACTGTGCATTTAATCAAACATTAATATTTTACAGCAAGTCCACCGCTGTGGTCTAGAGATAGAGAGCTGCCTTGTCATGCAGCGGGCCCAGATTCAATCCCCGGTTGGGACAAGTTTCCTAGGTGAGGTTTTTTTGGGGTTTTTCCTCACCTGTAAGATAAATGTCAGGAAACTTTAAGGCCCAAACGGTCCCCGAACACCATCTGGCCATCATTATCATCAATATCACATTCGCCTAATTAGCTTAAGTTTAGTTTAAGGCCTCTCCCGGCGCATCATTACAATCATGAACTCTCATATCATCAAGGCAGCATGACCCCGCCTTCCAGATGCCCCAACCTCAGAGGTGGGTTACAAGTATGCCATGCCAGGAGAGAACACCAGAAATGTTGAAATGACAACCTGGGGCATTTGAAAAAAAATACAGCAAAAGTTCTTTTTTTTAATCATCATCATCATCCTGCCAGGTATTAGTCCTACAAGAACTGTTATGGCCTGAGAAAGCGGTTTTCGTGCCATCTTTTCATAAGTCGACTAAGTGACCGTTTCCCATTTGGACAGTAGTTCATTATTGCCTTGGGGATCCTGGATCTAGGCATTCTTGAGACATGTTCCTTCCAGTTTAGCTGATATCTGGAGATGTAGTCCAGTATTGGTGACACATTAAGTTCTTGTAGAATTTCTACATTTTTCTTTCGATCCCATTTGGTGTAGCCAGCTGTTCGGCACATAAATTTCATCTCTCAAGCTGTTAGCCTGCTTTCATCTCTCGTCCTTATAGTCCATGCTTCACTCCCATAACATAGGATTGGTCGAGCCATTATTTGATAAAGACGAGTACGAGTTGATTTTTGCACTAATGAAAGTTTTAAAACTCTATTAATGATTCCCATTGATTTGTTGAATTTCACAATTTTCTCTGATAAATCCTAATTTTCAATCCTCTTTGGAATACTTTGGAACAGTCATTTCTCTTGTATTCATGTAGACTTTCATGGCTGGAGTTGCTATAATGATCTTGAAGAAGATTTTCGGGCTGTAGGCCATGGTCGTGAGGCTTGTAGTTCCTCAATGTTTTGCCAGAGATTGCATCTGGCGAAATGTCGGGGAACTACAAGCCTCACGACCATGGCCTACAGCCCGAAAATCTTCTTCAAGATCATCATAGTCATTTCTCTGTGTGTTGTTCCTTTCTTAGTGCCCAGTATTTCAACATTCTTTCCAATCTTATTTTCCTTATGTTTTCATCTTGAATAATTAATTTAGCTGTTCGATCAATCAATGAATTTTCTGTAATCTTTAATTTTACTAGATTTTTTAGTTTCTTTAAACCAGTCGGAATTTGTTTTGCGGTTATGAAAAACATCAAAGATTTGTTTGGTTAATCTGTTATAGTTCATTCTGAGAAGATAACCACAAAAATTAATTCTCCTTTTACATATAGTATGGGAAAGTTCTTCAATTTTTTTTTGTAGAGAGTTTCATTCTTGATGTATATTATCTTATTGTCTTGAAATTTTGGTCCCATGATTTTCTTTAAAATTTTCCTTTCCTTTAGCTCAAGTTTCTCTATTTGGACTTTGAAATTCATGGTTAAATGTTTCTGCTACATACAGTGCTTTTGACTTGATCACTGTCTTGTAATGTGTAATTTTGTATCCCCATGAAATTGACTTTTTTGTTGCATACATCTTTTGTTATTTGGAAAACCAGTTCAAGTTTATTTTTTTCAGATTCCATTACTTTGCATTCCACAGCATTCAAACTAATCTATTCTCTAATATATTTGAATTCTTTGACTACGGTATTTTAATCTTTTGTTGAACATTTGAGATATTTATGTGGTTGCTTAGTGTTTGTCTTAATTTTTTAGAGCTGCTTGTTTCTCTAGTAGAACATTTTATTAAGTCATTAGCAATTATATTTGAAGAGAAAAATTTTCGTCCAGACCAAGACTCGAACCCGGGACCTTTGGCTTGCCGGGCCAAAAGCTCTACCAACTGAGCTACCGGGGCGAGTTCCAATCTAGACGCAAATTTCTCTCTAATATACATTGTAATTCCCAGCACCAAATGCTATGAATCCTTTGCTTCTATCTTTGCAAATGGCAGCTTCTTAATTAAGAAGACATTTATTGGGAATTTATATCCTACTCTATAAAGCCAGTAGGGCTTCTATTGATGGGTGAAAATTTTTCTCTTCAAATATAATTTATCCTTCAGTGAGAAATGTTAAATTAATAATAAAAACATCAATAGAAGTCCTACTGTCATTATAAAGTAGTGTTTAAATTCCCAATAAATGTCTTGGAATTAAGAAGCCGCCATTTGCAAAGATAGAAGCATAAATGATACCTGGCAAAGGCTTCATAGCATTTGGTGCTGGGAATTACAACATATACAAGAGAGAAATTTGCATCTAGATCAGAACTCCCCCCGGTGGCTCAGTTGGTAGAGCATTTAGCCCAACAAGCTAAAGGTCCTGGGTTTGAGTCTCGGTCTGGGTGAAAATTTTTCTCTTCAAATATAATTTATCCTTCAGTGAGAACTGTTAAATTAATAATAAAAACATAATTTAACAATATTAATTTATTGTTTTATAATTTATTATTTATAAACTCAAAATATGAAACAATGGCATGGCAGACACAAATATCATAAGTGACTTTTTATAGTTCATTTTTGTCAGGTATGTTTACTGTGGATGTGAGAAAAGTTACATTATAAAAAAAATTCAATTATAAAGACATTTTTGTCCCTCTTCTAGTAATTTTTGGCAACTTTTATGAAGGTGTTCATTATCCTGTCACGTGTAGAGAATGCACAACACACAACTAAACACTTTGATACTCTTATAATTCATGAATATAAAAAAAAAGCTTCAGTAGAAATATTGTTACACGTGCATCACATTTGAATTGCACAATTGGAACTATAGAGTGATTCAGAAATATGGCTATACGTTTGATCGCATTTTTGTGACGAAAATATTATTATTAAAGAAAATATGGTGTTATCATTGGAAAGGGAATCCTTCCATTTACAACAATAGAACAAAACAAAAACAAACTCACTGATGCTCACGTGGCACCAGTGCGCTTGGCGGTTTGATTTTTGTGGGCTAGCGTGAAAAGGCCTCCACAATTCTCTTCGTTGTTTCTGCATCTGTGCTAATGCAAGGCCTTCCAGGAGGTTTGATTTTCTGCATCCTTCCCGTTTCCAGCAGTCGTTTTCTCCACTTGCCCACAGTCGACGGCTGCAATGCTACAATAAGCTCACGTCTTGCTCGTCTTGCGGCCTCACGATCATTAGCATACGTTATTGCCCATGCAGCAATTGTAATTTGCTGTTGCATATTCAACGCCATTTGACTAAGTTCTACACTGTTTTGTTTTATTCCATTGTTGTAATTTGAATAATTGCCTTTCCAATGGTAATTTCATATTTCCTGTAATGATAATATTTTCATCACACAACGCGATCAAACGTATAGCCATATTTATGATTCACCCCATATTGTTTTTGCACAAATATCTCTCCTGTAAACATAAAAGCATGCAATCGTGCCTTAAACTAAGTGATTTATAAAAAAAATGTGATTTGCCCAAAGATTAAAGTACATCATCTTAAATTAAACTTTTTATTATTATATAAAGTGAATTCAGTTAAGGAAGCTTGAATTCGTAAGAGTCAGTTCCCAACAATCAACTGGTTTGTGAAAGTGCCAGCGTAGACATAATACTTAAAATTAAAGCTTGTTTGTTCGGTGCCGACGTCCTCAACTAGGTTAAAAATTGTTTTTAAAAACTTGTAAGAACTGTAGGAAAATATTACATAACAGTGAACTACTTGGTCTTTATAGGAAGCCAGATATAATATGAATAGTTAAGTCTCTTAGTCTGTGTTGGGCACGACATGTGGTACAAATGGGGAATGAAAGACTTACATGGAAGCTTCTTGTGGGAAAATCAGAGGGAAAATGCTTGGTTGGTAGACCAAGAAAGAGGTGGGAGAATAATATTAATCATGAATGAGATGCACAAAAAAATTAAACATAGGCTCAATTCTGGAAATGCATGCTATTATGCATTGCAGAGACTCTTGATGTCCCAACTCCTTTCAAAAAACGTTAAACTGAAAATATATAAAACTATTATTCTACCAGTTATATTATATGGATGCGAAGCATGGACTCTTACTTTAAGGGAGGAAAGGAGATTACAAGTATTC
Organism: Diploptera punctata; assembly: GCA_030220185.1. NCBI lineage: Eukaryota > Metazoa > Arthropoda > Insecta > Blattodea > Blaberidae > Diploptera > Diploptera punctata. The sequence continues at coordinate 835,316 of JASPKZ010007247.1, read as the reverse complement.
GAGAATAAAGTACTTAGGAACATTTTTGGACCAAAGAGAGATGAACAGACAGGTGAATGGAGAAGACTACATAACAATGAACTACATGGTCTTTATAGGAAGCCAGATATAATAAGAACAGTTAAGTCTCGTAGACTGCGATGGGCAGGACTTGTTGCACGTATGGGGAATGAGAGACTTGCGTGGAAGCTTCTTGTAGGAAAGCCAGAGGGAAAACGCCCAGTTGGTAGACCAAGAATGAGGTGGGAGAATAACATTAACTCTATGATTTGAGGGAAGTAGATTATACAGGAAATGATTGGAAAGCATTAGCTAAGGATAGGGATGTATGGAGAGCTTATGTCCATGCGGCTGTGAACCTACGGGTTCAATAGTGCCAGTGAGTAAGTAAGTAAGTATGATTTGAAGGAAGTAGATTATAAAGGAATGATTGGAAAACTTTGGCTCAGTATAGGGATGTATGGAGAGCTTATGTCCATGTGGTCATGAACCTATGGTTCAATAGTGCCAGTGAGTTAGTTATTTAGGCCTTTTGGTAACTGGCTTCCATCATTAGCAGAAAGATATGTGCTACTAACTATTGTTATTGTTTTGCAATGCTTTTGACATCAGCAGTCTTCTAGCATCATCGACAGATACTGACTGTTGTTTTGTAATTTCTTATAGAGGGTTGTAAGAGTTGGGTGTATTCTCATATAAAATTAAATTGTTGTATATTTCATTTAAAATTTCAAGTTCCTCTAGTATGAGATAAAATTAAATGCTTCATACCTCACCTCACATCCAGTCTTCTATGTCAGTATCCTCTCGTTGACTGATGTTATGTCTATCAGAAGAACCACTTCCTCTTCCCTCTGTTGGAGGACCGATAACCTCCAGATCCAGTCAGAATCTATAGGAATTTAGAAGTTTATAAGTTTTTCTTTCTTGTTTTTTTGAATGTGGATTTTCTCCCAAACCATGAGTTCCTTTTGTTTCTCTATCTGTTTAATTAGACCAGCCTTTGATTCAGTTAAATGTTTTTTTTTGGACTAAGCATGAACAGCTACTGCTGACTTTTCCACTTCACCATTTTTGACATTTCTAAGATGGGTTCTTTCACCCTTGTTTCCAAATTTCCTTTTGTTTTTCCTGTGTAAATTTTGTCACAATGCCTGTTTTATTTGATAAATTCCTGATTTGTTTTCTTCTTCAATATTTTTCATTTCCATTGGTTTTGATTATCCAATTTAGGCTGTATTCGTTCTTCAGTGCCAATCTTATATTAAACTTTTTTAAAATTGTTTGAAACTTGTAGTGTTTCAATGGATGGTAAGTGAATTTGTTGAATTTTATTTTTTCTGTTTATTTTATAAGACTGCTTTCATTAATTAATCTTTGTCTTTTTAATTTATTTATTTTCTTGTATGCCATATTTTCTTCAAAGCTGTTTTCTACAGCAACATTAATTATGAACTCTCTTTCTTTTTCATAATTTTCTTTGCTCATAGGTATATTTACTAGTCTAGTATGTTTCCTTCCGGGAAATTCTTGTATAAGACTTGAAAGCATAATAATAGTCCCTTCGATTTGTTGCTGGCCAAAGGAAGGCAAGACCAGTGATGGAGCTACCATCTTACAGCCTCTGGTCAGGCTTTTCTGAAGAAGAAAGAAAATAAAGGAAAGACTCCCTAGCCCTCGGATGCCCTAATAGCATCGATGTAAAAAAAAAACAAGAGTTAACCAAGAGAGGTTAGATAGTAAAGTTAAAAGAGTCTGGTATAAGTAAGTGAAAGAAAGGTAGAAATACCAGATCGGTTAAAGATAAAAGTAAGGAGCAAAACACAAGTAAGTGGAAGCAATGTTTTGCTCAGCTTGGGCGCCTTGTGGTCGCCATCCACATATCCCCTAGATGGGGAATTATATACCAAGAGGACGAAGATCTCTGGGCAATCTTATGAAATGCTGGATGGAAAATTTTCTATAGGATCATAACAGGCCTTGGCCTATACTTGGAAGGAAGACGAAGAAGAAGAAGTATGTTTCCTATATATTTCCTCTAGTATGTTTATCTTTGTTGGATTTCTTTCTCTGTAAATTATAATAAGTGTTTTCTATTGTATTCATGTGGTGACCAGCGTTGATGATGTGTTCATCAGTATTCCCAGTATAATATTGACATGTTCTTTGCTTGTTGTTTGTCTTTGTTACACTGAATTAGATGATCTTATTCCTGATGCCATCTTATTGGAATAGTACACAGGTGTACAAATTCATTATGTTCATTCTCTTTAACACTAATAAAATTCATATTATATTCTGTTGAGTAAGTAGTTATAAAGTAAAATGTTAAAATATATTCCTTTAGGCAGGTGCCGTCGTCCTCAACTGCATTAAAACTTTTGTTTAAAAATTAATAACTGTAGGCCTTTTGGAAGTCGACTTCCATCACCAGGAGAAAAAATGTGTGCTAGTAACCGATAATGGGGCACGCCGTAGCGTAGTGGTTAAGGCACTGAGCTACAAGCCGGAGGGTCGAGGGTTCAAGTCCTGTTGGGGTCAGGATTTTTAAACTGACCCAAACCCTCTGGCGGCACTATGGCCCTGGGGTCGACTCAGCCTCTAACGGAAATGAGTACCAGATGCTTGTTCTGGGGGTAAAGGCGGCCGTCACGCAGGGCTGACAACCCGGCTGACATAAAGTGCCGATTGTCTAGAAAAAGTGGGAGCCCTAACCTCCTACTACCCCAAGGGCCTCCGGGTCTGTTGTGGGATCACTTTACTTTTTTTTTTTAGTAACCGTTAATGCCTTAAGAACATCTAAGTCTGAAGCATTGCACAACAACAACAACAGTTAATAGCACACATTTATTCTGCTGATGATGGAAGTCAACTTCCAAAAGGCCTACAGTTATTAATTTTTTAAACAAAAGTTTTAATGCAGTTGAGGACGATGGCACCTGCCAAAGGGTACATATCTGAACATTTTACTTTATTCTCTTTAGATGACAAGCTCATCTCTCATTGCTGAGGTCATAAGATCAAGTCTCGGTCACTCCATGTGGGTGCTGTGGTGGACGTAACAGAGCTTGGGCAGGTTTTTCTTGGGGTTTCTCCCATTTTCCCCTGCCACAAATCATTCCACCATTTCTCCATACTCATCTCATCCATTTTGTTTCATTTCATTCATCCACCACTGTGACGATGCATCAGAGATGGTCGACCGGCACCCTTGTAGTTCACAGACCTCTTCTTCATCTTCTTCTTCATCACGGTTTAGGCTTATTTACTAGCCTGTTCTGGCTCCAAATTACTGCTGTTTCCATCTTTTCTTTGTCTTCCCAAACTTTTTCTTCCTCATGGTGAATAGCTGTATGCTGCTTTTGATATTCTACTCTCAGTCATCCTTCCAATTTGTTCTGTATTTCTCTGTTGTTGTGTTTAATTCCTCTACTTTTATTTGTTGTCTTATTTCTCTGTTATGTTTTTTGTCTGTTCTTTGATATCCTGCTATTGGTCTGAGGAATTTCATTTTACAGGCCTCTATATATGATAAGCTTTATCTCATCTCATCTCATTCGTCAACCCAACTCTGAGTTGGACATAAGTTGAAGATATTTTTTTATACATTTTCACTTTCATTTTATAATGAGCTCAACCAGTGTTATAGGAACTGGTTGAAAATGGTCATCATCTGCATTAAAAAGTCTTCTGGTACAGCCTTAGACATGGTATTTGATTGCCTGTCAAAAGTTAAAATCCTCTTTACACTATTTTCATTGAACGGTATAGTTTATGCATCCTGTTAGATTGGCATATGATTCTTTTTCACATATTTTCTTTCTCCTATATTCTCATTGTTGTACCCATGTGTATCAGGTTCTTACATGTTCGAAACTTAGAAACCTACCTTTAAATTTCTCCCAGAGAAGTGTTAAGATGTACCATGGCCATGTCCAAAATATTATGTGCCTTTTTAAACGCAAGGCATAGAAATCGAAGCATGGATCCAGTAATGGCAACTCACTGTATGAAGCAGATGGACTCCCTCCTTGAGTAAAATCAGGCTGGAATGAAGCAGGGCAGCAGGTAGTGAGGGTTATCCAATCTACCAATTCAGGAGTACTTCCCTATATAGTTTAAATAAGAAATTTGGTGCTGGATTTTAGTGCCTTGCAGTTAAAAAGATCAGATAATTTTTTTGACATGGCCTTGGTACATCACAAAGCTTCTCTGGAAGAAATTTTAGGGTAGGTTTCGGCATCTAATGGTTGACAGTTTTCTTGTTAGAAAAATTTACCCTCCAGGAGAACAGTAAAAATCTGTGTCTAAGGCTGTATAAAAATTATGTTTGTAAAATTCTTAAGATTTTTTTGTTCTTTTCATTCATTTGTTTTGTAAGAGGAATTATAGACAGAAGTGAATTCTGAATGTTTCAGATGTTAGGTGGTGTTGAGTTGGTACCCCTGTTAGCTCGCAGAAGAGCAGCAGCTGAAAGACATCCACTCTCTAGTACTGATGTCACCAAAACAAGAAATGTAAATGGGTATGTTTTTTTGTAACTCAGTTTCAATGTAGTGATTTTAAGTTAAAATTAAATAATATCTTATTTAATTATATAATTATAAAGTAAAGTAATCCCACAACAGGCCTCGGGAGGCCCTTGGGGTAGTAGGAGGTTAAGGCTCCCACTTTTTCTAGACAATCGGCACTTGATGTCAGCCGGGTTGTCAGCCCTGCGTGACGGCCGCCTTTACCCCCAGAACAAGCGTCTGGTACTCATTTCTGTTAGAGGCTGAGTCGACCCCAGGGCCATAGTGCCGCCAGAAGGTTTTGGTCAGTTTAAAAATCCTGACCCCACCGGGACTTGAATCCTCGACCTTCCGACTTGTAGCGCAGTGCCTTAAGCACTACGCTATGGCGTGCTATTAAGATATATTAAAAATATAATTGAATGCTTAGGGCAGTAACATGATAAGCCATATTCTGTTAAGAAATGTCATTTATTACAATGACAGCAAATATATGTATTGAAATATCCATTTGTAAGTGCTCCAGCATATAGACACACAATGTATTATCAACAACAGTACTGCCCAATTAGTATTTATAATTTTTTCAAACATTAAAATCCTTATATCTCAGAAAGAACAATATGTGGCTTAACATGTTATTGGATATTGACCTAAGCCCTTCAATTATTATTTGTATGTAATTATTAAGAGTATCACAGTTTGAGTTATACTAATAGAAAAGAATATGAACTATGAAACTTTAAGTTCACTTGAAGATGCCAGATATAGTCTTGGGCAAAATGTCAGGAAATTCAAAGTCTCATGATCGTGACTCATAGATGTGAAGGATATATTCTCTAGATTTTTTTATGTTGCAGACCTGTAAATTTTTATCGAGCAGCTGGGACTCAAAAATATACACAGGAACTTTCACAACAGATATTCAGTAAGCAACAAAGAGTTCAGGTAAGTTAATTATCTAATTTGTGTTAATTTTATCATCCATTTGACTCTCTCTTTGGTTTTATTATTACCCTCTTCCTGATATCAACATCCAGCAAAGTTTAGGTCTTGCTATTTACCTTCTTCCCTTAGTTCTATATTCCAAATCGTTATTGGTATTCTATTTTAATTTTTCCTCATAACATTATAAACCAGGGGCGGCCAGTCCTTAAAGGCACGGGGCACATGTCCCTCTTATAATTTATTTATTTATTTACTGATATTATTTAAAATGCTTAAAAGGAAATCTCAAGAAACAAGGAAAATGACCCTGAGGTGGACCATGAGAAAGATGGATTAACCAAGTGAAGAAAAGTTTACAAGAAAGAGGATACGACTGGGAAGAGCTAAAAAGATGGAAAGCATGGGAAGATAGAGATGGTTGGTGGCATATTTGGAATCGACCTTCCAAAAGGAGGACACGATAAGAGCATGATGATGATTTAAAATGCTCTTGCAGATTATTTAGTGTATATAATATATATTTATCACTTTAGATGAAGGTAATTTATTTTTATACAGTGTTAAGAACAAAGAGAAATATGAATTCTCGTTATCTTAGGCATATGATCATTGTGAACAGAATCTCCTGTATAAGGACAGTGTTCTTCTTGAGTATTGCCATTGGCAGTATTCACAAGATTGTTTCAACTTCAGGTAGAGTTTGGGGCACATCCATAGTGTGACTTCGGTGACAAAAGCAATGTAGGCAGAAAAGTGCACAAGTTCATTCTCTCCCTCAGGCTTCAAGGGTGCACTAAAGGTATGCACTAGGTTACTCATCAATGGGAATGCATTTTTCTGGCATAGTATGCTAATAAGAAACAACTGACATTGAATTAGTGTTTTCAAAGATTGTTCCTAAAACCAATTGAGGCACTGACATGGGAAAGGTAGTAAATCATAAAAAACAAATTTTAGAGAGGAAGCAAAAAACAGTATAACACTTTTAAATTTAAGTAAATTTTGTAAAGCTAATATGTATATTTTGTAAATATTTTGCAAATAAAATTTTTTGTTTAGTAGCGTCAAAGTTATATTAAATTAATGTTGGGAAAATTGTTTTTTGCTTCCCCTGTAAAATTTGCTTTTTATGATTTATTACCTTTTCCATGTCAACGCCTCAATTGCTTCACCAGTCCCTTCCACCTGTTGTGTTAAGTTCTTATTGTGAGTTTTGTTGGTGTGAAAGTGTTCATGATGAATTAAATAAAATAATTACATAGCAAAATATTCATTCCTTCATTCATTTTGAGAATTTTCCTCATCATTGAGAGTTTTCTCCAACCAATCTTAGTAATTAACATTAATTAAAAATAAATAAATAAATAAATATAAATGGCTACGGACTTGTAGACTATCAATTTGCAACAAACATTCACAAATTTCCCTTAATTGAAATTCTCCATCGTTCTCTGTCCTCTGTGTCTTCATCTGTTACACCAAATTTCCTCATTGAATTTTGAATGTTGTTCTTCCAGGTTGTTATTGGTCTTCCTTTTCTGTTCCTTCTTTCAATTTTCCATGCATAGACGGCCTTTGGTAATCTTCCATCCTGCATTCTTCTTACGTGTCCATACCATTTTAGCCTTCTGTGTTCAATCTCATCCATTATATTTCTTTTCGCATTCATCCATTTTCTAATTTCTGTATTTCTAATTTTTTCCAGTTGAGATTTTCTGGCAGCTCTTGTCCAAAAATCCATTTGAACTGAAGTTATTCTGTTGACATGTTGTTGTGTCATTGTCCAAACTTCTGATCCATATAACATTATACTTTCTAGTATGGATTTATAAATTAGTTGTTTTGTTCTGTTAATGATGTTTTTGCTCCATAGTAGTAGCAAAATATTATGTTTTAAAGACAGAATTATGGCTAAACTGTTAAGAAAACTGAGACAAGGTATGTGTATAAAACAAGTGATCTATACATGACTTTTCAACATGCATATTCTTGTAATTTTTCAGAAAGCAAGACAAGAAGATGTAGAGAGCTGTCGACGTCATTTTGAGACGTGGCAGCACTTCTGGGGGAGACCAGGGCACGGTGCTCCACGTGAAGTTAAAGTCAAGGGCAATATAGATGTGCTCTTACACCGACTGCCAGTCAAGTGAAGCATGGTGCCATCTGTTTTTGTACCAACTAACCACATGATGAACTTCCTTGGATGAAGCAACACATCATATCACACCTCTAAATGTACTTATAGTTTCCTGAGAATTCCTGATTAGATTGAACTGAGAGACTTTGAAAATGCAAGAGTACACTGCCAACGATCGAGGGTCTAGAATAAGGTGAGAATTTTAATAATTAATTAAGGATAATTTGCTAGCAAGTAAGAAATAAATTGATAGTATTCCATTGTTTCTTGTGGCCTGTAGAATTATTATAAAACATTCCAAATTGATCACTGAAGTTAAATTGATCTTAATATGTGAATAAGTACAGATATTGTAAGAGATTTTATTTGAAGAGAAAAATATATGGCTCAATCAGGATTTGAACCCAATGCCCTGACCGCTGCTAAGCTATCAGGCTTCCAATTAAAATGAATATTAATTCTCTTCGATGTTTTTTATTATTAATTTAATACTTCTCACTGAAGGACAAATTATATTTAAAGAGAAAAATATATGCTCAAACTGGGGTTTGAAACCAGGACCTTTGGCTTTCTATGCCAATGCTCTACCAACTGAGCTACTTGAGCACTCCAATCTAAATGCAAATTTTTCTCTTATACATCGTTAATTCCTGAGCGTCAAATGCTACGAACTGTTGCTCGATCATGCAAATGGCAGCTTCTTTTTTAAGAAGACTTTTTATTGGAAATTTAAATACTGCTTTATAAAGCCAGTAGGATTTTTTTATTATTAATTTAATACTTCTCACTGAAGGACAAATTATATTTGAAGAGAAAAATATATGCTCGGATTGGGGTTTGAACTCAGGACTTTTGTATGCCAATGCTCTACCAACTGAGCTACCAGTTTGTAGCATTTGGCGCTCGGAAATGAACAATGTATAAGAGAAAAAATTGCATTTAAATTGGAGTGCTCAGGTAGCTCAGATGGTAGAGCATTGGCATTGAAATTCCAATGTCCTAGATTCAAACCTAAGTCTGAATGTATATTTTTCTCTTCAAATATAATTAATTTTTTTATTTATATATGAATTCCTGCACGCCAAGGCTATGAACTTTTCACTCAACGTACAGTCTGCAGCTTCTTTTAACAAGAAAACTTTATTGGAATTAATACTACATTAAAGCAGTAAAGCTTATTTTTGATCTTAAGAGTCTTAAAAAGCTGGCATGTAGAACAAAAAGTTCATAGACTCGTTGCGCAGAAATTAAAATATAAATAAGAGAATTAATATTAGTTTGAATCATAAGCCTGGTAGCTTAGCGGTCAAAGCACTGGTGTACAGAACCAGAGACATTAGGTTCAAATTCTGATTCAGGTGTATATTTTTCTTTTCAAATAAAATTTGTCTTTCAGTAAGAAGCGATATATTTAATATTGAAGATTGACCATAAGAGATATGTGATAATTTTATTTACGCACATATTCTAATGAAATGAAATAAACAGAATGGTTCAAAATTTGTATTGTCTTCTGCAATTTGTAGAGGATACTTGGTAGATAAATTAAAATATATATAAATATATATAAATTAAAATATATATACAGTCAATATGCCCATTTCACCAATAAATGTTTAAAATGGTCAACAAGTTTCTACAGCCAAGCTGTCATTCTCAAGACCAGATATTGGTAGATAAAGTTTTGATAAAAAAACCAATGTTCAGAAATGCACCATTTCAGTACAGCAATGATGTTAAGAATCAAGATCTGAAATCTACTTCACACTAGGCAACATTGAATAATTAATTTTTTTTTTTAATAGTTGGATTTCATCTAATCCATAATTAACATCCGAAGCCATCTCATTCAAATACATACTGCTGTGATCTTGAGGTAGCATGCTGCCTTATCATGCAGCAGGCCTGGGTTCGATCACCGGTTGGGGCAGCTTTTCTGGGTGAGGTTTTTATCGGAGTTTTTCCTCACCTGTAAGACAAATGTCAGAAAAACTTTAAGGCCCAAATGGTTCCCGAAATCATATGGCCATCATCATCATCATCATCATCATCCTTATCATTATCATCATCATTACCATCCTTTATCAGTGTGGAAAGCAACGGGAAGCTACCACACCTACAATTCCCTAGTAAAGCTGCAAGCATAGCATGAAAATGCTATGATTGCAGTGAAAGACCTGCCTTCGGGCAGAATTACTATGGATGGATGGATTTCATTTTAATGCTGGATTATGAGTATTAAATACAAACAGTTTTAATAACTGATAACTCATGTATCTCTTGTCTGAGACAGTAGGTTCCTTATCTCAAATTGTTTGTCTGCAGATGAATTCTTTGGTTGAATTTTTTAGTTAAAAATTTGAATATTGAGGCCACAAAGAAACAAAGAAAGTTATAATAAAATGTGTTAAATTGGCGTATGAGTAACAAACACATGAAAAGTAATTGAATATTGTTCCTTTATTTAGATCTCAATTCATTATTGCCAGGTGTATTAAACTGGTATTACATTTACCAGCAATTCATATACAGACCAGAAGTAAAGTTGCTGGCATTTTATATACCAAACCAAAAACAGGTTTAATATGAGATTTAATATTTGAAGGAAGTAACACCATGAGGTTTTCATAGTGATTAATTCCTATAAAAGTTAAACCATGAGGTTTATTATAATTTATTATGAGTTAGAATATTTTCACTCACCTCATATTTGTGATTTTCTTGCAGACTGCAGTTTCAACACTCTAGTGTCATCTTCAATGCTTCCTAACTTTTAAATTTGCAGTTGGTGATCTTGTAGGTTGACTTCTGCTCCCTCTGTTGGCTGACAGATGAACTTTCAAATTAATTTTCTTTTTGCTTTTTCCCCGGGAAAATTCATAGTTTTCTCTTTATTCTTGTGGATGTAAATTTTCTCCCAAATTGTGAATTCCTTAGATTTATCTGTTTCAGTAATTTGGCCTTTCAGTAATTTGGGAAATAGAAAAGTCTAATATTTATAAGTTAAAATATCCAACAGTTAAAGATAATCAATTTCTCTATTATTTTTACAAGTTAATATTCAAGCAATATTTTCAAGCGATATATTCACCTGGAACTTTATAGGAGATTGTTTTGATACTCACATATCCCGAGATCAGAATTCAGGTCCGTTCAAAAGTGATTCCTACAAATGCAGCTTTCCGTCTGATTTTCGTCTACAAATTGTGAGTATATATTTTATCGATCTGCCCTTGATTTGCAGGGGGGAAATCTCGGGTGGAAAGTTAACTTTCCATGTGGAATTTTCATCAGTCGTTTTCACTTCCAACCCACTTATAACTTTCACCTGATGTAGTTCAAGACTTTCATTTATGTCAAAATGGAAATCTCTGTTTTTCTCATCAAAACATGTTGATATTTTGGCCTACATCCTGGTGTTGTTGTAACAGATTCCAACAATAAGTCCTGGATATCATAAAGTTTTACTTCCTAACAGCCCTTGTATGAACTTGAGTCTGAATTAATTAGTATTTTAAAGGTGATTATTTTCTCCCTATCTTCCGGTATAATACATAAGTCTATATTGCATATGGTATTATAGTTTTTTATCATTTTTTTTATCATTGCGATAATGTCCTTTCTTAGTCGCAATAAAAAGTCTGCAATAGCTACACATGCAGTGTCAGAAAAACACAGAATCGAAACAAAGGCCAAATTACTGAATCAGATAAATCTAAAGAACTCACAATTTGGGAGACAATTTACATCCACAAGAATGAAGAGAAAACTATGAATTTTGAAATTCCCGGGGAAAAAGAAAAAAAAATTACATATGAATATTGCTGACAAATTTTGATGAGGCTTCTTATTTTAGACTTGAGACTCTTTTACATATCATATTTTATGATACAGAACCTATGGCTTTACTTATCTCCCAAAGAAGCCTTACCCAGAATTTTCATGCCAGCTAGATTTAAATCCATAAACTCTGAATCCAGAAATGAAAATGGTAACAATTGGAACATGGGACAGACTATTATACTTATAAAATTGTTAACAAAATTGATCGTTGTTAGAGTTACTGGTAAATGTAAAGTCAGCTTCAATTTAAACACTTACTTGGAAATTCTGAATTAAGGAAATACAGAATATCTACGAGTATCAAGCATTATATGATATATTAAGTAGAATAGGTGCTAGTTTTTTAGACAATATTGAACTATAAAATATGAAGCAATATTTCCAACAGAACTATTGAGAGAAGTATATAACTGCTTTGCTATATTATATTTAGCGTTGAGATTACTAGTTATTAGCTAGAGTTAAAAGTTGTATTTCTATGAATGAATGTTCTTGCAGTTTTAAGTATTTTTAGTCTAATAATGTTGTGAGGTTATGTTAGTTGAAGAGAACGCTTGAGATTATTATGGCTTGATCTGAATGGTTTGTTGTGAAAGCATTAATATCTGCTGCTTTATTCCATGATAGTCTTAAATTTGTAATATTTTTAACACTATGAGTACAATAATATAAATGTTGCTAATATGATACATATTTTATAGAAACTATAATGTAAATGATCTAGAAAGCTTAGTGTAATGTTACAATATGGTATGGAATTGAGAATATCTATAAATGCATAGGTGCTTGTTGAAGGTATATATTTATTATTTATAGACATAAAGCAAGATTTTAGCCTTTTAAATATATTTTTTTTAAATTTAATGCTGCATAACTCACATGAAAAATCTGTTATTTTGTTTAAAGGTAATGAAGATTTATAGAGCATAAATTAAAGAAAACAAAAATGGTAAAACATAATAAAGTATAAAATATAGAATGATTTCAAATCATAGGAGGAGATAAGTATATTTCACGTCTTTTAATAAGGTTATTTATGTTAAGATCTTGTAGGCTATGATTTATTTCTGTTTAATCAGTAGATAAAAGTTAAAATTTAGGGAAAGGTACAAATAAATTTCAAGTTTTATTTATTTATTTTAACATCCATTAGAGCATCATAGATGCTTTAGGACATGTCCAGATTATAAACAACAATATAAAATATAACACATACATACATAAATACATAATAAAACCTATTTATATTGCAACTAAAATACATCATAATATCAAGGGGCAATCAAGAAAGGATAATGATACAATTCCAATCAAATATTACTTCTTCTTCTTCTTCCTTCCAAGTATTAGGCCAAGGCCTGTTATGATCCTATAGAAAATTTCTGGGAAATTCTCGTATAAGACTTGAAAGCATAATTATAGTCCCTTCGATTGGTTGCTGGCCAAAGGAAGGCAAGACCAGTGATGGGGCTGCCATCTTATTGCCTCTGGTCAGGCTTTTCTGGAGAAGAAAAGAAAATAAAGGAAAGAAGAAATGGAAGAAAGGAAAGACTCCCTAGCCCTCGGATGTCCTAATAGCGTCGGGGTCGAAAAAACAAGAGTTGACCAAGAGAGGTTAGATAGTAAAGTTACAATTTTAAATTTCATTTCCTATCAAATATTACTTACAATTATACAAGTAATTGGATATAGCATATATTATTAAATAATAAGAGGTTTTCATTAATGTAAGTGTAGAAGTAAAAGTATCATAAGGTAAAATATCAGAAATCATTTTAGGTACTGACCTGTAAACTGCGATAATACCTAATGGTGAATAATACCGAACAGCAGAATCTTGGAAAGGGCAGTGCTGTTGTTTACCTGCTAATAATATCAACTGTGAACTCCTTGCGAGAGGTGTGTAAGTACAATAGGTTTAGTTTCTTCTGAATCTTTTCCTATGGTCTGTTTGATATTATTCACCATTCGTTATTACCCCAGTTTACGGTAATTGATTTTACTTTTTTGGAATATGACTTTATTTAGGACTTATTTCTTTAAATATAAATTATAATGCTATAAATATGAAAATCAAATAAAACTATTAAGGTAGAATATTTTTATCACTCACCTCATATTGTTCTTCTTATTTGATTATAAACTAGTTTCAGAACATAGTTTCTGTTCCATCCTCAGTATCGTCACGACCGTTGTTCTGTCATCTTGAAGAGCTGTCCTTCTCTCCTTCCATTGACTGACTGAAAAACCTCGAAACCAGGTCATTCTCACCGGGAATTTCAAGTTCATTAATTTCTTCTTTTCGCTCTTTTGAATGTAGATCTTTTCCCAAACAGTAAGTTCTTTAGGTTTTTCTATTTGTTTTAATAATTTAGCTTCTTTCTCGATAAGATGTTTTTCAGACCATGCATGGGCAGCCACTGCAGATTTTTCTACTTCCCCTTTCTTGACATTCCTGAGATGTTCTTTCACTCTAGTTTTCAAAAACTAAAAGAAATTTGAAAACTAGAGTGAAAGAACATCTCAGGAATGTCAAGAAAGGGGAAGTAGAAAAATCTGCAGTGGCTGCCCATGCATGGTCTGAAAAACATCTTATCAAGAAAGAAGCTAAATTATTAAAACAAATAGAAAAACCTAAAGAACTTACTGTTTGGGAAAAGATCTACATTCAAAAGAGCGAAAAGAAGAAATTAATGAACTTTGAAATTCCCGGTGAGAATGACCTGGTTTCGAGGTTTTTCAGTCAGTCAATGGAAGGAGAGAAGGACAGCTCTTCAAGATGACAGAACAACGGTCGTGACGATACTGAGGATGGAACAGAAACTATGTTCCAAAACTAGTTTATAATCAAATAAGAAGAACAATATGAGGTGAGTGATAAAAATATTCTACCTTAATGAATATACCTCATAGTGAGAATTCCTAAAATAAGTAAATAAAACTATGTTTTATTTTTATTTAATTAATATAATGCTTTAAAAATTTACATCTGTACAGAGAATGAGAAGTCCAGGGTTCAAGCCCCAGTTCAAGCGTTAATTTTTCTTTTCAAAATTATTTCTGTGTTATTTTTGTATTTTGAGTTTAAGACTTCTTAGAAGTAAACAAAGTGTTTAACCTTTTCATATTTTTGATAATTTTTTCAAATGCATCACTCCTTTAATGCTTAACTGAAATGTGACCTAACTACTATCTTAGGATAAATAGAAGACTAGAGTGAGTAAGTTTTGTTATTTTTTTAAATTTAAGACTGATCAATATGACTTTTTTAGTTGATATGTGTAAATGGAGATTTTTATGTTACACCAAAAAAAAAACATAAAGGAGTGACACATTCTAAGAAATTACCTTATTTTCTTCTTCTTCTTCTTCTTCTTCTTCTTCTTCTTCTTCTTCCTTTCATGTGATAGACCTAGTGGTCTGTTACAGTCTCAGTCCAACGTTTGAAGGGTCTGCCCCAAGATCTCTTGCCTGGTGGCTGGTAATTTAAGATCTGACGTGGTATTTTTGTTCTGCTCATTTTCGTACGTGAGATTTCCAGTTGTTTCTGTATTTTTGTACATATTCCTTGACTGATTCTGTGTGTAATTCTTTGAGAATCTCAGAATTACTTTTATGGTCTGTCCGTGAATAGCTCGCAGTACGTCTCATAAATTTCATTTCTGCCGCAGTTAGTCTTTGTTCATCTACAATGCGAATTGTCCAGGCCTCACTGCCATAACATAATATGGGTCTGGCCAGTGTTTTATAAATTCTAGTTTGTGTGTGTTGCTGTACTGTGTTTGGCTTGAAAATATTATTTATAATTCCTGTTACTCTGTTAAATTTTATAATTTTTTGACTAAAATCTTTTTCTTCTTCGTATGTAACTTGGTATCCGAGATAGTTAAATGTGTTGGTTTGTTCTAATATTTTATTATTAATAACAATTTTACTGCAAACTGGGTCTTTCCTAGGAAAGCCATGACTTTAGATTTTTCTGTTGAGATTTCCATGTTGTAGTTTATTGCAATTTGGTGAAATTTATTTTCTAATAATATTTAATTTTAGAATTCATATTCTGTTCTCTAAGTATATCATTGACTTTAATTAACAGAAAATGACACTCCCAAGGACAGATTTTGTTTCCATAAAATTAAAATAATACAACAAATAAAGAATAATATAATGCTTATATTAGGTTGGCTACTTTCTCTTTGTCTCATATTGTAGTCTAACTGGATGTTTTATTAAAGCTAATAACATAGTCCAATGAATGTTAATGCTAATCTGAAAAGGAATTATGAATTTTAGAACTTTTAATTTGTGGACACACATAATCAGGTGGAATGTCACTTAAGCTGTAAACTTATGTATAGAATATTTTACAACTGATCAACAATGACCACATTTGTTACAAAGTGATTTTGACAAGTTATAATCTTGTTTTTATTTCCATTAATTTTTCTTAATCCTTTCATGGAAATTTTCTAGCATCTATCACTCTTTTATACCATTTTTATGTGTTACTAGCCAATACCTGGCTTGCGCTGCTACGGCTAAATAAATTAAAATTAATGTGCTTTTATGTTTAGTTGAATAAGTAAAAGGATAAATAATTACAAATTTATATTTTTTAGATACCACGTTCTGATTACTCGGCATTGCCTGGGAATCTATTTATCCCAATCTTCTTGACATGAGCTGAAATACGAAAATTAATGTTTTATGTTTAGTTAAATAAGTTGAAGGAAAAATGTACATCGTAATTATTTTTAGATACCCTGTCTTATATTTGACACATTTTTAAATTGATAAAAACCTTATTTAACTCAAAACTTGGTCCAGATAGGAAGGATCTCATTTCTATTGATCCCTTTAATTATTATAAAATTGAGTTATTATTCTGATTTTATGAATAGGCTAATATGTTAAAAAAGTGAAACTTGCTAACATTATTGTCACACTGAAATAACCACATTGGATATACACATGAAATAGCTTAATAATCATGCATTATTCCAGCTTAATGTAGGTAATGACATAAACATATGTTGTCATACAGTTATTTGATTTTTATTGGGAGAAAGTGATAATAGTTAAGTTAAGCAAAAAGGCTATCTTTTCATCTAGAGATTTAACACTTTTATACTGCAATAAAGTTAGAATTTCTACAGAAGGAAGAAAAAAAAAATTTTAGAGATATGATATTATTTGTACATTTACAATTTATTCATATACCCATATGTGACACAATATATTAGACCATAAAGTTAAAAGAAAATGCAAATTGAATTGTTTATTCTCTGGTTGGCTATTCTAATTGGTATTTACGGTTATGAAAATTGGGCATGGAAAATCCAATGAACAAAGTGTTCAGACACTTGAAGTAAAATTCTTAAGTCTCTGGAAAGAGGAGGGGGGTCCTCTTTAAGGGCCATTAGAGCCTGGCCCCAGTCCCCATTTTTGAGAATGTAAATTACAATATAATGCATTGTATTTCATATTAAAATCATCTTTTTTCATGCATTTTCAATATATATATATATATATATATAAAATATGCTGTATATTATGCATTATTGCAATTCTCTCATAAGATGAACTGACTGGGTCTGGAAAGAGATGGCTTTAGCATTTTAGCACTAAAGGTTGGACTGAAAACTAGCAGTTCTTCCTTATGACTTCTCCCACCATCACAGTCTTCTTGCATTTCTTAGGGCCGGCCCAGCAAGTGGACATGCATTGGCAATTGCATGAAAATTTCAATTTTTTAAATTCAAATTCTGTTTTGTTTGTAGTACTATGTTAAAACTGAAGTTCTATTACACATTAATTTAAGATGAATATTTATGGTAATTGATTTTTTTATCATATTATTCATTTAACACTTCTCACTGAAGGATAAATTATATTTGAAGAGAAAAATTCTCGCCCAGACCGAGACTCGAACCCGGCACCTTAATAATAAAAAAAACATCAATTCAAGCCCTACTGGCTTTATAAAGTAGTGTTTAAATTCCCAATAAATGTCTTCTTAACTAAGAAGCCGCCATTTGCAAAGATAGAAGCAAAGGCTTCATAGCATTTGGTGCTGGGAATTACAACGTATATAAGAGAAAAATTTGCATGTAGATCGGAACTCACCCCAGTAGCTCAGTTGGTACAGCATTGGCCTAGAAAGCCAAAGGTCCCAGGTTCGAGTCTCAGTCTGGGCAAGAATTTTTCTCTTCAAATATAATTTATGATAATGTTTCTGCTGTCAGTCTGGGTATGGCTTATTTTTGTGCCAAACCTTTTGTTTTTCCTTCTTTATTCTTGAATTTTAAGGATGCAGCTTTTACCCTGGAACAGCTTATTTTAGGGCAATTAACTAAATATCAGACACACCTACAAAGGGACACAGTTAAAAGACATACATTTATTTTTAATCTAGCCCCACCAAGCTTACAACTCATGAACTGGCCCTGGTCTCAGTCATCATATAAAATAAGGAATGAAATTAACTAAAACTTGACATGTTTTTATTTGAATTTATTCACTCACACTGAAGGAAAAATTAATATTTGAAGAGAAAAATTTTCACCCAAATGGAATTTAAACCCAAGATTTCTGGTTTAAATACCAGTTAGGGTGAACATTTTTTTCTTTCAATATTAAAACTTTGAAGTTTAAACAGTTGGTTTAATTAAAAATTATAGAGAGAAAGTATATAATCACATAGAAAGGCTGGATGATAATAAATTGCCAAAAAAAACTTAATTATAAACCAAAAGGTAAAAGAGTTCTTGGTTACCTTAAGGTGAGATAGTGTGACCAACTGGTGACTTAATAGACTAATAAATTTAAAACATGAAATAGGTGTTTAAAACATATGTTTTTACTTTCAGTATAATAATATATGTATGAATGTACAATATCCTAAAAGACAATTTGGAAATTAAAAAAAAAAAAGACATTTTGTTATTTTGTGAATTTATATTTTCAGAACATTTTTATATAAAGTTTTGTAACAAGATTGATTAAAATCAATTTTGTAATTATATTTTAACATATTAACTGCTCTTTGTAGTACTACACATTTAAGATAAGTATTCCCTGGTTCTTTTCTCTGTATGTGTAATATTGGATACAAATGTTTGAGTGAAAAGGGATAAAATCCTGAATTAATTATCATCAGAAAATGTAAAAATGTAATTTTGTTATTAAGAAATAAGGTAATTATTTACAAGGCTGTACTGTCTTGAAGTTCAGCAGAAAGAGTGCATATTTTATCCAGACAAATTAAGATAAATTATTAAATTAAACCTCATAATGTTACTTCCTAATGATTTTAAAATAAATTCTTTAATTAAATTTTGATTATATTTTCGGATTTATATTGAAATTATTTATAATTTACCGGTACCTAAGTAAAATGTATGAATGCTAACTTTAACTCATAGTTTTTGTAAATAATTACCAAAGATACAGAAGAATATTGTCAAAATTATGTAATTATTTACAAAGATTGACTCTATACATTAAGGATAGCTTATGAGATAAGTTTTCTATTTAATTAACAAAATGTATTCATTGTAGAACAACTAATAAACACAACCTTAATTTATTTAATTAAAATCTAAAATATTATTACAAAAACTACGTAATCCTAATATGCAGAGTCAGTCTGTAAATGACTATCAGAAAATTATTAAATAATAACAGCATTGTATGAGGTTACATTAGAATAAATTTAAATTAGAATTATTTAAGAACATCATAATATATTAGAGCCAAATTAAAAATTAAAATTTCCTGTTCAATTTAACAAGATTATTAAATGCAAATGCATAGAGGAACTTCGGGTAATTTGGATCCCTGTTTTGAATTTGTTGTTTTTCTTCTTTTAATTAAGGGATTTGAATTTTGTTTAATTACAGCGATTATCATAAGTGTTGTAACTATGAAATAGCATTGTTATTTTATTCAAATATGGAAACATTTTTATAATTTATAAACTTTTTTACAATAATAGAAAGGTCCATTTTAACCTCCATATTCGGATAAAGTCGACCCCAGAGTCTACCTTAGCTTTTAGTATGTTTTTTTTTAAGTTTATTCACTCTATTAATTTATACAGACAGGTACAAATTAATCTGAAAATATTTATGACTGATCATAATTAAAAAGCGTTGATATTTATTTAATGTTATGAAAGATTATTGTTGATTATAACATTCACACTTCATTCAACTGAGAAAGCAACGGTCTTTGGGTTTAATAAAATTACAAGGATATTACATAAAACGAATTAAGTGAATTGTTTTAACAGATAGCATCCTCATTGATAAAATATACGTATTCGTGTAAAGTGGACCCAGAGGGTCCACATTAACCGAATTCCTTTGTTATGTTTAATTATTTTATACAGCCACCATGTCACATAATATCAAACCAAGCGCATCAGTATATTAAAACAGCATCTACATAATGTAATATATTTAGGAGTTTTTTCAACATTTGTGATATTCAATAGCAGAAATTAAGAATTGATTCTTTCTTAGCTTGAAAAACTTTTAAAGTGGTAATTTTCATAAATATCACAAATAAACTCTTCTTTGCACAAAGAATAACAGAAACTGGCCTTGAACCCGTCAAAGTTGATGAGGGGAAGAAGTTAAAATATTTTTTGTTCGAGGGCAGCACCAATTAAAGAAGATAGTAACAGGGTCCACTCAAATAGAAGGTTTCACATTACCCAAACTTCCCTGTACAATTTTTGTCAATTCTATTATAAACAGATTTATTTTTAGCAATAGGCCCTATTTTGAACCATAAAAATTCATTTTATTAATTTATTTTAAAATATTCCCAAACAAAGCCCTTAACATCTTGATTTGAATTTTTTTGATTCCTGTTAGGTGTTGTTAATACTTTTGTTAACTATTTTTTCATATATGAATTAAGCATCCGTCCATCTGTGCATTAATAAATTCATCCATCCATTTATTCCATCCATTAATCCATTCATTGAATTATCTGTTAACTCATTATTACATTCATTCAATCATTCAGTAAATTCATTAATTTATTATTCAATATATCCATTCATTAATAGATTCATTTGATCATCTCAGTATATTAGCATATTTATTTATTCATTCATTCATTAAACTTTTACATTCCATCATTTCATTAATCATATTTTTTTTTTCAGTTTTTATTTCTGCATTGTTTAATCTATCAGCCAAATTTAATACTATTTTAATTTATACTAACACACCTATGAATATTAATCTTCAATATATTTCCATTCCCAATTTTAAACACCAAGAAAAATTATGGATCTGCTATAAATTTTATAAACTTCTTTTTCTTCTTCTTCACTTCATGGACTAGGCAAATTGCCTGTTCTGCCTCACAGTTGTTCTGTCCATCTTTTCACTGGCCTTCTTATACTCCTTGAATCTCTTGGCTTGTAGTTAAATGCTGCTTTTGGTAATCTTGTTACATTCATTCTTTCTACATGTCTAAACTATTTATCCCTATATTCTTTAATTCTGTCATTCAATGGATATATATTTAACTCTGTTCTTATATCTTCATTCTTTATTCGATCCAATCTTGTGCAGCCTTTTGTCCTTCTAAGGAAGTTCATTTCTACGCTTTGTATTCTACTTTGAAATTGTTTGGTCATTACCTAAGTTTCACTCCCATAAACTAATGCAGGAACTGTCAGTGTTCTATAAAACTTCAATCTAGTATCTCTTCCTGTTGTTTTTTATGTTTTTATGTATAATTCTGCATATCATTTGAAATTTCGACAGTTTCATATGTATGTCTCTTTCAGTTTTTGTGTTTATAGCAAAATTACAACCCAAATAATAAAAATTTCTTACTTGTTCTAGAGGTTTGTTGTCTATTATGATTTTATGATTTTTGATCTTATATGTTCATTTCCCCAAAATGCCATTATTTTCGTTTTTTCTTTTTATATTTTAAAATTATATTCTTGGTATAGCCTAACTGATTTAATTGATGTAAGGAGTACTGCAAATTATTTTCATTTTCTTGAATAATAACCACATTGTCAGCATACATTAAAACATTTAATGTACATTTAAATGTAAATTTTATAAACTAGTACACTATATCAAGAAAATATTTATAAATTTTATTTATAGAAACTTTAACCTCTAAGGTCATATTACATATGCTTTTGGTGATATCCAGTAGGCTGTGAATTTCTATTGTGTCTATCATGTGTTTTGTGTTGAAGATCACTGATTTAAATTAAGAAATACAGGTATTATGAAATAGTATTTATTATGAAATGGGCCTTGGTAGTAAAATTAACTCAGCATTTATCATGATGATTGAGGAAAACTAAGGAAAAACCTCAAATAGATTGGTCAAAACCTGTATTTGATCCCGAATCCCAGGATCTCGCGAACACGAGCCTGATACAACTTCCGGTCATTTTTTTAAAATTTTCATTATCTAATTGATTCAACTAATTTTATTTATTTGTTTTTTATTCATTCATTAGTCATTTATTCTTTCATTCACTACCTATTCCTTTATTATCAAATATAGCCCATTCACTCATCTATTTATAACTATATTAATTTCTTTAGTATATCCATTTATTTATTCATTGTTTCTATAATTTCTTCTTCTTCTTAAACATAATTAGTAGGATTTTCATCCTGTTTATTTCCAAAATCATTCCTCGGAGGAAGACATATTGGATGTGCATTCACTGTCTATCCATTTCTTGGCTGGTCTTCCTCTTGTTCTTCTCCCATCCATTGGTCTATCTTCTTTTAGCTCTTTTTGCAAGTCGGTTTTCTTCCATTCTTTCTATATGACCCTTCCAATATTTTCATCTATCTATAATAAATTTGGTTATGTCTTGAATATGACATTTGTCCCTAATTTCTGTGTTGTGTATTTTATCAAATAATGTTTTCCCCTGAATAGTTCTTAAGATTTTCATTTCACATATGCTTATTATTTGTTTAGTTTTTGTTGTATCAGCCCTAGTTTCTGCTCCATATATGATAAAGGGTCGAACTATCGTTTTGTATATGCGGGTTTTGCTTTCTATTGACATATGTTTGTTGCGCCAAATTAAATCTTTCATATATCCTGATATTTTTTTGCTGCTTTATCAGCTTATTTCTTTACTTTTCATGTTTTTCAATTAATCCATTAAATCCATTAATTTATTTACTAACTCGATTCATTCACATATTAACTCTATTGTTCAATTATTCAATCTATTAATTCAATAAATTAAGAACATTAATTCACAACATTGATTAATTCAATTCATTCATAAATTGATTCACTCGCCAAGTTTTTTAAAATTTAATTTGTGAAATTTGTTTGACCATGGTTGGAACAGGCAACTAATGCCTAATCCAGGAAGTGCAGAAGAAGTTTAACCATGGTTTTGTGTTTCACGCACCATGCTTAAACGGTCTAAGACAAAGGTATGGGATGCGTGCTGGTTTCAGTCCTTATGGAGCAGGAAATATTTTCAAGGGATAGAACTGGTGCCCACTTAGCATCATAAGAAATTTGGTTAGCTCCAGGTTGAGTAACGACTGTGGGATCCGATTATGACAATATATCACTGCTTTACTGGGAGGGTGATCATTCACCTCTGTGACTCATTTATGTGGATGTGAGGCCAGCAGCTGGCTGGTAAGCCGTGGAGTTAGTTTAGTTTGTAGCTTTGCTTTAACCTACTATAATGCCTTCAGATGAGATCTTGGCATGCAGTGGCCTGCAGGTCATATGTCATGTTATGTCAGAGAGAAACTGGTTTTCATGTTCTTTATAATAAATTGCTTATTAACACCGAAGACACAGTATCAGAAGACTCATTAGAAGAAAGTGCTTGATTTTAATTACTCCACAACTCGAAAATAATTTAACTTTCATATTTAATTAACTGAAATATGTGACTATGGTATTACAGTACTTAGAACTTCGTGATAATAAGAGACTTTTTTATTTGATTCTTAATTTTTATTTTTGCCCGATGCCACCAGGTTGTCTTTTATGACATTTCTAGATTTCTTCCCTAATATCGGCGGAATTGTAATCTATTTCCCAGGTTGGGACACCTGGAAGGCAGAGTTACGTTACCGCGATGATATGAAAGATGATAAATGATAATGAAGCGCCAGGAGAGTTCTTAACCTAAATTCCAGATCATGGGCAACCACAGGAAAAAATCATTTAAGGAAAATTCCTATGGTTTGATCGGGAATCGAACCCGGAACCTCATGAACTGTAGTGAGTAACGCTGACCACTAGCCCATGAGGCTGGTCTCATTCTTATTTATAAACTCTTAAATATTTAGGGTTATATCACCAAGTCCTTATAGAGTTCTTTCTCATTGTATTACATGTTTTTTTGTGAAATTCGCCGATTTAAATGTAATGACATTATGAAATGGGTTTCATGCCGGACAGGTCGAAGGCGATAAGCGAGACGGAAAAAGTACCTTGGTCGAAAGAGTGACGATCTTTCACCGTAAACATACGACTGTCAAGAAGCGCGGACATGAGTTTTCCACTGGAGTAAAATTTTCCGGAGGTGAATAGTCCACCATACGATTATCCGAGCGGTGACTACTTCAAGGAATAGGGATGTGTGGAGTGCTTATGTCCGCACGGCCACGAACATATGGGTCCGATAGTGCCAGTGAGTTGGTTATGAAATTGTTTTATTTTATATGAGCCCAGGTAATTAATTTGAGCAGAATTTATCTTGTCGACTGAATCAGGAAAACATATAAATAATTAAATAAATAAATAAAAAGCTACGTTGGTTGACCCCACGATTTTTATGAAATGACATTTATGAACATATATGCACTTAGAATGAAATTTCAGTCCAGCATTAACCTTGAAGTGAAGACCTGAGGAATCATTGGAGGAAGAATAAATAACAGATTACATTCATAATTACCAACAACAATGCATACAGCATATTCTATGGATGTCAGCCAAACTGTTTACCTTTTAAAAACCTCATTCAACTGCAATCCAAGTGGACACAGAGATAAAGGAGCACCACACCTCATATGAACAGACCAGTCCCAAATTAAATCGCAGAACGGCATTTAAATCCAAATTAGAATTGATAAATTAACTAGAAAAAAAAAAGTAGTCACGTTTGTGGATTATGGGATTTGACGCCATATGTATCAAACTCTACTGTCTGGATCAACTTGCGCGGTATAAGAAATCGTTAAGCTACATTTTATATCTAGTATGCAAATTTCATGAAAATACAGTACCATGGCTATATTAAGTATATTTTATCAATACCGTATTTTACGGACTAAAAGACGTTACGAACTATAAGACGCATCTTAATTTTTAAGTTATTTTTTAAAAAAATATAATTTTTACCATTTTTATTATTAGATTGCAAAGTCAGACTAAAAAAAAAATCTTAGTTTATAAAACCGTTCTGATCATCATCTGAACTTTCTTCTTCTTCGTCGTCGTCGTCATCGTTGTTTTCTTCCTATATAAGATGGTCTTTACTGTCATCGAGAAACGTTTCTTACCCCGCACTTCTTAAAACATTTAACAATAATGTCTTCTCTCACTCTAGACCACGACTTTTTTTATCCACTGACACACTTGTTTGATTGTATGCCGTTTTGAAGCTCCCTTAGGCGTGAATTCATGTTGGGTTTCATCCATAATCCATTTGTTCAAGTTCACTGGCTTTGTAGACTGCAATGACGCATCATAAGCTAGACAGTGTTCTAGGTTTTTGATGGCGGGGCGAGAGGGAGACAGTGTTAGCCAGTTTGTGAATCCCCGCAACTCATATTCGTCGCATCGGTGCACTACTGCTGCCAGTTGAATTCATTGTTGCCAGATAGAGATAGATTTCCCACGGTATCGAATATATGGCCATTTTTAAGACTGGCGGGAATTTTAAATCAAACACTGGACATTTTAATATTCATTTCGACTATAAGAAGCGCCTGAATTTTGGAGGCAATTTTTCGAAGAAAAAAGTGCGTCTTATACTCCGTAAAATACGGTAATAGAATGCAAAAAACATTATTTTTATTTTGAAACAGAAGACTTACGTTGTATTTTCCTGGCTGCGGTGACTTAGCGATTGAGCTAAGACGTTTCCAGCCATATTTTCTAGTAGATAAAGTCTATTTCCTTATTATGTCCATGTGGATTTGAACAATTAGAACAGTCCACCTCTGTGGTCTCAAGGTAGCGCGCTGCATTGTCACGCAACGGCCCCGGTTTCGATCCCCGGTCGGGACAAGTTTCCTGAATGAGATTTTTTTTCGGGGTTTTTCTTCACCTGTAAGACAAATGCCAGGAAACTTTAAGGCCCAAACGGTCCCCGAACATCATATGGCCATCATTATCATATTCACTTCATGGAATTAATTTTAGGATTAAGGCCTCTCCTGGCGCATCATTACCATCATCACCCTTCAGATCATTGGGGCAGCGTAACCCCGCCTTCCAGGCGCCCCTACTTTAGAAGTGGGTTACAATACGCCAATGCCAGGAGAGAATATCAGAAATGTCGAAATTACAAACTGGTGCTTTGAATAAAAGTTTTTCTAATGCTGGTTTTGTTAAATTTCCTTTCTCAGGCTATAGTTTTAACATGCGTTTTTTTATTTACATAGATCAGAATTGTTTTTACGAATAAATTAATAGTATTTTCCCTATTTAAATAAGCCTTCAGTATCTGAGTTAATATAACGTCTATTTATTTTATTGTTTTTAATAATATTATGTAATGGTGAATATGACAAAACGAGTCCTGTAATGAAATCCAAGCTTAACATTTGCCTTGTCGATTGAGAAAAACAAGAAAAAATCTCATTCAGATTGGCCAGCACAGGGATTTGACTCCGGGATCTCCCGAATACGAGACCTCAAACGCTATTGCTTGAGACAGCTCGCTCGGTATTTTTACTGTAATAAGCAATGGATTGGTTACCTACCGCATTCGCATTGAAATACAAATAATGAACATCGAGTCCTTAATTTGGACGGCGTTATGCATCAACCGACTATGCGCCATTATATAAGTTTCGAGAATAATACATTTTAAAGTTTAAGTCAATCTTCACTATTTATTGTAGCGTTAAACTAACAATACTGGATATTGCAAATTATTTTCCTTATTTGACAGTTATGCATAAACAATCTAAGAGTGGGAACATTTGGCGCTTAGATGCACGATGTAAGATTTAGATTATCATTTATGAAGATCTGGTTTCATAGCCTTTGTTGCAAAACAGAATCTCTGATAGGACTGATGGCGTTTACATTTTTCTTTAATAATAAGGCTATATTTAAAGATTTGGCGCTAAAAATGTGCGTACACGAACTTCATGAGTCAATGCAACAGATGACATCAAAATGTCAATTTAAAAAAGGCGCTTAGCCGATTGATGCTAACATCAGCCAATTGTGCTAGAGTTTCAGTTAATATTGATTTTTTTCATGCTAGTTTGAGTTGAACGTCTTTGGTTATATGGCGTCTAGAATCTTTGACAATTATGGAAGAGTTTCAGTTAATATTGATTTTTTCATGCTAGTTTGAGTTGAAGATCTTTGGTTATATGGCGTCTAGAATATTTGACAATTATGGAAGAGTTTCAGTTAATATTGATTTTTTCATGCTAGTTTGAGTTGAAGATCTTTGGTTATATGGCGTCTAGAATATTTGACAATTATGGAAGAGTTTCAGTTAATATTGATTTTTTCATGCTAGTTTGAGTTGAACGTCTTTGGTTGTATGGCGTCTAGAATCTTTGACAATTATGGAAGAGTTTCAGTTAATATTGATTTTTTCATGCTAGTTTGAGTTGAAGATCTTTGGTTATATGGCGTCTAGAATATTTGACAATTATGGAAGAGTTTCAGTTAATATTGATTTTTTCATGCTAGTTTGAGTTGAACGTCTTTGGTTATATGGCGTCTAGAATCTTTGACAATTATGGATGAGTTTCAGTTAATATTGATTTTTTTTCATGCTAGTTTGAGTTGAACATCTTTGGTTATATGGCGTCTAGAATCTTTGTGTGTACAATAAACAGGTTGTGTATATCCATTGTTCTGTATTCATATGTTTTGTGCAAATTAAAGTGATGTTAAATTCATGAATAGTTGCCCTGAAAAGAGATCTAAACCACAAAAATTCGAAAGTTGAGTTTTCAGTGGATTAGTGATCTATCCGGAGAGTAGCACTGCATGGTGCATGTAAAACTATCCCTACTATCTTCCAGACCTGTTTTATTTACTTTTAAAAGTTGGCTTTCAAGCGAATAGTGACCTATTTATAACAAAATGGCGGAAGCAGTTAGTCAAGTCATGAGTAACAGTGCAGAAAAATAATTATTGCACATGTGCAAATTCATTCCACCACAGTTCCGTGAATTCCATTCATAATATTAGAGAAATTGAGTGAAAATAAGAAAGACACAAAGAATGTAACGAAATAACATTAAATGGAAAATAAATACTGAAAACTGATTAAGTTATAAATTTTTCTAACTGAATCAATGTTCAAAATGTATTTTCTATTTCTTATTGTAGCATTTTTAGTTAAATATGTGTTAGATAGTTTTTCCACTCTATAGAGTTAGATCACTTCTGCAGTCAATTTTGTATTAAATTGTTAATATTTAGTTATTAGCATGTTATTTTGCATTAAAATTGGTTGTATTATGTTTCTAATAGGATGAAATATTAAAATGTATATGATATAATAAAGGCAATAGCTTCAAAATGAACATTATACGTTTTTCTTTCGTTTTCCCAACAATTTGTGGTTTGTGGGTTAGATCTCTTTTCGGAGCAACTATTCAATTATTAAATTATGATTAATAGTGAAATAGATTGTGATAATGAAATATCAGTACAGTATTTATACTGACAACTAAGAAAAACCTCGGAGAATATCATAGTCGTTTGGGAGTCATCAGCATTTGAATTCGTGTCCACCTGAATACAGTAAAATGTGTATTACTGAATTACTTACTTACTCACTGGCACTATCAAACCCGTAGGTTCATGGCCGCGCGGACATAAGCTCTCCAAACATCCCTATCCTGAGCTAATGCTTTCAAATCATTCGCTGTATAATCTACTTCCCTCAAATCATAGTTAATGTTATTCTTCCACCTCATTCTTGGTCTACCAACTGGGAATTTTTCATCTGGTTTTCCTACAATGCGTATATGTATATAAACTCCATACGTAACATGTGGGGACATGGGTGCTCCCTAGAGCGAGTTTCTTAATCAAGCTAATTTAGTTATGCTTATTTACCTACAGATGTCAACGAGTGACATGTGGTTAGCAATCGCCTCAACTAAGGTATTACTTGGATGGATGAATGTCGGTTAAATTTTGCACAGTGGCATTTTTATTCAGGCTTGCGATTCTTTTACGAGCCTGAAAATCTTCAGACTCTCCCGGGTCCCTCCCGGAGGACTTGTTCCTTGTATTTTTCCATCCTAAAAATCCATCGACTCCAGCCGGATTTGAACCCGTGAATACGCAAAAGAGCAGTATTTATTAATATACGACATTTATTTATCATAAACTTTTAATAACATATGTGAACTTGAAATAGATACAAATGCGGTTATTATATAATTCAATTTACATTAATATATCCTCTGCCAACGATAACTAGCCGCAGTCCGGTATCAAAGGTCCAGTGGTTGGACACACCAATCCTGCATTCAGTTTCTAGATGAATTTCATTGATGTTCTAGTTGTTTCACTTGATTTACTGAGCTGCCAACAGGAAGACTGCCACCACCACAGAAGCCGCCAGCCCTAAAAAGGGCAAGAGCGGGAAGTCAAGTCGGCATTCCAATCAGAAACGGCTCTTTTCGGATTTAGCTGTTCTTATTTAATAATTTTGAATTTAGAATATTTATTGGACTTTGATGACTTTACTAGTGGATGCTAGGGGACCACTCCGACATTTGCCTTAACATCAAGGGAAACCACTAAAAACCTTAATAGAGTGGCTTGAATTTAATAAAATTAGATCCAAATTGAACAGCTTTTTGCTCCAATTGGAGACAATTTAAGATGTAACAGGGCACTTCCTATTTTCATCATGGGTACACATACGCTCAATTATAGGAGTATATGAAATATGATTGAATAGGAGTGTGATGGTTTTGTTAGAATTGACACTTACTATCAGCAAGTCCCAAACAGTAAAATTGGCATTACTTCAAAAACTAATTAATTTATGAACTCCTGTTTAAAGGGACTGGATGAACATAATAATATCCAGGAAGACGTGAATAAAAAATACTTAAATGCTAAGAAATGTTATTTTTCAATAAATAAAGTATTTAAATTTAAAATATTTGACACGTGAAACAAAAACCAGATTGTATAAAACCCTAGCTAACACCCGGCGTGCGCTGCTACACCTAAATAAATGAAAATTAATGCGTTCTTATGTTTAGTTGAATAAGTGTAAGGAGAAATAATTATAAATTTATATCGTAATTATTTTTAGATACTTCGTGCTGATTATTCGTCGTTGCCCGAGAACCTACTTATCCTGACCTTCATGGCATAAATGAGCTGAAAGACGAAAATGAATGTGTTTTCATGTTTAGTTGAATAATCAAAAGGAAAACATTATATAGTAATTAGTTTTAGACACCCCGTGCCCGGAAATCTACTTATCCCGGTGTTCTTGTCATAAATGATCTGTAAGACGAAAATTGATGTTTTTATGTTTAGTTGAATATGTAGAAGGAAAAATGTGTATAGTAATTAGTTTAGATACCCTGTGCTGATTACCCGGCGTTGCCCAGGAATCTACTTATCCCGAGCTTCTTGGCATAAAAGAGCTGAAAGACGAAAATTAACGGTTTGAGTTTTTAGAGTATGTTTCTGGGTTAGATTAGGTATCGGTCAGGTCAGGTTAGGTTCGGTTAGGTTGGGACAGGATAGGTTGAACTCAGTTTGGGTTTTAGTTTTGAGTTCACTTTTTCTTTCAGTATTGGTTTTGAGTTTTGGTTTTTGGTTTAGATTCGGGTTTGGATTCAGGGTAGGTTCAGGTTAGGTTAGGCACGGTTGAGTTCGGTTCAGTTTAGGTTCGGGTTAGTTTCGTGTTAGGTTCAGTTTAGGGTCAGTGTAGGTTCAGTGTAGTCTCAGTGCAGGTTCAGTGTAAGTTCGATTTAGGTTCGGTTTAGGTTTGTTTTAGGTTCGTTTAGGTTAGGTTTAGATTCGGTTAGGATCAATTTAGGTTGAGGTTAGGTTAATGTTAGTTTTAGGTTAGTTTAGGATTAGGTTCGGATTATATTCGTGTTAGGTTCAGTTTAGGGTCAGTGTTGGTTCAGTGTAGGTTCAGTTTAGGTTCGATTTAGGTTCTGTTTAGGTTAGGTTTACGCTCGGTTTAGATTCGGTTAGGATCAATTTAGGTTGACGTTAGGTTAATGTTAGATTAAGTTAGGTTAGTTTCGGTTATGTTCGGTTAGGTTAGGTTACGTTAGGTTCGGTCAATATAGGTCATGTTCGTTTAGGTTGGTTCAGTAAATGCCAGTATAGTACAGGTCAGGTCATTTAACCTTTAAATTGGCAAGACATGTATCTATCTGTGGGAGTGTTGAGTGTGGCTTGTGAGAGCGGCTATAACATCCATTTTGGGTGACTAATAGATTTCATTAGACACCCGCGGGTTCCAAGACTTTCGCCTTTTAGCCCCTCTAATTTTGAAAAGTGGGCCGAAATGTTTAATGTTGAAAATGTGGATAAGTTGTTGCTAACCATGGCAGTGTCGACTGGATGTTTATGGTGTATTTCGGAGCGGTGAGCAGCTGTGATGTAACTGGTGTTTTATGAGTGTATGCCTAAAGGAACTATCTCGGTCTCCGTGCAGTGATCATTTATTATGGTGTGTAATTTTGTTATTTATATTTAATTTAATGTTGCATTTTAATTAGTATTGGGTTAGTGATGTTATTTATATGAGTTAACGGGGATAGTATAGGCGACCTAACCCTTAGCCATGAGCGGTCACCCATCTCTCAGCCAGCCAGTTCGATGATCATTTCACCGAGGGTCCGGATCCTCGGTTTGCGGATAGAGTAGTTGAGGTTACGGGTGACCTGTAGTTGGTAATGAAGTGTTGGTGGGACTAGACTAGACTAGACTGTATTGGAAGTAGTATCATTCTCAAATAAGTATTCTCCCTCAGAGCCCGTCAAGGAAACATCCAGTTCTCTGGAAGCTAAGAAGGGAATCAAATGGTACATGAAACCAACTTCCAGCTATTTTAGGGATTTCTGTCCCTCTTTAGCCCTTTTGATATAGGTTATTTCGTTGATGATAATAATAAGCGATTTATCCTCTGCCAACAACAGCCAGCCGCAGATCAACAAGCAAAGGTCTAGTGGTTGGACATTATGAAGCCTTTCATCAGATTCTTGTTGAATTTAGATTTGTTTACTTGATGCTTAAAATTTGTATGTCGTAATTTTTGAGCCATCTGAAGACATGTGACAAGGCATGACGCATCCTCTCCAGCTCTGGATGTAAAGATTTAAGTGGTTGGATTTAGTGTATATCAGAGGTATTTTTATCTCATATATATATATATATATATATATATATGCAACAGTGCTATTGTATTATCTTTCGTTATTGTAATCAATTTCAATATGTAGATGGTTTCTTTCTGATTGAATATATTTTAATAGTATTCTTATTATCTGATGGTAACTTCATTTCGATTTATTCTATTTTGTTTTGACAATAATATATTAGTTAATTGAAGATATTTTTTTATTTATAATTCTTTGAATTGAAATGCAATGGTATTAATAGGTGCATTTTGAATAATTTTGCTAATTTGTGGTCTATTCATTGCTCTTAATTTATATTTTAGACTGAAAATTTTAATGTTTTTGGTGATTGGTTCTGTTTTGGATAGGTTATGAAGTGGTGCAGTAGGAAAATACTTTTTTAAATTCATACAGATTCTTAATGCTTTCCTGTAAACTCTTTAATTTGTTTGAATTTGTTTTGTTTAAATTTAGTAGAAATGGTGCAGCGAATGTAAGGTAAGACCTTATTATTGTGTTAACTAAGTGTACTTTTGTCATGTTATTTAAGTGCGAGTTTTTTTCGTGAAAATATGTGTAGAGTTTTGATACAATTTTTGGAATATTATCCAGAGTCACGGACCGCGAGGAAAATAAATGACTTAGAGACACTAATATCTTGTGTCAATTATTTAAATGTAGCGGACCGCAGTGAGAACGAAATCAACCGTAACTGTTATATTGTGTCGTTTTTAAAGGTGTAGGAGTTGGATATTATAACTCTCTTATAGCCTATGTTCAACCCGGAAATCTCCTGAACATTTTGCAAAAAACCCATCACAATCGGATCAACGGTATGGCCGCGCATAAAGTACGAACAAACAAACATTCATTTTTATATATTAGATATTTTGTTCGTGATAGGGCTAATAATTAATTTTTCCTTTAACTGTGATAAAATCTGGGAAATTATGTTAACTACAATACCACACTATAATAAAATAATAGACTCTATATCATCCGAATTTGGTAATCACGTCAAATTCGGTGGATTGTACGGAGCAATTAATAAACACAACAAACAACAGTTAAAATTTCTCGTGAGAAATCAAGTGGTATAATTAAAACGTAATGCCTAGTTTCATAAGCAATTATTTCAGCGCAAAACGTGTTTGTTTCTTCCTAGTCGGATGTTGCTTTTATTAAAGGTTCTGTTCCACCATTCACTCTATGAAAATTCACTGCATGAAAATTCCCAAGCATAAACTAGAATGTGCCTCTTGACAGTTGACCACACCTCACGAGTGATTTTTTTAAATACATTCAGGAAGTTGAGCACAAAATATAGGATACTTTATTTATTTATTTTATCTGATGGAGCTAAGATCGTAATGTCTTCTCTTCCACTTCACCAGGGGTAAATTATACATATAATAACAATTATGAATTATTTATGGAGAGCTTATGTCCGCGCGGCCATGAACCTGCGGGTTCGATAGTGCTAGTGAGTTAGTTACATGTTGATTTATGATACATAATAGGCATTGGCTACAGAATATAGATTCGATAAGGGAAAGAAAGAAAAATAGTAGGCCCTACTAGTAATAACATTAATAATAATAATGATATTAATAATAATAATAATAATAATAATAATAATAATAATAATAATAATAATAATAATAAAATAATAATAATCTATAATTTTGATAAATAATTGGCTTGGTAAAGAAAGTTTAAAATATAGAGGAATAATAAAAGTATAATGGAGCACAATTATATAGTTTAGTAGGCCTATATAAGGAAATATGTAAAGTCTGTATGTGGAGTGTAGAGAAATTAGCCAGCTTTTCGATCAGACATCTTTCTCGCTTGAAGCTCAACAGCGAAATGAGTAATGTCACGGTCACGTGAACTGTTCTACCTCCTGAACTTCCTTCCGCGGCCTCATTGATCGCTCATTGATGGTGCATGTTTGCCCAGCTCCTGCGTAGATGACTTATTTCGAATAACTTCTCTACAGATTCTATGGACAGAGTTTAGTGATTTTTTAAAAATGTTTTTTAGTCAGGCAGTCCTTGATATACGAGAGAAGGGAATTCCAGAGTCGGGTGTCTGAAACAAAGAAGGGTGAGGAATAGTGAGGTGTTCGATATAGAGCAACAGTTAGAATTAAATTTTCTCTCGATCGTGTGTTTAAGTTATGATGGGAAGATAGCGAATAGAAGCGAGTAGAAATATAAAGGGGTGATGAGGTGGACAAAGTGTTGTATAAGAAGGATAATTTATATATGCAAACGCTTATAACGCTTATTGTATATGCTGAACATGCGTAAAGTTCAGGTGAAATTAACAGCCTAAGTGGTGCCTTTACAACACTGAAGGAGGGAACTAAAAATGTCTTTTACGTTCATCAAATATATACTTTCGTGATGGTCATGGTTGAATAAGTTTTTCGTCGGAGATCTCCATTAAGGCGTCACATCATTTCGTGTTGTCTTTAGGATCTTTCTTTAAGGATAAGCTCTGAGAATATAGTAATTAAAAGGTTAGAGAGTGGGATGACATAAGATGCGGCAAGGGTTTCACGGTTTGTCTATATGTAACATCAGTAGATTCAAGATACTTCCAACCGCTGTCAGTATAAATAGATCACGTAAGCATTAGGAATAGTGCCCTTACAAGTATGACGTACAACAGCGAGTTACTTAGTTTTTTTCGTTTATTGTTTTCATAGTTTATCGACGCTTTGGTTTATTTAGATTCAAAGCATATTCTCATAGTGGGCTTATTTTTATTTTTATTTTTTTCATTTTGAGAATTTTCTTCATCATTGAGGGTTTACTCAATTAGTAATTAACATGAATTTTCACATATATATATATATATATATATATATGTCCACCGTTGTGGCCTCGAGGTAGCGTGCTGCCTTGTCGCGCAGCGGGCCCGGATTCGATTCCCGGTCGGGACAGGCTCCGGGGTGAGGTTTTTTCGGGGTTTTTCCCTCACCTGTAAGACAAATGTCAGGAAGCTTAGGGCCCAACGGTCCCCGAAAATCATCCAGCCATCATCATCATCATCCTTATCATTATCATTATCGTTGCTCACGGGTGTGGAAAGCAACGGGTAGCTACCACACCTGATAATTCCTTAGTAAAGTTGCAAAACATAGCATGATAATACTATGACTGCAGTGAAAGACCTGCCCTCGGGCAGAAGTACTATAGAATATATATATATATATATATATATATATATATAAAGTTCTCCATCGTTCTCTGTCCTATTATCGTTTATTGATTCCCATTTGGGAACATTTTTGGGTGAGATTTTTCGGGGTTTCCTCACCTGTAAGGCAAATATTAGAAAACTTTAAGGCCCTAATAGTTCCCGAACATCAATTCGAAATATTCACATATATCATATTATGCTTGTTTAGTACGAGTATATGAGTGTTATGTATGTTATACTAAATATTCGAGTTATGTCGGAGTGGCTCGACATTGAATAGCACTCATTCGGGGAGATCATCCTTGTCCTTCTGTGGTCAAATTGTATATATATATATATATATATATATATGATCCAAAGTTAAAAATAATTATTACCCGACAGACCGAGTGGCGTGGAACACATGACAGTATCTAAAGGACAAAAGAAGAGGTTAAACTAAAGGAAAAGCTGTTATTATTATTATTATTATTATTATTTATTTGTCAAGTTCTGTTACAAAGCATTTTATTATATGGGTCCGAAACCTGAATAGTAAGTAAAAAATAAGCCAGTAAGCAGTTAGCAGTAGAAATGAATTTTTGGAGGCGATCGGCAAGAATTTCATGTAGGGATAAGGTCAGAAACAGCACAATAAGGGAAATTATGCAAGTTGGAAAAAACATATTGGAAAAAATAGAAGAAAAACGTTTGAAATGGTATGGACACCTCATAAGAATGGAAGAAGAGAGAATACCAAAGAAGATCCCTAATTGGAAAGCTAATGGAAGAAGTGGAAGAGGCAGACCTAGAGAACGTTGGATGGATGGAATGAGGAGATATATGGAAGCTAGAGATCTGAGGGAAGAAGATGCTCTAGACAGGAACCTCTGGCGACAAATCACTTTGGGTTGAAGGAGAAACACTATATCGAGGAATATTTCTAATTTAAAAATTATTATTACTATTATTATTATTATTTATTATTATTATTATTATTATTATTATTATTTCATCATCATCGGTACTTGTCCACCGCAATATTCTCGGGTTAACGTCACTGTTTCGTATGCAGCGGGCCCGGGTTCGATCCCCGGTGCTGGGTGATTGTTTTTTCGTGGTTTTTCCACACAAGTAAGACAAATGCCAGGAAACTTTAAGGTCCAAACGGTCCCCGATTATCATTTTCGTATTCGTAATATTTAGTACGAATATGCGCGTGAATGGTGTGTTTCGTCTTAATGTTGTATTGTCTCGGAGGACACCTTAATATTGAGCTGATCACTCATTCCTTGTGTGGTGAAAGAAGTATGTGTGTGTGATCCATAGTTTAAAAATCCCTCTCCCAACAGATTGTGCCTTGTAAGCCCCGGATGGCCTGTGGCATATGAAAAGTACCTATAAGGCGAGGAGGTTAAACTGAGTTAATGGAATGGGATCACGGGTATTATTACTGGATACTACATATAATTAGAAATAAATTAATTTAATCTAATGTGTGGCACTATTAAAAAGAACCTTTAAAACACAAGTAAAGAAAAAAAATGAAATTTTATAAAGTAATGACTATTCCTGTATTGATGTATGGATCAGAATGTTGAACGATCACTAAAAGACAAGAACAAAGATTGGAAGCAGCTGAGATGAGATTTTTAAGAAATATAGCAGGATATACTCTGCTGGATAAGAAAAGAAAATAAGTGAAGATATAAGAAAGGAACTAAATATTTTCAAGTTACAGAGCGAATAATTAAATATAGGAGCGCCAGGAAAGAACATATTGATAGAATGCCAGAAGAAAAATTTCCAAAATTATTGCTAAATTATATACCGCACGGAAGGAGAAATGTTGGACGCCCACACATAAGATGGTCTGAACAATTTTAACAATTGTAGCTTTCATGAAACCGGAACGAGCCAACAGGCTTAATCCCTGTATGATGATGATGATGATGAATTAACGATGGTCAAAATTAGCCAATTAAAATATATGTGGCTGAGGTCTACATAATAGTTACGATTTCAGTTCGGTATAGTTGATATCGATGGCAGTTTGACAACTGTTTTGTTTTCAAACATAAAACTGATGTATCAAGCGGCAGTGATTTTCGAAGTGTAGTATTGAGTAGTCTGCCCGCAGAAGCGTCGCGTCGGTCAAGTCCAGTATGTTGTGAGCGTTTCGTTTTACTTATCGTTTTGCCGTGTTTAAAGAAATGTGTTATTTTTGGATTGTGAAATAAAGTTTATGATGAATGTGAATTTACAACGTTTGTTAATTTCCAGTGAAAACCATTTAAAGTTGCCTGCCTCCATCTGCATCCGTTTGGTAAGGTTATGATTGAGAATACTTAAATACATTAATCCTCGTGCATGACTTTAAAGAACTGTGCTTTTCATTTTTACGCAGTAGAGATGCATAAATATATTGTTTTTTTATGTAAAATTACCTTTCCCTACTCTTTATGATAATTTATAAACTATTTGTATGCTTTTGTTGTTTTATGGGTTTGTCACATATTTCTACTAAATGACTAATTATGATACTGGGGGATGAGGTCCTACACCTGGAAACTTTTCGGAAATGTCAGAATATTATTTAACATTTCACACATTTCCACAAAAGTAAATGAAGTTTTTAGTCATCTGAATGGTAGTATTTTTGTAGATTAGAAGAGTACCGTAATAATATTGATAACTGAAACAGCGCTTTTCACTTTTCCCTCTCCGAAGGGAGCCATATTCTTGAACTTCCCTTAACCGAAAAATTCAACCTCTCTTAGCAGAAATAAATTCTAGATCTTTGTATATCTAGAGGACACAATATCCATAAACCATAGAGGCCTAGAATTCATGATTAAGGCATCATTTTGTTTCATTTGAAATATTTTGGCATTTTATAAATTAAATTTTAGGCATTGTTTTGCTTCCACTGAAATTACATAGAGCAATCTTGCGATTTTTAAGAATAATTTTAATATTATTTGTCGCAAAGTTATTATATAGAGTATAAGGGAAATAGTTTTGGAACATCTTCATAATGTGTAAATTAAAATATCAATAATAATAATAATAATAATAATAATAATAATAATAATAATAATAATAATAATAATAATAACAATAATAATAACAATAATAACAATAATAACAATAATAACAATAATAATAATAGTAATAGTAATAGTAATAATAATAATAATAATAATAATAATAATAATAATAATAATAATAATAATAATAATATGGGTTATGAAAATGCTTAGTTTCCGCATTAGGCTTATTAATAGCCTGCAAGCTGTAATTACACAGAAAGTAAGCATTTCACGACGCATTTTGTTAAATTTCTTTATATCTTATAAAATATGTGAAATCAATATATGATGTTTTTCCATGTATTTTATTTACACCTGTAATTGGTTTATTTGGATGTAGTGTATTTGTAACTCATAACCCAGAAATTAATTTTCGTACCCAAATTGATTCATATTTTTTTTATCTCTGTGTATGAGGTGGATTTTCTCTCTTCTTTCATTTATGTACTAGATCTGAAATAAAATCTACAGAGAATAAATATTACGTGCAACTCAATGTTAGTACAGTTGTTGGTAAATGGGAATATAACGGCACTGTACATCAACTATATGTAGATTCCAAAAGGCAAAGGTCACGTTTCAATTACAAAGAGGAAGAAGTATAGCATCCTGTTGGACTTAGCATTTATAAAAAGTTAGACTTATTCGAATGTGTCTAAATTGCACAAGGAGCAGCGTAAGGGTACGCAAACAGTTTTTTTTTCAGATACTATTGAAATTCATAATGGGTTAAAGTAAAGAGATGCAATATCTCCTGTACTATTCAAATTTGTACTAGAACATGCAATAAAATCTTTAGAAGACACATAAAAATTACAGCTCGATGTATTAACAAGAAGTTGGTATCTGTCACCCGTCAATAATTTTGCCACCGCGTCTCAGCCAGCTGTTTCACTCATTCCACGAGAGTTTTTTTTAACAATATTTACTAGCAGGAATTATAAACCAAGAAATTATAAACCGTGGTGTGAGACAAGGTTGCCCCCTCTCCCCAACACTCTTTGCGACCTACATCAATGAAGCAATATGTTGTTGGAACAATAAATATAAATTTGGAATAAGAATATCAGAAATTACAAAATTAAACACCTTATTGGTTGCAGATGACCAATAATAATTGCAAATTCAGAAGATAATCTGCAGAAAGGTCTGTATGAACTTAACAAAATTACAGAAGAATATGGATTGAAAATATCCACAGAGAAAACGAAAATTATGGCATTTGAAGGTGTAGATCCTGTCAGAAGTAAAATTGTACTTGACAATAAAATTTTGGAGCAGGTGAATAATTTTACATATCTAAGATGCAATATCTCATATGAAGAAGAAAAGGATGTAAATGCAAAAATATCTAAATTTTTAAGATATTTTCGGGTTAATGAATTCTATCTTCAAGCCACAGTTAGTCCAAAAACATTCGAGACTAAAAGTGCATAAAACACTGGGTCTTCCAACTCTTTTGTATGGTAGCAAAGTACGGACGTTGAAACAGAAGGATATACAGTAGACTTATATCTGCTGAAATGTGATATCTTCGGAGGACTCCAAGATACACGCTACTAGATCACAAAAAAAATGAAGACATCTTAGAAGAATTACACATGGAACCTTTAGAAGACAACATTTCTGATTATGAGTCAAGATGGATGCAACATGTTCATCGAATGGAAGATCACAGGATATCCAAACAAATGTTAAGATATCAACCTACAGAAAGAAGAAGACTAGGATGTCCACTCAAAAGACTTTTGGATGGTGTTTCTCTACAGGTCAACAAATGGCCTAAATTCTTGATTGGACTATGATTATAATAATTTACTAGCAGCATTCCCCATTACAATGTAATATTACATGCTTTCTCTTACGTAATTATTCAATTTTGAATTCTTATGCTTATTATAAATTAGGATGTTTAATCTATAGTATTCTTATGTTATTACTCTTGTACTAGGATATTAAGATATTAGTTTATTATTATATCACTTAATTTTTAAATTCTGTCCTCATATAGTTTTATTGATCGTGTAAACTGAAAAAAAAAAAAAACTCTGAGATAACTGGTAATAAGTCTCTTATTTGTCACTGGCCTCCGTTTTCCCTTATCTCTCCGAGTAGTGTTGTTTGTTGCCTTACTTCCGGACATTCGTATGTTATGTGGTAAACTGTGTGCTCTGCCGCATTCGCATCTTCAATCATGTGGAATCTGTGGAGATAAGTTTTAGTTTTCTCGTGCCCAGCTGTGATGATAGCTGTCTCCAAAACAACGCAGTAAACTGTGGCAGACCATCACAAAGTTTCACTGTGACGTCACTTAGTGTGGAACGTGTAAATGTGCTTCTCTCCTCTTCTTGACATGCTTGGTATATGTTAATTGTGTAGTATTATTAGGCGATAGCGTGGAGATACTAACGGCCAACTCGGATATTCTACTGAGTAGAACTAAGAAATTGGGACTGGAAGTAAACACCAATAAAACTAAATATATGATTACACATAGAAATACATTATATAACAAAAAAACGGACATTTAATGACAAACGAAGGAAATTTTGAAAAAAGTGGCTGAATTCAAATACCTAGGAACAATAATTACAAACAAGAATGAGATGCACAATTAAATTAAACATATAGGCTACTCAATTCTGTAAATGTATGTTAAAACGCATTATAGGGACTCATGTCATTCCAACTTCTCTAAAAAAAATTAAACTAAAATTATATGAAACTGTTATTCTCCCAGTTATATTATTCGGATGCGAAACATGGACTCTTACTTTAAAAGAGGAGAAAAGATTACAGGAATTTGATAAGAGTTCTTATGAAAATTTTTGGACTAAATAAAGACGGACAGGTGAATGGAGAAAACTACATAACAGTGAGCTACATGACCTTTATGGGAAACCAGATATAAGTTCAGTTAAGTATCAAAGTCTGCTTTGGACAGGACATATGTCACGAATGAGGAATGAAAGAGGGACATGGAAACTCCTTGTAACCAAACCAGAAGGAAAGCGTCTACTATTTGGCCAAAAGTGAGGTGGGAGAATAACATTAACCATTATTTGAGGAATGAGGGAATGATTGGAAAACTTTAGCTCAGGATAGGAATGTATGGAGAACTTACGTCCGCGCGGCTATGAAGTTAGATAATTATATGCTTTTGGTGAGGTACGAGTATTTATAATTCATAGTCAGGCAATACTAAAAGTCAACACGTTCTGTTAACTCACTCAAAGAAACAAAAACTGGAAGTCGATATCAATAAAATTAAATACAGGGTAAGTACACATGAGTGGAACTGTTTTACATATGTACACTACTATGAAAACACAATTTATAATAGGAACAGTATGAGGCAACATAGGATATAAAAATTCTCAATTAATGTATTTGTTGTATCTGCCAGAACTACGATGACGTATTGTTATTGCTCTCGAATAAATAGTTGTGTCAACAAGAGCTTGAATTTCACCTAGACATATGCCGTGTGACACACGGTTTCCACATTGAATGTTTGTAATACTTTTAAGCGGTCCCTACACGATCAATATTTACGTCAATATATTGTACAATATTTTGTATATAGTATTACTTGGCCAATCCTCACGGTGCAATATTATTGCTCAATAAATTAGTTCGCGGGTGATACTTGTGCAGTCAACATGCTTATTCCAACACTGTTAACACAGAACGAAACTAGTATTGCGCAATATTGCCAACAGATGACGCAATATTTATTAGATTGCACAATAAAAATCAACTGTTTTGATTGACTCAATATATTGCGCAATGTTTCAATGTGATCTACAGACGCTCAATATTATTGTACAATGTCATATATTGTGCAATATATTGGCGTAAATATTGATCGTGTAGGAACAGCTTTCATACAAGTAAACTTTGATAGCTTTTCTATATAGTGTTGCCTCATACATTTGTCTATCATACATAATTTCTTCAATGTACGTAAGTAAAGTAGTTCCATTCATTTATACTTTCGCTGTACACTTGGTCAGAATGAAAGTGGCCCCACTCTTAAAAACAGTTCTACTTCTAATCACGGAATTGTTACATGAAGCAAGCACTTGTAGTGCTCAGGGTTGAAATAGTTTCTGAAACTGGTGTATGCAAGAAATTGTCGTTTTGTGTCTATCTCTCAGGGAAAGACGTGCTTGCTTTATAATTTGAAAGTTGAGTTCGGGCTTTATTCACGTTTTCATTTTTATTTTGATTTTTGACCAATTTTAATAAGGCTATGGTTAAATTGTCTCGGTAAACTGTCTCTGTAACGAATTTTAATTATGAAACAAATGTCTGACCAGTTTTAATAACTAAATGACAAG
Source organism: Diploptera punctata (assembly GCA_030220185.1). Lineage (NCBI taxonomy): Eukaryota > Metazoa > Arthropoda > Insecta > Blattodea > Blaberidae > Diploptera > Diploptera punctata. Next base: position 792,656 of record JASPKZ010007247.1, on the reverse strand, counting down.
TTATTTCTAACAAATATTAATTATGCGACTAATTATTTCCCAACCAGTTTTAGACATAACGAATTCTCTCTCTGACCAATTTTAATTATACAACAAATTATTCATTACCAATTTTATGTCGAATTATCTGTGACCAACCTTAATTATATGACGAATTATCTCTAATCAATGTAAATTATACGACGAATTATTTTATGACCAGTTTTAATTATATAATGAATTAGTTTTTAAAATGTATCTTGGAATTTCGGCCAGTTCATTCAATGCAGTGTACAGAACCAGTGTCCATCCAACATAATGAGGAATTTGGGTAGATACGATGCGTAGCAACTCGAGGTTGAGAAAACCAGTATTAGGGATTAGGAACCCGAATTGCTGACTTGCCATCCCTATATTGGCTCGATGATGGCCCACTTCTGTGATTGACACGGGGATGTGAGCGGTTGGTAAGCCAAGGGTCTTCTTTTTAAGCTTGTTACGCCATGGAATTGTTTTATAAATACCATACATTTAGTTTAACTTTAGGTGGGTCTAACTTGACATGCATATAGACCAATGTTTCCCAACCTTTATTGTGCCATGCCGTACCTATGCCCTTCTAGAATTCTTTACCCCCTATGCAACATATCTTATATATAAAGATGTTTGTTTGTTTGTTTTTTCGTACTTTATGTGCGGCCATACCGTTGATCCGATTGTGATGGGTTTTTTTGCAAAATGTTCAGGAGATTCCCGGGATGAACATAGGCTATAAGAGAGTTGTGCTACTCAACTCCTACACCCTTAAAAATCGCCCTTTGCAGTGGAAAACGTGAAATAAGTAGCTCTTTGGATGCTTAAATGGCTTACGCTGCCTAAACCATAAGAAATACACAAAATTAATGTACACAGAATTGAATATCTCAAAAAACTCTAAAAAAAAGTCCGCGACAGCATATTTTTATCTCTTACGGATAACTCACAAAAACCATTTTTGTCTTTCATTGATACCAAGAGTCCCTTATATCTTAGGAATAAGTCACAATAACCATTTTTGTCTTTCATTAATACCAGGAGTCTCGCGCCGTAGCCGAGTGGTTAAGGCAAGAAGTCTTCGCGCAGAATTACGGGACTTACGCTTGTTAGAGTCTCTACGAAGGAAGACATTTTTCTCATGGATTGTCGGCCAGTATGGGACCGGTGCACAGTGGGTCAGAAATGAAATCTAGCTGGAAAAAAAAAAAAAAAAAAAAAAAACTGTTTTGACTCACTCTAATCTAGCATAGTGGTTAAGGCACTGAGCTACAAGCCGGAGGGTCGAGGGTTCAAGTCCCGTTGGGGTCAGGATTTTTAAAACTGACCCAAACCCTCTGGCGGCACTATGGCCCTGGGGTCGACTCAGCCTCTAACGGAAATGAGTACCAGACGCTTGTTCTGGGGGTAAAGGCGGCCGTCACGCAGGGCTGACAACCCGGCTGACATAAAGTGCCGATTGTCTAGAAAAAGTGTGAGCCTTAACCTCCTACTACCCCAAGGGCCTCCGGGCCTGTTGTGGGATCACTTTACTTTACTTAACTTACTCACTCTAATCAATTTATCTTTTTTTTTCACTCTAATATAATTGTTATATGACGGTTCTTAACTTATCTGCAAAGGAGGGTACAATTCTAATGTTCATGAAGACAAAAATGTCCTAATTGCTGAATTTTATGGTAAAAAAGTAACATTTTTATCGTCCGCCCATGACATGAGAATTTAACGTTCGGGCAGGACGTCTGCCGGGTACGCTAGTACTTAATAATAATAATAATTAAAAAACAATGGCAACAAAAAATATTTAATAGGAAAAAAGCAATACATAAAAATAAAACAAAAATACCACTAAATATTTGTACACATTTACTATTTAAACATGTTATTTTATTTTCGTACAAAAAAAAAAACATTCACCAAAATCGCTCCCGTTCTAATTAATATGTATTTGTCATCTGAGACTATTGAACGTTACAAAGTGTATATTTAAAACACTTTCAACGAACGCTTATTTCAAATTGAGACAATAACATTGATCAAGTTATTCTGGAAGTTAGACTTTTTCGGAAATACTTTATAACATGTGACCCGAAAAAAAAACTAAGTTCCAACCATGCATCATGCGCATGCCAACAGACACGAAGCTGTTTACACTGTGGAATCACGGGGTACAATCAACATATACACGATATTTGAACTCGCGTTACTAACGAACCAAAATGCTAACCTAACGCAATTTAAGTACTCTAACCTGTGAAAGAATTCACGCTGATTTTATTTAGTGTATGGTAATTAGTACAGCCTCTATGTTGGCTGCACTGGAACACAAAATATTTGTTGACATCAATATGGCTGCCACGTTTTCATGTAGTTCAATATCGTGAAAAAAATATTCAAATAATCGTTAGAAAACGTGTAAAAATAATTTTAAAAGGTGGGAAATAGTTTTAAAAGTGAGACCCTAAGAATAAAGTTTGACAGGAGTTTATGAAGGAATTAAAAAAGTCGCATCACAGATTGTAGCGTTTAACCGAATTATCATTTACATTGAAGATATTATTGTGCGATTCAATTGATAATTAATGTATTTGGCTTGAAAACATTTTTTTTTTTGCCTTTATCTTTAAATTATTTACTGTTTTTGTAGAGGTTAAAATATGTTATATTCCTTATTATTTAGTGAACAAATTTAAGAAGTAATAGAATAATAATTATCCTAGAGTAGGAAGTTTATATCAATTTGTTATTTAGGATTTATTTTTTTAATGAATTTTCTGTGGGTTTCACGTTGGAAAACATTGATATAGGCTAACGAAAAAAATCTGCAGTGACAGTGAATGGTTTGTAGATGAAAGTGTATTGTTTTTTCTTTTCTGAACACAATAATTTGTACGGTATTGTGCAACTTTGCCATATGAAGACCACACTTAAGACATGACTCGGTAATATGGAAGCATATTGCGCAAGCGATTTAATCACGTGCTGCCGAAATTGTAGGAAGTGAAACAAAATAGATTCCCACGCCCCCATCTTGTTCACGAATTCTATGCTTGATTTTTTTGTTTGTTTTTTTAGTTGACCTACTTAATCATTAAATGCCATTCTGCAGCAAGTCAGAGGGCACGTAAATATGCTTACAATCGTGGAATATAATGTAGACTAACTCATACGTCACTTCTGGAGACACGCATGTTCCCCTAGGGGGGGTTTCTGGACCTATCACATTTATTAACGCTTATGTACCTACTTATGTCAGTGAGTGACATGTGACCAGCACATCGCCTGAATAAACAATCTAGTAGGCAACTAATTTATGGGGAAGGTTGGTTAAATTTTGCACAGTAACACCAATTTAGGATTTAGACTCTTTTTTACGAACCCAAAAATCTTAAGACTCGAGTTGCACAGTTTAACCCATTCGCCTCAGAAGACGAAGTACACTCTCTTAACTCTTGCTGTTATATATTTTACAATATTTTGTACATCCCTTGGCATTCACCCTTATTGTGAGCTCAAGTACCGTTATCTTTTGTTCGTTTTGAATGTCTGAAAATAAACAATATAATTTACGGTGATTTAAATCCGGTTTCTGGGGAAATGCATTGAGCATTTAAACCTGAAGCAAATGGGTTTAAGTCCCTCCGGAGAACTTGCCCCTCGGATTTTTCCATCCCAGAAATCTTTCGACCCTGGCCTGGTTTGAACCCTCGATCCTCGGGATTAAAGGAAAGGAACATAACCACTAGTCCACCGCGGCCGACCAACGTGGAAATATGTTGACGGTTTTTTTTTTCGACAGCCAATTTGTTTATTTTATATTGTAGTAGAAATGGATTCATAATAATTTCTAGTTAGAAGGCATCGGGTCAATCCCTGGGAAGAAGCAATAAACTGTATGATTTCGTGATTTATACATAGGGCTATAAGAACAATTGCTCAGGCATCTTGCTGCGCCCAAATTATTCAATGTCTTCCCTGTCTCCCTCTTCTTTGTCTCTCATATTCATTCATTTCATTCATGTGAATAGTCTACTCCACCTCATATGTCATGCTTGTATCCAGAGGACTGATCATTCGTCCTGTGCCCATTCCATGTCAGCTATTTTATGTGATTTTTCATGCTTAAATTCTTGACACAAACGAGGAGTTGTATTTTTTGTTCTATCTAAATCACTCCAAATTAAGATAAAAACATATTAAGCATGTGAATTTCATTCTTGTTAGCTGAAACTTACTAATTTTATTTATAAACAATTACTTCTATTAGGTCCACCGCTGTGGTCTCGAGGTAGCGTGCTGCCTTGTCACGCAGCGGGCCCGGGTTCGATCCCCGGTCGGGGCAGTTTTTCTGGGTGAGGGTTTTTCCTCACCTGTAAGACAAATGTCAGGAAAACTTTAAGGCCCAAACGGTCCCCGAAATCATATGGCCATCATCATCATCATCATCATCATTCCTATCATTATCATCTTCATCATCATCATCATCCTTCACCGGTGTGGAAAGCAACGGGAAGCTACCACACCTACAATTCCCTAGTAAAGCTGCAAAGCATAGCATGAAAGTGCTATGATTGCAGTGAAGGACCTGCCCTCGGGCAGAATTACTATGGATGGACTTCTATTAGAACTTAAAATTAGTGTCTTTAAATGTGAAAATAAAACAAAATGAATCCAAATTATAGGATTTAGCCACAATTGGAAACTACTTATAAAAATGTATCATTGCCAATCGAGTTGACTCAGACAATAGCGTTTGAGACTTGTAATCGAAAGTTCCTGGGGTTAAATCCCAGGATTGACAATGTGAATGATTTTTTATGGGTTTCTTCAGTTGCTAAGACAAATGATAGATGTAAATTGTAAATTCATTATCAGGACCCATTATACCATAATAATAATTAAAATTATTAAAATTAAATAAACTAACTTCTTAGAAAACATACGATAGACAAGCAGAAATACGCAGTTCACCGCATACAACTAGATTCTAAATGCGATCTGACCTTAGATGTTAAAACATGTATAGATTAAAATGAAATTATTATATATACATTCATTAACAATCTTGTTTGTACACGATAAGTCTAAATGGTATAACTTCCATTTTTCATTATAAGCAAATTTAATATGAAAATTTCCACTTCAAAATCCAAAACAATGGCAATGTGTGGAAAAAACATACAACGGGTGAAAATTGAGATTAATGGAAAAATTATAGAACAAGTGTCAGATTTCTCTTACTTAGGAAGTGTATTTGCAGAGTATAAGAGTGACATTGATTCAAAATTACAAAAATATAATAAAATGAATGGGGTAATACGAAGACATTTTGGTAAACAGATGAGGACAGAGACAAAACTAAGATTACATAACATCACATCAAAAGCTGCTCTAAAATACGGAAGTGAAATTTGGATTTTAAATAAAAGAAACTCTCATAAACTTCAAGTAAGCCAAATGCGCTTCTTACGATCATTGTTAGGTGTTAATAGACTGGATCACCAAAGGAACACTATTATCAGAAGAAAACTTGGAGTAACAAGTTTAAATGAAGATATACAAAGATACCAACAAGAATGGAAAAATCATCTGAGGAGAATGGCAAGAAATAGACTTCCAAAATTGGCATTCCAATATACCCCAACTGGACATAGGGACCAAGGAAGACCAAAACATCGGTGGAAAGATCAAGACCATCTTCGCTAGGTTTACCGTACAGGCCACATGGCCTAAAACGAATTTGTTCATGATGATGATGATGATGACATACAATTATTTTAATAGAAATGAATGTGTGTCACACACCATACGTATAGAGAGAAGTTAAAACAACTAAATATAAAATAATATAATATTTTGATTTTAAATATTATTTATTGAAAGTAGCAAATTCCAGGTAACAGAGTTGTTTGTACAGTTGAAGGATATAACAGTAAATGATGCAAACTATGCTTTGTTTATACTGTTCATGAACACTAATTGTATGAGCGACTTGCCTGGGTATCAGTGAGCATGTATTGTTTACAATTTTCTTCAGGACATTTAAGAATGGAGTAGAAAAGTAACTTAATGGTGATTTGAAAAAGGTTGATGGTAAAATTTAGCTTTCAGAGGATTTTCTTTACGTGATATATGTAGACACGTTGTTAAACCACATTCAACTATTATCTACATAGTTTATAAATTCAAATATTGTGGCACTATCAAACATTTGCCAAGACGATCAAAGAAAAAAATTAATGCAAAGCAAGAGAAATAATTTGTTCGTCATGTAAAATTAAATCCAAGATTAAAAGCACATGCAGTCCATGCAATAACAGAAGTCTCAGATAAACAAATGTCAAATTAAACTGTACGTACGGTGAGTCTTACGGAAATTAGGTTATCATGATCGAATGTTACAAAAAAAGTTATTAGCCAATGTAAAGAGCAGAATGGTCTGATTTAAATAGCTAAATGCATTAAAACAAGAACCAAGAGTTTTCATATCAGGTCATACGATCTGATTACACTCAAATTAAACTGTTTGGTTCTGATGGTTACATAGGGTTTAGCGAAAATAAAATGAATGCAAATACTATCCTAACCATTAAGCATGGAGACGAGTCTATAATGATTTGGGGTTGTATGTCGGCATATGAAATGTGTAACAGACATCTGGAATTTCACGTGCCAGTTAAAATCTCCCAATTTAAACCCATTGGACACCTGCGATCCATTCTCAAAATAAGTCTTTTAGTAGAAGTTTTCATTAATAGAAGAATTGAAATGTATTGTTCTAAATGAATTGAGTTAAATTAAGTCAGGAACTTGCCAAAATCTGGTTAATTGAAAGAACAGTTGATACAAAATGGTGTTAAAAGCACAAGGTATGCAACCTCGTACTGAACTATTTAAAATAACTACAAATTTACATTTATTTTTTGTCTTTTAATTTGTTTTTTTTTTATTTCTGTACAAATAAGAATGTTACATAAATGTTTTTACTTTTTTTCAAATTAATGTAAATAGCATTTATCAAAAAGCAAATATATTTTTAATTTTTTCTACATTTAACAGTTGCCTAAATTTTACTATAACTTACGCTAGATATTAAAAAAAAAAAGCTTTTTTCTAATAAATTTCAAGTAATTTTCCTTTTAAGGCTATGTGTACTAACAAGATTGTTCTATATATTTTAAAACACGTATTATGATGGTATTAATCAGATGATCACATGTTTGATAACATATTTTCTTATTATATTTTCGTTCAGGTCTAGTCGTTATTTTAGTATTAAAAGTGATTATATTAAAACTCAGTTCGTTTTAATAAGCACTATAGAAATAATAGACTTTCTATCTAAAATTAAAATCTAATTATTACATTACACTCCGCACCATACGTGTACAAATTGTTTTCTATGTAGGCCTACTTTTTCGTATAGGTAAGAGCGATAAAATGTCGATACATTTCCCATAGAATTGTAATTAAGATCTTGCCAAATTAATTTTCATTATTAATTCTGCAGAAAATGTTCTCATAAATATTCATATCATAGATTTACGGCACGTAAAAGGACTACAAGCTTGAAATAAGTGACCTCTGAGCAAAATTCGCGCCCAGATTTCAGTTGCATCGATAATGAACGGATTGATAAATAGGGTTGTTATATAAAATACCGAGTAGCTATCATATTTTACAAATTATATTGTAAAAAAGTACCAGAATAACTCAGTCGTGCAATGTAACTTGAAAATTTACCTCACAACGACGATCATGAAGATTCTTAAAAACTTGGATTTCTATCTTCCTTAGCATGTTCGGTTAGAGTCCCAACTCTGGTGCCCGAGCTCGATAAGAGTATGGCATTTTAAATATTCAGCTTGTGCCTGGGCATTAAAAAGATATAGTGGTTGGGATAAGTAGGTTATATGAAATGGAGGAAATAACAATTGTTAAGAAGTTATTAGAAGATAAAATAAAAAGATTTAAACACCTGCGTTATTTTAGGAGGCACTCCCGTAGCGTAAGTGGTTAGAAAGCACTGCGCTACAAGTCGAGAGTTCATAGTCCCGTGGGGTTCAGGATTTTTAAACTGACCCAAACCTTCTGGCGGCACTATGGTCCCTGGTGTCGACCTTATAAGCTTCTAACGGAAATGAGTACCAGACGCTTGTTCTGGGTAAAGGCGGCCGTCACGCAGGGCTGACAACCCGGCTGACATCAAGTGCTGATTTGTCTAGAAATAGTGGGAGCCTTAACTTCCCACTACCCCAAGGGCTTCCTGAGGCATGTAGTGGGAATACTTTACTTTATGAAATATTTTAAAAATGAAGATCTGTTTAACAAAATAAATTTAATTATGTATGTGGCACAATTAAAATAATATTTAAAAACACAAGAATGGAAACAAAACTAAAATCGTATAAAGCAGTGGCAGTCCCTCCCCTTACTCTTGTATAGTAGTGAATTTTGGATTTTAACTAAAAGAGAAGAGAAGATCATAGAAGCAGCTGAAATGAGACTTCTGAGAAATGTGGCTGGCTGCAAACTTCTAGATAAAAGAAGAAGTGAACTAAATATTTTTGAACTTTTAGATAAAATACAAGAATCTAGAAAAAACCGGAAAGAACATGTTCAAAGAATGAAAGATGATCGGATTCCAAAAAATATACTTAATTACAAACCAAGAGGAGACAGGAATATTGGTAGACCGAAAAAGAGATGGATTCAACTTTTTAAATGAGAATCTATGAGACCGGAACAAGCCACATGGGCTTAATCCGTGATTGTTGATGATGATGATGATGATGAACGAAAAGAAGACAAAATGCAAGTAGTTCAAGATTGGGATAGTTGGAGGTTGTGGAGGAAGATTTGAAAAACTGGATTTTGGAGAGAACTTAGAATGGAGAGGAATGGAGTCTAGTTGTGGGGGAGACTCAACCCTTCAATTTGTAATGTATCCTTTTGGACACATCAGTTGGTTCAGTTAATTTAATATTTTAAATAAATCAGAGGAAAACGAACAAAAAAAAATAGTTTTAAAAAACTAAAAGAACACGCTTTATTAGAAAACTAAAAAATGAAAAATAATTTTAATTTCCAATACGCTTGGGATAAAATAAAGTGGTCAACAAAAAAAAATCATCTCCAACACATATAGAATAAAATTAGAGTTATCAACAAAAAGAAAATAATTTTACCATCAAAAGCGTGGGGTGCTCTATATAAATTAATATATTTGATAATAAACAGATATTGGTAAAAGTAAGCTCTCTAAGAAGAAAATGTAAAAATCATAAAAAGCACGCCACGCTTTTGATGGTAAAATTATTTTCTTTTTGTTGATAACTCTAATTTTATTCTATATGTGTTGGAGATGATTTTTTGTTGTTGACCACTTTATTTTATCCCAAGCGTATTGGAAATTAAAATTATTTTTCATTTTTTAGTTTTCTAATAAAGCGTGTTCTTTTAGTTTTTTAAAACTATTAACTATTATTTATTTTTTAGTTTTAATATTTTACAGAATAAGATAAAAATGTAAATATCTTTAAATTCGATACTATTGTAGTATGAGCTAAAAGTAATACTCTTCTATAAAAAAAATCCTCCCAGCCGGATTTGAACCAGCGACGTATGGATTATTGAAATTATATACCACTAAGAGTTCACTGCTCTACCAACTGAGCTCTTACAACGATTGACTAAAAACTCGTCAAGTCCGCAACATATTATACCAGTTTTCATTATTTTTGATTTTCGGATGATTCTGGCCAGGATTTTAGAAACAAAATATGAAATTATTGTATTGTCACGAGTCCTCTACACGTATACAAAGTTTCAAGTCGATCCAATGTTTCTAAGTGGGTGAAAATCGCGTTGAAAGATTCCGTTACATTGATACAAAAACACTTTTTTTGATTTTCTGATGATTATGGCCAGAATTTTATGAAATTATTGTATTGTCACGGGTCCTCTACAAGTATACAAAGTTTCAAGTCGATCCAATGTTTCTAAGTGGGTGAAAATCGCGTTGAAAGATTCCGTTACATTGATACAAAAACACTTTTTTTTTATTTACTGATGATTATGGCCAGTATTTTAGAAAATAAATATGAAATTATTGTATTGTCACGGGACCTCTACAAGTATACAAAGTTTCAAGTCGATCCAATGATTTTAAGTGGGTGAAAATCGCGTTGAAAGATTCCGTTACATAGATAGATAGATAGATAGATAGATACAGGTCAAGCTAATATAAAGCGTGTAAAAACACTTAAATGTGTGTATAATTATACAATATACCTAACAATAAGTGCTACAAGATTCCGTTTTCACTGCGGTCCGCCACATTGCAATAACTAATAGGAGAAATTTGTGTTTTGCCAATTTAAGGGTTAATCCTTCAATGACTGTGTTGCCCATAATCATAGTCGTTTATGTTGATGATACTTCTACGTATGTGTCCATTGTCCTTTGCTGTATACGGCGGTGACCTTGGCATAATACCAAGCTTAAATACCACTGTGTAACTGCATTTATTGTCTGTGGTTCAAAGTTTATTGTACTCCATCTACCGGTCCAAGATATTACTTGCAAATCCTATGGGGGTATAAGTTATATAAAAACGGAAGATAAAATAATAATCATCATCCGGTATCATGGCAGCTGCCGCCGTCTTCCGGAAACCAAACGCCATTACTCTCTGTCCATCCATCGATCTTCCTCCAATCCTCTGATATTCATAGTCGTTTGTACCCCTTCTATCCATGTTTTCTTCGGTCTTCCTCCTTTCCATTGGTATCCATTCCATAACAATTTTGGGCAATCTTTGCTCTGGTATTCTTTTGTCATGTAATCTTTTCTTTTCTATAATGTACATGATGTCCGGTTCCTCTTGTACACCCATAATTTCCCTTATTTCTTTATTTCGTATTCTATAATTCTAGATTTTTCAGCTGATCGTCTTAAAACAGCCGTTTCTGTACTTAAAATATTTTTAATTTCCCTGGAAGGAATTTGCTAAACTTCAGCACCATATGTTAAAATATATTGAATTATGGTTTGATATATTTGAAATGTTCTATTTTTTGTAATATTCTTGCTCCACCAAACGGAATAAAATAAAAAATAAATAAATAAAGTTCCACGCAGAGTGGAAACTAATATAAAGCTTAATTACAGATGTTTCTTCTCATGATTAACGATTTGTCTGTTTTCGATTAGGTGTTTGTCATCTCGAGTTTGTACATTTTCACAAGAGTGAGAGAGAGATTAAAAAGGTCACGAAGGAATTTCTCCGTATTGAGTAGAAAGCGTTTCTCTGATTGATTTCAAGTCGGCAATGTGTCACACGTCATATAAACAATATAGTAATTTTGCAGAAAATTAAATATTTATCAACAAGCAATCTAAACGAATGACCGAGAATTTATCTTACACGATAATGAACCATGAGTTGTATTTGTTTTGACTATTTAACTCATGCCACAAATGCTAGTCAATGGCCAATCACGTTTCAATGAATGTTGTTTTACAACCAATGACAGTCGTGTTTCACCTCGCTCTATCGATTTCTCCTTATCAGCTCCTGCTTTTGTGATAAAGAGAGCTCCTCCTTTTTAATGTTCTGAACAGGTCAAAGCATTATTTTTCTCCAACAAATACATTGAATATAGCAAATAATGAAAAGATTCCTCGATTTTACTGAGTTGTTTATTAAAAAAATAAATGAATAACCCGTAATGTTGATTATGATAGATAGTTTGATGTGTTTCATTATTTCTCCACTTGGGTGCACTCTAACAATATTGCGATCTTATTTGGCAATAAAGAATATGATCAAGCAGCAGTGAATGAAAATAACCTCACATTTCTGATTTGTTTTCAAACATCGCCGTTTACATTAAATATATAAATATTTTAAAATACCTATAGTTAAACAATGATATGTGAGTAAACAGCTTAATTTTATTCGTTAAATAGTCCTAACAAATGCCACTCTCGATTTCCAAATTCTCTAGATAAATTCACTCCTCACTTCGTGTGTCGTGAATTTATCGATAATTTGGAAATCACTCTTGGCATTACTTATGACTATGCAGTGAATAAAATGGACTATTTAACTCATGCCCCAAATGGGAGTCAATGACCAATCACGTTTCAATGATTTCTGTATTACAACCAATCAGAGACGTGTTTCACGAAATAATTATCAACGTTAGGATTATCATATATTAAGCAAAGCTCCTCCTTTTTAATATTCTGAACAGGTCTGACCGTTATTTTGCAGTGACTGAGCCTATAACAAATACGGCTACCAGATTGTATATAATAGTGCTTACATGTCAACATTTGTAGCAATTGATTATACCACCAAAAAAAGAAACCACTGTTTGCACTTTCTTAAATGTATACGACATCAAAAATGAATTAATATACAGATTGATGTGTTTCATTTTTTCTCCACTAGAGAGCATTCTTACAATATTGCGTTCCTTTGGCAATAAATAGTATGATCTGGTTGCAGTGATAAACAAAAGAAGCAGTAGAAGCGTAGGCTACCTATCGTTTCTCATTAGTTTTCAAACATCACCGTTTACTTTAAATATAAAAATATTTTTAAATAACTGTAGTTAAATAATGATTTGTGAGTAAACAGCTTTATTTTATTCGTTAAATAGTCCTAACAAATGCCACTCTTGATTTCCAAATTCTCTAGATAAATTCACTCCTCACTTCGTGAGTCGTGAATTTATCGATAATTTGGAAATCACTCGTGGCATTACTTATGATAATTATATCCGTAAAATACATTTATAAAAAACAATACTAATGGAGTATATACATGTTAAACGGGGCTATTTTCTTCCTATTATTATATTAATTGTAGTCCAATATTTTATTGGTACACAAATCATTAACATTACCATTATCTCTCGGGAATTAGGCTTCTTTGTATTTCCATTGTTTCTTATTAATATATAGGTCACACTCACTCACTGGCACTATCGAATCCGGAGTTTCTTGGCCACGCGGACATAAGCTCTTCATACATTCCTATCCTGAGCTAATATTTTTCAATCATCCCCTGTATAATCTACTTCCCTCAAATCATATTTAATGTTATTCTCCCACCTCATTCTTGGTCTACCAACTGGGAGTTTTCTTTCTGGTTTTCCTACAAGAAGCTTCCATGCACGTCTTTCATTCCCCATTCGTGCCACATGTCCTACCCATCGCAGTCTATGATACTTAACTGTTCTCATTATATCTGGCTTCCTATAAAGACCATGTAGTTCACTGTTGTGCACTCTTCTTCATTCATCTTCCGTTCATTTCTCTTTGGCTCAAGAATGTTCCTAAGAACTTTATTCTCAAATACTCGTAATCTTCTTTCCTCCTTTAAAGTAAGAGTCCATGTTTCGCATCCATATAATATAACTGGTAGAATAATAATATTAATATATAGGTAAATGAATAAATAAATCCATGACATGATGGCTCCAAAGACGGATGAATTACTTAATTGCTTACTGTCACTCACTAGCGATATCAATATATCACATGTTTAACATATTACGGTCCCAGAATCTTAGTTTCAGTTTTCTTAACAGGTTTTAGCTATTTCTTATATCAAGAAATTATCCTCATGAGACTAGTTGGTTTTACTCAAAAGAACACTAGAAAAAGTACACTAGTTATGAAAATTCCGCCAGCAACTTAAAAAAAAGTAATTTAAGACAACGAAGAAAGTTGGCTGGAACGGTATCGTTTGACACTCGTTCTTGAATTTTCGAGATACCACATTCAACATGATTTTTCCTCAGTTGACAAGGAACATTTATGGTAGAATTTCATTATCTGGACTCATTAGTTATAATCATAATTGTACAGGAAAATTAAATCAGAAAATGTATACAGCAAACATACTGGTATGAAAATTTAACGATATTATAAATGCACAGATCTTAATGCATACAATATATATATATATATATATATATATATATATATATATATATGCAATATGACCTTGAAAGTTAAGAGTGTATAAATAATGATGATTTAATTTCAGGGCATTCAATAATATAGAGACTGTAGAGCTCTGAAAATTGAAATTCGAAAGAAATGAGAAGATATACGTTTCAACTAATACATCTTCTTAATTCTTAATGTGAGAGTGCGAATAAATTAAATAATTCGTCCTTTGTTTGACCTTCGAACTCGTGTCAAGGACGAGTTTACGAGAAAATAATTGAACAAATATGTGAGGTGAAAGTTCCAGGATGACCACGGTATGTTTTCAAGATATAGCCTACAGTATAAAAAACGGTAGTTCTTTTATCACTCATTGCAATGCACACACTTCCTGAGGTTCATAACTAGTGGTCCGTAATAGTTTATGACTGACGTTTTGTTATATTTTTGTACTTCTTTCTCTCGTTGGCTTAACTTCTGTTGCGAAAGATGTCACGTCATGTAGTGAATACTTTTTTTTATACTTTTTTCTTTCAGCATCCATGAATACAATTTTTAACTTCTTCGTGTTTTTTTTTCTCTCTATTAAACCACACATCTTTCTCGATTTCTCATTCTGTCATTGCTTCAATAATTTATTGAATTCATGTGAGAGTTGTTTTTCTTTTTTCTTCCTTCCTGATGGATACCCATTCTGCTACTATTTTGAGAAATGTTTAATATTCCATTCTTTTAGCATGTTCAAGCGACTCTAATTTTTGTGTTGTATAAAGTCTAAAACCGAATTTTGAAAAATGTTCCCCCTCTTATAGTGTTATTTCTAATTGTATATTTTGGATATCCTAGCGGAGCGTCTCCAATAGTCCATCTCTGCTACCATTAATTTTATTTTTAATAATAATAATAATAAAATAATAATAATAAAATAATAATAATAATAAAATAATAATAATAATAAAATAATAATGATAATAATAATAATAATAATAATAATGCTTTATTTTAGCTAGGATATTATTAAAATATAGACTAAACAAAAGACAATGCTGATATGATCTAATACTAGCTAATACCAGGCTAATACTAACAAAAACATTTTTAATTGAGAATTTAAAATACAACGTTAGAACTTAACATGGAAATACTTACGTAATTACTATTCTGAAAAAAAATGTTTTTGTTATTTTGTTACAAGTTTATTCCGTAAAATACCATTCAAGGGTTACATAACTTTTTTATGTTTATTTTTATTCTTAGTTATTTTCCTTGTGTAATAGGTCTATTTATTACAGATATTTTAATTTCTCTGTTTTGTATTATCTCCATTCCTACTTCTGACTGTAGAACTTCATGAACATTTACTAACATATATTTTTTTGCGTACTTACCTCTAGGTCCCAGTCTTTATGTTCTTCAGCTCCTAAACATGACAACTTTGGAAGGTAATCCATTTCATACATTTCTGACAGGTTTAAATTGATAATTCCTTCAATATTTTTAAATTGATAATGCCTGCAATACTAAAAATGTTGATATTGCGATATGGCTTGCAGTTCCAAATGCAACACAATAACTAAGAAAAATTCATAAGAAATCAAATTCAAATTAATTAACTCTATTGTTATGAAAACCACTGGTAAACGTCGTATTCAACCCATTGGTTTCTATCTCAACCAGTTGATTCCATTCCATTCCATATCTCCGATATCAAATTCCTTAAAATCCATCTGTATATTATCCACCCATTTACGTTTAGGTCTTCCTAATGCTATTTTCTCCAATGTTTTCTCCAATACAAATTTTTGAAAGCATTTCTAACGTCTCTCATTTAAGTTGCATGGCCTGCCCGTCTCAATCCCCTAGACTTAACAATCTTGTCAATATTAGATAACAATATAAGAGTCCAAAACTTCACTTATCCATTCTCATTTCTTATGGGGCATCAAGCATTTTTTTATGTTTATATCTTTAAAGCTTTAGTACGTATATTGACTTATTTTACGCTTGATGTATCTGGATAATTCCACCATAATGAACGTATATATTTTACTTATTATACTTATTCATATCTTATATTTCACAAATGTAGGATTGAAACAAATAATAAATTAAAAAAGAACAGATAAATGAGCATCGGTGTCTTGAAAGCCAAACATTTATCTTATCTGATATCAGCTGTAAAAATTTCTGAAATTTCCTAACGGTTGTTATTCTGATGTCCGATTGAAATGGCATTCTTTATAAAATGTGAGAAGAAATTTTTACTTGCCTACACATCAGAAGAGATAAGAAAATTTGAATTTTGGAATACGAGTGTTAATTTTTACTGAGAAATATAATGTTCTTTTGTAATACAAGAGATTTCGGGCTATGTAGCTGTGGTCTATGACTGGTGTTTCTTCCAGACGTTCCTCCTTCGACTGCGGAGGGCATCTACAGTACTTCTAATAATAACTGTACCCCAGGGAACACTACATAGAAATACTCGTCACTTATGATGCCCTCCACAGTCGAGGCAGAAACATCTGGAAGAAACACCAGTCAAGGACCACGGTCACATAGCTGGAATTTCTTAGTATTATGATTATTTACCATGAAAACCTACATTCATTGCATTAATTAAAAAAAGGCTTTAAAATTCCGCATTTATTATGACTATTTAACTCATGTCCCAAATAAGAGTGAATGACCAATCACGTTTCAATGAATTTTGTTTTACAACCAATGATAGTTGTGTTTCAACTCGATATTTATCGTATTCTATTTACCTTCTTCCTTTTAATATTCTGAACAGGTCAGAGAATTATTTTGCTGTGACTGACTCTCCAACAAATGCCATGAATAGTAAATAATGAACCGATTCCTTGGAACTGCACATTTGATAACTTTGTGTTTTAAATTATGATTTTACTGAGTTTTTTCCTAAAAAATAGTTAATAACCTATAATGTTGGTTATAATATACAGCTTGATGTGTTTCATTTTTTCTCCACTAGGGTGCATTCTTACAATATTGCGATGCTATTTGGTAATACATAATGTGATCAAGTTGCAGTAATGAACAAATGAAACAACCAAACATTTATCATTTGTTTTCAAATATCGCCGGTTGCATTAAATATATAAATATTTTAAAATAACTACATTTAAATAATGATTTGTGAGTAAACAGCTTAATTTTATTCGTTAAATAGTCCTAACTAATGCCACTCTTGATTTCTAAATTCTCTAGATGAATTGGAAATCACTCATGACATTACTTATGTTAAAGAAGATTAGGTAAAATATGACATTGGTTGTGATGTGACTCATCTAAAATCATGTACATATATTTCCTGCTTTGTATATGACTTTGTTTTGGAGTGGAATTCTCCACAGCTTGTAATGATGAAACTTGAAGTGGTGATTGTACACCAGATAAGCGGATTCACATGCTTGTTACATTTAGTTAAGGATGAGCGTATTACAGAGTTGGCTTTGATTGTAATCTCTAGTTTGGAAAATGTGAGCAAGGAATGTTATTTAGTTATAATATACATGTTTTATGTAATAACATTGTTGTCTTGTAGATTCTATCCCAATCATAATTAACTTCCTTCTTACCACCATTCCATGCTTCCTTCCGCTTCGTAAAAAAACTATTGTTTATTATTTCTACACTCCATCCATCCATAGTAATTCTACCCGAAGGCAGGTCCTTCACTGCAATCATAGCATTTTCATGCTATGCTTGCAACTTCATTATCGCCTCAATATGATGCCTAACAAGCGGCTAGCTTTGTTTGCCCGCAGCTGTTATGTGTTATTAAAATACAAATCTCTCGACTGCCGCGACTATCACAATGTTGCCACATTGCTAATCTTCCTTCAGTTTCAATTAAAACTTGCAACGATGTGGAACATTCGATCGAGTTATAAAATTGTTCACCGTAATTAATGGTATAATTATTATCAGTGATTCATTGTGATATGTACTCGAATAATAATACAATATCTACATATTATATTAGTTTAATATACAAGTGATTTCAACATGTGGCGGCCATGAGAAAATATTTCAGACCGAACAGTTAATAATAATAATAATAATAATAATAATAATAATAATAATAATAATAATAATAATAACAATAATAATAATATAATAATAATAAATATAATATTTTCAGCATGATTGTGTATGAATATTACATTTATGCAGACCTAGAAGCTATAATGTTGGAATTAAATTATTTAATAAATAAATACATATATAATTTTAATTTTAAAAGTTGAACAATACCAAATAATAACATAAAAAATAAATATTAACATAAATAATCAATGTCTTCTGTCTTTGTGTAATAAACGCCCAAAGCGCTATGAGAAACATGACAACACCGCATGTCAAGCATTGCCGTACGGCACCCGCTTTTATATAGACTGTTAACCACCAGAGTGAGGCAATAATACTAGGGAATTGTGTAGGTGTGGTAGCTTCCCGTTGCTTTCCACACCGGTGAAGGATGATGATGATAATGATAAGGTTGATGATGAAGATGACGGCAATATGATTTCGGGGACCGTTTGGGCCTTAAAGTTTTCCTGACATTTGTCTTACAGGTGAGGAAAAACCCCGATAAAAACCTCACCCAGAAAAACTGCCACGACCGGGGATCGAACCCGGGCCCGCTGCGTAACAAGGCAGCACGCTACCTCGAGACCACAGCGGTGGACATTTCTACACTAATGGATAATATTGGTTGTTAATTTTATTGATACCTGCTGGGAGCTGAATAACATAACTTAGATATTTCCGGATATTATTTTATGATTGTAGAACAAATCCGGATATTACATCAATCTCGAAGTTATAAATCAGGAATTTAATTCGCTCCACTTGGTAATATTGTTACCTAACTTTGATATTTTTTAACAACAACAAACTGGATATCAGCATATATATATATATATATATATCATATTAAGATTGCATTGCTCAATGTTAAACATTTAATTATAACATCGATAAAGCGTCACTGCTATAAAGTAAAAATGTTCTCTTTAATTTGCTTACTTGTTATAGTCAGCTACTAGATGGCAGTGAAGACCGAGTTCTCGCGACATCTAGTAATAATGGGGAATATAATACATATATAAGAAAAATAAGTGTTTGAATTGGATTCGCCTGATGGTGTACAGACTCAGAGTTCCGGGTTCGAATCCCGTCCAGGCATTTATTTTTTTATTATATCATACCATATATATATATATATATATATATATATATATATATATATATATATATATATATATTAATTACTTTCTTTCTCGTTTTTTTCTTTTCGTTTACACTGTTCTTCCATTTTGTTTTACCTTTGTTAACCTTTTTATCTTATTCACACATACAAACACAAGACAGGACACACACCCAGACCCAAGGTGGAGATTTAAAATCCCCAGGTCGCCGGAGTGGAAGGTAGGGGCTGTACCGACTACGCCACGGCGACGGACTTTGCCTAGAGACAAACATTGAAAAAATCCACCATTACTTGATTTCCTAATAGTATGGATTTTTTTAGGACGGAAAATCCAAAGACCAAGTCCTCCGGGAGGGACTTTAAGCCGTCGGTACATGTCTGAAGATTTTCAGGCTCGTAAAAGATCCTTAAGCCTGAATATAGATGCCTCTAAGAAAATATGCCAATCTCAATGTCCTAGTAATATCTTAGTTGCCTGTTAGATGTCTCATTGATTTGGTGTGTTGACCGCATGCCATCCATGACATCTATGAGTAAATAAGGTAACTGAAAATTAACTTGATCTAGTAACTCCTTACAAAGGAGAGGCTATTGCTCAACAATGGGCTACGTCATTATAGATAGATACAGATATTTCTACACTAATGGATAATATTGGTTGTTAATTTCATGGACATCTACGGGGAGCTGGCTAAGAAACATAACTTACATGCAGTAGGGTACTTGTTTCAGGATTTAATTTTAGTGATGGTTTCATTTTTATTTGATTTTTCTATACGGTTAACTATTTGCTACTCATTTAGTCAACTTCACTATTGAATATGTAGGATTTTTTTTTACATAAACTTATTATTCTTACGATTATGGAACAAAATTCGGAAATTACATCACTCTCGAAATTATGAGTCATGAATCGAATCCGGTCCACTTGGTAATCCATCCATCCATAGTAATTCTGCCCGAGGGCAGGTCTTTCACTGCAATCATAGCATTTTCATGCTATGCTTGCAGCTTTACTAGGGAATTGTAGGTGTGGTAGCTTCCCGTTGCTTTCCACACCGATGAAGGATGATGATGGTGATGGCCATATGATTTCGGGGACCGTTTGGGCCTTAAAGTTTTCCTGACATTTGTCTTACAGGTGAGGAAAAACCCCGATAAAAACCTCACCCAGAAAAACTGCCCCGACCGGGGATCGAACCCGGGCCCGCTGCGTGGCAAGGCAGCACGCTACCTCGAGACCACAGCGGTGGACCACTTGGTAATATTGTTTTCTAATTTTTATGCCTAAAGAAAACATGGGAAAAAATCTCCATCAATACTTGATTTCCTAATATCATTTATAAAAGTTATAGTTGTCCGTCATCTTGGCGTTGTAGGTAGTGAAGTTACCGACGCGACCGCGACGGCGGCCCGGGTTTAATCCACATTTCTAACTTTGGTGTAGGTGTGTGTCCTTTGTTTTATTATGTCCTATATTGCCCACGACATTAAACAAAACCAGTACCCAACAGAACAGCTTTGAAAATGAAACTAGTTCCGAAAGGTCTAGCCGATTATTTTAAACAAATTAAATTTGTTGAGGACGACTGCCACAACATGTACAAATGTTTTTGTTTTAAATATTTAACAGTAACCTCAACGATGTTAACAATATTATTTTAAAAGTTATGTTTCTGGTGAAATTCTGTGATTTATTACAGATATATTTTTTTTACACTGTGTAACCAATATTCTATACTTACTGTTATTCCTGTTGTGCATCGTAATTTGACATCCCCGCCAATAATCTCGGTTGCTATGAAAACAAAATAAATCTCAATACTTTAAAAATGACCAAAAGCACTAGTGCGGTAAGTAGAAACATCTATTTTGAAATGTTGATAGTGATACTGTAATTTGTGCAATTATTGAATGTAATTCCAACATCTCCACTCATGTTCTTTAGATCTAAATTTTTGCTTTTATGTATTTCTCCATTCAGAAACTTATTTAATCCTCCCTCGAAAATATTTTTGATTTCTTCGGACGATGTCCACCATTTTTCCTCTTCAAGAATCATACTAACTTAATGAAACTTCCGATATCAATTCCATTATTTAACTTTATCATTGTTTTTATCATCGAAAATTCACACCACAAACTTTCTGGAATCCACTGCCAACTCTTCTCCACATATCTCTCTCTTGGAAGACATCAGACATCATTTGACGGTGAGGTTAGAGCTATATCCACAGCCCAGAGTCAACTAACATGCAGATCTCAATCGTTTCTGAATGCTGTCATCTTAAGCGATTCTAAGGCAGCCATATCTGCAATAGCAAATTACCTAGCATCTCCTGTTAACAAAGAAATATTGCAGAATAGACAGATCATCAGAAATCTCAATATAGCAGGTAAAAATGTTTCTCTGCAGTGGATACCATCCAATTGTGGCATTACAGGGAACGAAATGGCAGATTTGCTGGCCTAGAAAGGAACCCACACCCTTCAGACATCACCGAACATTAGGATATATCTTATTATAGAGCAGCTATGAACATCCGCTTCAGAGTGAGAAAATCCTTCAGAACCTTCCTAGAGCTCCAAATGACTGACAAACCTTGGAAAGCATCCATCCAAACTACACTGCCAAATTGGCCCAGAAGAGCAGCCGTTGCATCATTCCGTACTGCAACAGGACACGACTGCCTATGTAAACACCTTCATCGCCTCGGTCTTCTACCAACTCAACAATGTATCTTCTGCAACACTATGGAAGATATGGATGCTGATCACATCCGAACTTGCCCAACTCTAACAACCAGCACTTTCGTGGACAGATACTGGGAAGCCAGGGAAAAGATGATGCACATTTTATAATCTTTCTTGTTATTGTTTGTTTTCCTCAATCATTGTTGGCTAGTGAAAAATTTCAAAAGCCACTGCATTTAAATAAATAAATAAAAAACTTCCTGCATTCGTCAATTTATTACTTCTTAATACAAAATACGCCAATATGTTCTTTTCATTAATATCACATCATGTTCTTTTAACTATTTACACAATGAAGCATATACTAACTCATACTTCTGTTTAGATTTTTTCGGTATTAATTCATCGCATCTAGCTTCCCATGCCTCTTCTATTTCATCATCACTGCACACATCGTCTAAACCTTTGTCCATAATTGGAAATAAATCCCAAATTAAATTGGTTTTACAGTATTGACAAATATAAGATGGCGACATGACCAATAATTCTTAATATTTCTCCATAGCAACACATATAGCCGATTCACCTTCTGAAATATAACATTTATCTTCAACTACATTTATTAATATTTTATCTGATATCTTAATTACTAAAATAAATACACATAGCGCAAAAAAAATAGTATGCAATACACATGTGGTAAACACATAACGGAATCTCGGAAATTAAAAAACTCGGCGCAAGAGCCTCGTTTTTTTTAAACATTTCCTCGATCCGTATCAAGTGTTTACCACATTTGTATGGCAATATACTATATTATTATACTGTATTATTTTTAATACCGGTCGGCCGCGGTGACTAGTGGTTATGCTCCTTGTCTCTGGTCCCGAGGGTCGCGGGTTCAAACCCGGCCGGGGTCGATGGATTTTTTAGGATGGAAAAATCCAAGGAGCAAGTCCTCCGGGAGGAACTTTAAGCCGTGGGTCCCAAGTCTGAAGATTTTCAGGCTCGTAAAAGATCCTTAAACCTGAATGGAAGGCCTCTAAGCAAAATTTACCGAATTTTCCCGTCCTAGTACTACCTTGGTTTCCTAGATGTCAGTATGAGGCGGAACGCTGACCACGGACCACTCAAAGGACATATTTAGGGGGGGAGCGCCTAAATCTCTGTTAAGGGGAAACATAACTTACAAGATTACAAGAAGATTTTAATATTATATTTTTGTTTCCATAGAGACAAATATTAATCCATTACACACACACACACACGCACACATGCACACACACACAAACACACACACACACACACACACACACACACACACACACACACATATATATATATATATATATATATATATATATATAAATAAATGAGTGTATGTTTGTCTATCTGTTTGTCATTTATCCGCTGCTATACCGTTCATCCGATTAGCTTACTTTTCCTCTATAATTATGTTTTAGTGTATGGTGCACAGGAATTTTTGATATTCTTAGGGATAGTTTAAATCTATCGAATGTAAATTATTATGATTAATATACTCTTCTATTCCTCAAATAATACCCTTAAGCTGATTAACTCTATTTACATTTTTTATTATTATATTAATTATCTTCTCATTTATAAATTATTATTCCATGGGGCTTTTTGCAAAATATTCATGAGTTACCCGGGAAGGTTTTAGGCTATGAGTTGTAATACCCGGCCCCTTCACTCTTAAAATCACCCTTTGTAGTGAGAAACGTGTTTTACGGACCCTTAAATGGCTTACGCTGCCTAAACCATGTCATATTAATGTACAATGTACACAGAATTGAATATCTGAAAAATAAAATCTACAAAAAAAGTCCGAGACAGCATATGTCTGTATTTTACGGACAACTCATAATAACCATTTTTGTCTTTCAGCTCATTGATGCCAAGAAGATCGGGATGACTATATTCCCGGGCAAGCGTAGCAGCACACGGCGCTCATTCTTTTACGGATAACCATTTTTG
Source organism: Diploptera punctata (assembly GCA_030220185.1). NCBI lineage: Eukaryota > Metazoa > Arthropoda > Insecta > Blattodea > Blaberidae > Diploptera > Diploptera punctata. The sequence continues at coordinate 768,745 of JASPKZ010007247.1, read as the reverse complement.
TCTTTCAGCTCATTTATGCCAAGAAGATTGGGATAAGTAGATTCCTAGGCAACGCCGAGTATCAGCACGGGGTATCTAAAAATAATTAATATATAAATTTATAATTATTTTTCTTTTTACTTATTCAACTAAACATAAAAACACATTAAATTTACTTAGGTGTAGCAGGCCGGGTATTAGCTAGTCAGCAATAAATATGAATCGGGAACAACCAAGAACGCAGCCAATTAAAGAAAAGTTTAGCAATGAGAAGTTGTGGCTCTCGAGAAGTTTCATAATAAGTACGAAATAGCCGCGGTCCATATGAGTTTGACACACCTGATTTAAAAAAAAAACTATAACCAAATTAATTCGTCATATAGCAGTTTATATAATACTATAGTTGCTGCTATAATACACCGTGTCTCATTCAAACCTCCCACATTTTAATTAATCACAACTCTCAAAGTATGCGGAATTATGAAATGAGGTTGATGTTAAAAGAAAGAGAAACTCAAAGAATTTTGTTTTCATTGTTGCAGTTAAATCATTTGTCGCAGGTAGGACAATGACACAAAACAAAATGGTGACTCCTCATTAACGAGCGCAAACTGTTTTCTGGTATGTAAAAGACCGTGTGTTTGCGACTCCAATACAAGATCTTCATAATTTACGAACCTGTATCTTTGACACAATTGCAACAGTACCAATGGACATGTTGGACAGAACGTGGCACTAAATCGAATACAGATTTGATATTGCTCGTGCTACTAATGGTGCACATATAGAGGTGTTTTAGTGTGTAGCAAGGAAAATTCTTTGAGCTTCTGTTTCGTTTAATACCGGCCTCATTTTATAATTCCGCATACTTTGTTAGTTATGATTAATTAAAATGTGGGATGTTTGAATGGGACACCCTGTATTATGCTGAAACCACTATTTAACACTTGTTTAACGCAAGCCTATGGATACGCATCAAAATACTCTACAACGAAGTTAAGGCAAATTTATAATTTTATTTATTTTTGTTGTAACTCCCCGCAGTCCGTAACGTATCTTCTGATAAATTTTAACATATATTGAGACAAATTAAAAATGGTTCATTTCTGAAAATGTATGCTATTTTGCACTACAGGGACTCTTGTCGTCCCAACTTCTCTTCAAAAAACGTTAAACTGAAAATATATAAAACAGTTATTCTCCCAGTTCTATTCTATGGATGCTAAACACGAACCCTTATTTTAAGGGAGGAGAAAATATTACGAGTACCGGTATTTGAGAATAAAGTTCTTAGGCAAATTTATGGTCCAAAGGGAGATGAACATACATACGGATGGAGAAGACTAGCCTACATTAACTTTCATTATCTTTATAGGAAACCAGATATAATAAGAATAGTTGATTCCCGTAGACTGCGATGGGCTAAACATGTGACACGAATGGGGAATGAAAGAGGAACATGGAAACCTCTTGTAGGAAAACCAGAGGGAAATCATTCATTGGTAGACCAAGAATGAGGTAGGAAAATAATATTAACCATGATTTGAGGGATGTAGATTATAAGGGGATGATTGGAAAACATCTCAGGATGGGGATGTATGGAGTGCTTATGTCCGCACGGCCATGAACCTACAGGTTCGATAGTGCCATTGAATTAGTTAATTATTGATAGCATAAGCAATAATTTATAATAATAATAATAATAATAATAATAATAATAATAATAATAATAATAATAATAATAATAATACTAGGTTTCGGACACTTTTGAAATCCAGAATGGATTGCAGCAAGGAGATGCACTTTCTCCTCTACTATTTAATTTTGTACTAGAACATGCCATTAAATCTTTAGAGAATGAGGAAGGCTTACAACTCAATGGTATTAATAAGCTGTTAGTTTATGCTGATGATGTAGTATTATTGGCCGATAGCGAGGAGATACTAAAGAACAACACGCACACACTATTGAGTAACACTAAGAAAGTAGGACTGGAAGTAAATATCAATAAAACTAAATATATGGTCACACGTAGAATTTCATTATTTAATGGAAATGGACAGCTAATGACAAATGAGGGAAATTTTGAGGAAGTGGCTGAATTCAAATACCTAGGAACAATAATCACAAATAGGAATGAGATGCACAAGGAAATTAAACATAGGTTCAATTCTGGAAATGCGTGCTATTATACATTGCAGAGACTCTTGATGTCCTAACTCCTTTCAAAAAACGTTAAAATGAAAATATATAAAACTATTATTCTACCAGTTATATTATATGGGTGCGAAACATGGAGTCTTACTTTAAGGGAGGAAAGGAGATTACAAGAATTTGAGAATAAAGTTCTAAGGAAAATTTTTGGACCAAAGAGAGATGAACAGACAGGTGAATGGAGAAGACTACTTAACAATGAACTACATGGTCTTTATAGGAAGCCAGATGTAATAAGAACAGTTAAGTCTCGTAGACTACGATGGGCAGGACATGTTGCACGTATGGGCAATGAAAGACTTGCATGGAAGCTTCTTGTAGGAAAGCCAGAGGGAAAACGCCTAGTTGGTAGACCAAGAATGAGGTGGGAGAATAACATTAACTATGATTGGAGGGAAGTAGATTATACAGGGAATGATTGGAAAGCATTAGCTCAGGATAGGGATGTATGAGAGCTTATGTCCGCGCGGCCATGAACCTACGGGTTCGATAGTGCCAGTGAGTAAGTAAGTAATAATAATACTACTAGGGGACACGCCATAGCGTAGTGGTTAAGGTTCTGCGCTACAAGCCGGAAGGTCGAGGGTTCGAGTCAGGTGGATCAGGATTCTTAAACTGACCCACTATGGCCCTGGGATCGACTCAGCCTCTAACTGAAATGAGTATCAGACGCTTGTTCTGGGGGTAAAGACGGCCATCACTGAGGGCTGACAACCCGGCTGACATCAAGTGCCAATTGTCCAAAAAATTGGGAGCCTTAACGTCCTACTATCCCAAGGGCCTCCTGAGCCATGTAGTGGGTGACTTTACCTTTTAATAATAATAATATTATTATTATTATTATGTTTATTATTATTATCATTAACATTATTATTATTCATTATTATTATTATTATTATTATTATTATTATTATTATTATTATTATTATTATTATTATTATTATTATTATTATTATTATGAGGATGTCAAATCACAGGATACCTAAAGGTGATATTAAATTTTGAAGCGGAGGGCAACAGAATAAAGGGGAGACCGAAAGAACAGTGGATTCAAGGAGTGCATTGTAATATGATGCCGAGAGGATTAACAGAAAGTGATGCAGATAATAGGGATTTATTGTGGAGTAAAATTTACAATGGGTTGTAGGATAACAACTGTATTGTAGAGAGAATAATAATAAATAAATAATAATAATAATAATAATAGTAATAGTAATAATAGTAATAATAATATTATTTTTATTATTATTATTATTATTATTATTATTATTATTAATGTTTACACGCGTATATGAATAATTTAATTTCTTGAAATGAGTAACGGATTTTGATATACGTATATTATATTACAGTAATTTATTTAATTTTATTATTTTGTGCAATGAAAGTATTGAAAGGATATAGTTTGAATTTGTTGCTCTCTTTGTAATTTGGGGATTACAGTTAGATTGAGGGGACTGCGTATGAAGACGTCACTAAACACAGCTAAAAGAAGTGATAATGTCGAGTGAAGAAAGTTTCTTATGAAAGCGAGGTTGACACTTCCTACAGACGGGCCCTGTAATAGCTGTTGTGGTTTTTCTCTGTAATTATGAATATTAACAAGATGGCTGCTTGAAAATAAGAGAAACTCCAGTTGCATCAAATAGATTCCAATCACGTACACTCTGTGCGTGAGGCTTTCTACAAATAAATGTGATTCCAAGTTCTTATCCATTATCGTAACAATTCAAATATACGACTGAAGGAGCCGACATATTTTACTCAAATACTTCTTTTTTCACATTTGAGGATATTTACTTGTCGTAAAACTACGACATGAAACAAACTTATTTATTTTCCTTCAGTCTGTCCGTAGCTGTGGCGTAGTTGGTAGAGTCCCTACTTTCCACTCCGGCGGCTCGGGTTCGATTCCCGACAGGGTAGGGGATTTTAAATCTCCACCTTGGGTCTGCGTGTGTGTCCTGTCCATGTGTGTATATGTGAGAATAAAAAAGAAAGTTAACAAAAAAGGTAAAACAAGAAGGAAAATCAGTGTAAACGAAGAGAGAGAGAGAGAGAGAGAGAGAGAGAGAGAGAGAGAGAGAGAGAGAGAGAGGAGATAGAGAAGGAAGCTAGATTGAATATGTATATTTGCACGCCGCGCCGTAGCTTAGTGGTTAAGGCACTGAGATACAACCCGGAAGGTCGAGGGTTCAAGTCCCGTTGCGGTCAGGATTTTTAAACTGACACAAACCTTCTGGTAGCACTATGGCGCTGGGGTCGACTCAGCCTCTATCGGAAATGAGTACTAGACTCTTGTAGTGGGGGTAAAGGCGGCCGTCACGCAGGGTTGACAACCCGGCTGACAACAAGTGCCGATTGTATGGAAAAAGTGGGAGCCTTAACCTCCTACTACCCCAAGGGCATCCTGAGGCCTGTTGTGGGATCACTTTACTTTACTTGACTATTTATCTCATGCCCCAAATGGGAGCCAATGACCAATCACATTTCACTGATTTTTTATTTACAACCAATCACAATCGTTTTTCACCTCGATTTTATCAGTTTAATTTTATCCAAACTCTTCCATTTTAACATTCTGCATAGGTCATAGCATTATTTTGCAGTGACTACATGTAGCTACCAGATTGTACATATAGTGCACGAAAGTAACCTTATCATGGTTGCGGGAGATAATATAAAAACATTTGTAGCAATTTATTATACCACAAAAAAGGAACCACTGTTTGCATTTTCTTAAACGTATTTTTTTCCAGGTAATAACGTTCCAGAAAAATGTAATTGACATATTTACATCATAGGACATCAGAAATTAATTAATATACAGTTTGATGTTTCATTTTTTCTCCACTAGGGTGCATTCTTACAATATTGCGATCATTTGGCGATAAATAATATGATATGGTTGCAGTGATAAACAAGTGAAACATAACTTTTCTCATTTGTTTTCAAACATCTCCGTTTACATTAAATACATAAATATTTTAAAATAAGTATATTTAAATAATGATTTGTGAGTAAACAGCTTAATTTTATTCGTTAAATAGTTCTAACTAATGCTACTCTTGATTTCAAATTCTCTAGATAAATTCACTCCTCACTTCGTGAGTCGTGAAGATAATTTTGAAATCACTCGTGGCATTACTTATGATAGATAGTATCTGAGGTGAGTTGGGTAAATGATCTGTATTTCAAGTGTCCTGCATTAAATACTGTAAATCTGAATAACTTACCATTCTCCTGAATTACTAGGGCATTCGATAATTAATGACAACACTGTTGTAAATCAGCGATTTTAGCGGTGACCATTGTAATCTTAGTATATTGTTGAACAGTCTATGTTGTATAAATCTGTAATATTGAAAATCTCGAAATAGCAATATTTTGTGAATACATTCGCAGTTATTCACATTTAGTAAGTAATACCACCCTAAAAGATGTTCATAAGTAATGCCACGAGTGATTTCCAAATTATCGATAAATTCACGACACACGAAGTGAGGAGTGAATTTATCTAGAGAATTTGGAAATGAAGAGTGGCATTTGTTAGGACTATTTAACGAATAAAATTAAGCTGTTTACTCACAAATCATTGTTTAACTATAGTTATTTTAAAATATTTATATATTTAATGTAAACGGCGATGTTTGAAAACAAATCAGAAATGTGAGGTTATGTTCATTCACTGCTGCTTGATCATATTATTTATTGCCAAATAAGATCGCAATATTGTAAGAGTGCACCCAAGTGGAGAAATAATGAAACACATCAAACTATATATCATAATCAACATTACGAGTTATTCATTTATTTTTTAGTAAACAACTCAGTAAAATCAAGGAATCTTTTCATTATTTGCTATATTCAATGTATTTGTTGGAGAAAAATAATCCTTTGACCTGTTCAGAACATTAAAAAGGAGGAGCTTTCTTTATCACAAAAGCAGGAGCTAATAAAGAGAAATCGATAAAGATCGAGGTGAAACACGACTGTCATTGGTTGTAAAACAACATTTATTGAAACGTGATTGGTCATTGACTAGCATTTGTGGCATGAGTTAAATAGTCAGTAGAATTTGTTTAGAAGGTGGAATTGGGAAGGTACTCGAATATCCATCAAATTCGCCAGACATGAGCCTTTGTGACCATGACTTATTCACAAAGATCGGACCGAAGAACCTCTACGAGGCATTCGATTTAAATCGCGAATTGATACTGAGGAAGCTCTAGATCGATCAGATGAGAGAGGTATATCCAAAAATGGAGCTGCAGATGAAGTTCGCAGTTTCCAAAGATTTGGAAACGTATAGTTGACTTTAACAGTGTGTTCTTTTAAGTACATACGTAGATCCACGACACGGGAAACACGACTTTACTTCCCTTTTGAAAGAAGCCTATCTAAAAGTTTAATTCTTGAAAAATTCTAACTACCCCTATCGGGTCGTATCACTATAAAGCCCGTGTGGCATGGGGCTTGTAACATTAACTAAAAGGGAGAGGTTAAACTAAGAATCAAACTAATAAAAATATCATTTTATAAAAGGATTAAATTATAACTGGAAAGAAAATTAACTACACGGATTAAAAGTCAGGTATTCTTCTTCTTCTTTGCCGTCGCTATTCGTCCCCAGTCGCTATCTTTCTCTATTCTGGCATTCATCAATATCTAAGTTTCTTGTTGTCATTGCCTCGTCAATGTCGTCACTCCAGTTGTGTCGTGGGCGACCTCGATATCATCTTTGAGATGGTATCTACTTTAATCCTTTATTAGAGAGTCTTTGTTCTTTCAGTCTATTGACATGACCAAACCAAACCATCTCATCTGAACATAATCATGTATATGTCTTCATTTCCATTCCTTCTGTCATCACATCATTTCGCAGTTTATCTAGACACGTTTTACATTAACACAGTCTCAAGAAATCCATTTCGGTGTTCAAGAGCTTCTTTTTATTTCAACTGTTTATGTCCCATACAACATAACACTTCAAACTAGAATCCTGTATATCCTATTTCCATTATTCCATAAAACAAAATTTAATGTAAATAATATGAAAGCAGTCCGAAATCCGAAGCTTATAACTGGGTGTTTTAGCAAAGATTATTTTTAAGTTAGTGGAGAGCTGGTCGACCACACAACCCCCAATCCGGAGGACTAGAGGTTCGATTTTGGGATCTCCTTCCCTTAGAGAAATTGCTTCCACTTCAGCTACAAGATCTCTCTTTATATTATTATTATTATTATTATTATTATTATTATTATTATTATTATTATTATTATTATTATTATTATTATTATTATTATTATTATTACTATTATTATTATTATATTATTACTATACTATTATTTTATTATTATATTATTATTGTTGTTGTCGTCGTCCCTTTGTTTTTTATCTTTTCTTTTCATCTCTGTTTCTTTCATCAATTTTTTTTTCTCGTCAATTTTATTCTCATAATTTTTTTTCGTCATTTTTCATCTTTTTTTCATCATTGTTTTTTTTATCATTTTTTCATCTTTGTTTTTTCATCATTGTTTCATCTTTTTTCATATTTGTTTTTTTATCGTTGGTTTTTTTATCATTGGTTTTTCCTTCATCTTTTTTTTCTTCATCATTGTTTTTTATCATTGTTTTTCTTTCATCGTTGTTTTTTCATCATTTGTTTTATCATTGCCAATAAGTTAAACCGTTTTATAAAAATAACATTATCATCATCATCATCTTCTTTCACGGATTAGATCTTTCCCTGTTTCGATATTACATTGTTCAGTCCAGTGTTTTCTTGGTCTTCCACCGATCTTCGTCCTCCAGGATTATACATCAGTAACATGTAATTCCGTCCGATTTATTCATGTGAGATTGCTGAGAAAGATCTTTATACATGGTGGGTTTCCAGCCCGACGCACAACTCCCAAGCTGGAGGTCCAGAGGTTTTCTGCTGGGGTCCCTTTCACTTAGGTTGTCTTCTCCTCGGATGACGAGAATCCTGTTTCCGGGTTTATTTTTGGAGTTTTCCTTCTCATGAACCCTTACTAATACTCACACCTGAGGTAAAGTGTGTTGTTTTCTTTTTTTTTTATCGACGGCCATGTCTAGATACGCCGTATTCAGTTAAAGCAGGGCCTTCTCTTACAGGATGTGGTTCTTCATTATTTATGGATTGTGATATAAAAATGACATACAATTAATAGCATTTCAAACCGAAGTAAACATTAAAGAAAATAGGACAAAATTATAGCCTGTAACCGAATCTTGGATCTTTAAAGGTCCAAACATAAGAAGAGGAGAAATGAAATAGGCATATAAAAATCCTGATTACATAAGGTCAGACTACGAAATAGAATAACTGAAAACAATTTCAGTCCTGATAAAAATATAAAATTATAATCTAAATGGCTATAATACGTGGACAGAATTTCAGAAGACAAATTATCAAATATTTTAGAAACGACAAATAATAGGAAATAGATAATGAGGGCGTCCCACGAAGAAATTACGTGACCTGAACCTCAAGAGAGACAAAAACAGGCCAAAACGTGGCCTAAATAAATGACTGGTAGATGATGATTTTTATTATTATTGACAATACATTTAATTTAGAGACAAAGCGGTAAATTGTATGCATTCGCCTCCCTAACATGAGATACACCTCCAAGACGAGACCTTTGCAAATGATGTCACAATGTTTAGAAACAATGATATACGATCGTAGCATGCGCTGTGGGAAAAAAAGTTGAGAAAGGTTAAATGTCATTAATCACATTTTTATTAAGACGCTATTGCACAGACTCTAAAATGCATTATCGAATTTATTATGCATTTTAAACGATAATATTTTACATAATGTTATTAATCAGAAATGCTACACCTGAATCATTCATAACTTTGAACCGAAAGTGCCTTTTGCGGTTCAGTTATCATCTTCGTGCTCCTTCCCGCTTACGAACATTTGTGAAGCCTGCCAATGTTTCCTGTGTTCCGTGTGGTTACCCCTTCCTTCTTTACCCTTTCCATTGCGCATCTTGGTAGCGCACATCCCTTCTCCTGGCGAACCTGATATATGCTCGGCAATCTCAGTGGACTTGAACAGTCAGTCGATCGGCCTAACAAGTGGCGTTTGGGTTCTGTACGAGTGGATTCAGTGTTGGAATCCTACTCTGGTGTACCATGCAAAGGGCGAAGTTAGCATGGTAATGCAGAAGATAAGCATGTGGATTGTAAACCGAAGAATGGTTGGATTTAATTTAATCTAAGTCAGCATGGAAGAAGGATTTCCGATTCTGCTTAGAGACGTATGAGTGTGATTGTTGGAATGGTATGTCGTTATCTTATTATGTTTTGTTTATTATTGGGGTTTGATTGATTGTTCCAAGATATAGTTCTGTTATTTATATTACTTTATTTTTTATAATAATCCACACTTATTTTGTATTAAAAACCAATATTTTATGTTACGCCCCTTGTTCTTATTTAAAGAATAGCCATTGTTCTCTATCCCATAACGAAATTAGTTCAGTCCATGCAAATTATAATCAGTGTTATATTCATATGCATGTTCAAGTGGAAAAAGAAAGATGAATGGTTAGCCGCCTTCTATGGGCCCGAGGCAGGCTGTTTTGTTGTAAATAACTTCGTTGAATGTTTGGAACCCTTTACTAAGTACAGCAGTATCATAACCCAGCGATCCCGGAAGGTAGCAGTAACGTATTCGTATTCGTACTCTTTCTCTCTCTCTACGTACAAAATGATTAAGCAGCACTTGGTTGGTTCTACCAAGTCGCTACAAAATGGTAGCAGAGCGTGGTTGGTTCTACCAAGTCGCTACAAAATGGTTTCTCAGAGCGTGGTTAAGGGTTTTTTTTGGGTTTAATTGCGCCCAAATGGTAACAAAGTGTTTACTTTGTATTTTTCATATTGAAAGATATGCTGTACTTATGTTGAAGTTATTAAGTACTGGTTTACGTGTTTGTTGTACATTACGTAAACATTGATTCATCTTTCTTCGTTCCAAAACAGAGACTGATTTATGCAAGTAATACTACGTTCGCTTATTGTTGTTTACATCTTGTGTCTATCATACTTTATAAACATGCCTAGCTGGGTGGATGTAATATCCAGAGATAAGCTCGTTTGTGAATTAGGCCTGCTAGGTATAGAGGTTGAAGGTGATGTAAACACATTACGTCAGCGGCTTAAAAATTACATGAATTCTCTCTCCCAGCCTGAACAAATATTAATAAAGCGTAAGTTCATTGTAGATGGTGCAACCCAAGAAGATTATTTGGCAGAACAACACAAGAGCATGAGTGATCGTAGACTTAGTTCTATTAAAGATTTATCTAGTGGAACTGTCTCCAACCTTTCTTCTTTTATGGAGCAGAATAATCAACGGCTTTTCCGAGAGTTGATTGGAAAGGTAGATCCCTGTGATGGTGAAGATAAGGAATCGCTAGTGGTCTTCCTCATCAAAATTAACTCGATTTTCGAATTGAAATTGGTTTCCGATGAGTATTTTGTAAACTCGATTTTGAGTTGCATCGGAGGAATTTTATTGAAAATCTGGAGTGAAATTGTTAAGTTGAGATTCTCTTGGATGGAAAGTTTAGAACATGTGAAGTGTTCATTGTTGCCTCCTAGATTGTTGGAAGACTTTTGGATTAAATTTGTGTCACGTCGATTCCAAATGCCTAAGGAATCTTTGTTGGAGTTTATCTCCAATGTGCAAGGAGCTTCACTTGTGTTGAATCCTTCATTTTCAGAAGAGAAGTTAATTGATCTTATTCTGCAAAATATGTCCCCGGCTACTAGACAGCATTTGATTTTTGCTACAAGACCTCAGAATGTAGCCGAAATGTGTCTCTTAGCCAGAAAAGTGGCGGATTTTGAAATTGCTGAAAGACAGAGGGACTTTAGTGAAAGAAGTAAAACCGACAATTTAAGTAAATCTAATACTTCGACGAATCGTCCTTCTGGGTATTCAAAAAAGAATCTACAGTGTTGGAAATGTCAGCGGTATGGGCATTTGTCCAGAGAATGTCAATCTTAGTTTACGTAGTTTGTTTATATATGTATATATTTTCGTTTGGGATAGTAGAATGTATTACTGATGAACAACGCATCGGAAAACTTATGTTCAAATGGTCTGAACCCTATGTTGTAAAACGCTTGCTAACACCAGTAACTCTGGAGTTAGAAAACGTCAGTGGCCATGTCAAATTGTGTAACGCTACGAGTAATTCCAAGTTTGTTTTTTTTTTTTTTTTGAATGAAAAAAGTGGAATGTCAAAGCTATACTTTGTATTACGACACATGTTAAATTAAGCATATCTATGGTTCTGCTTTCCTGTTTTCGCCTGTTCTTTGTTTCAGTTTGTATGCTTACCTTTCCTTAAACATTGGCAGTTCTACAGTCTATATGCCTGGAGTGTTCGGCAGTCGAGCGCTTGGAGGATCCGGCCGACCCCCGAGTGCCCAGCTGACCGACATAGTGGCTTTGGAACTATGGATTCCTGGAAAGCGGTGGAACGGGATTGCGATCCGGCAATCCGAGGATTATCGTCACCCGAGTCTTCACCTGGAACGCCGCAATGTTGTGCTATGGCGGCTGAATCAAATTGGAGTCTATTTTTCAGCGCTGGAATAGTCTACATGAAAGCAGGTGTGGTGATCGTGATATTGGGGACGATGGAAGATTTGCTTTGAAGTTACCGCTGGAATCCAATAGTGCTTATGTTCCCCTCCCAACGTGGGATTGCTTCTCTGGACTTTATTTGGAAGTCTATGGACTTTTTCTTTTTACCCGGAGGGTGTAGTGTAGCGGGAGCTATTGAACCGAAAGTGCCTTTTGCGGTTCAGTTATCATCTTCGTGCTCCTTCCCGCTTACGAACATTTGTGAAGCCTGCCAATGTTTCCTGTGTTCCGTGTGGTTACCCCTTCCTTCTTTACCCTTTCCATTGCGCATCTTGGTAGCGCACATCCCTTCTCCTGGCGAACCTGATATATGCTCGGCAATCTCAGTGGACTTGAACAGTCAGTCGATCGGCCTAACAAGTGGCGTTTGGGTTCTTTACGAGTGGATTCAGTGTTGGAATCCTACTCTGGTGTACCATGCAAAGGGTGAAGTTAGCATGGTAATGCAGAAGATAAGCATGTGGATTGTAAACCGAAGAATGGTTGGATTTAATTTAATCTAAGTCAGCATGGAAGAAGGATTTCCGATTCTGCTTAGAGACGTATGAGTGTGATTGTTGGAATGGTATGTCGTTATCTTATTATGTTTTGTTTATTATTGGGGTTTGATTGATTGTTCCAAGATATAGTTCTGTTATTTATATTACTTTATTTTTTTATAATAATCCACACTTATTTTGTATTAAAAACCAATATTTTATGTTACGCCCTTGTTCTTATTTAAAGAATAGCCATTGTTCTCTATCCCATAACGAAATTAGTTCAGTCCATGCAAATTATAATCAGTGTTATATTCATATGCATGTTCAAGTGGAAAAAGAAAGATGAATGGTTAGCCGCCTTCTATGGGCCCGAGGCAGGCTGTTTTGTTGTAAATAACTTCGTTGAATGTTTGGAACCCTTTACTAAGTACAGCAGTATCATAACCCAGCGATCCCGGAAGGTAGCAGTAACGTATTCGTATTCGTACTCTTTCTCTCTCTCTACGTACAAAATGATTAAGCAGCACTTGGTTGGTTCTACCAGGTCGCTACAACTTAACTCACTGGCACTATCGAACCCGTAGGTTCATGGCTGCGCGGACATAAGCTCTCAATACATCCCTATCTTGAGCCAATGTTTTCCAATCATCCCCTGTATAATCTACTTCCCTCCAATCATAGTTAATGTTATTCTCCCACGTCATTCTTGGTCTACCAACTGGACATTTTCCAGTTTTCCTCTGGTTTTCCTATAAGAAGCTTCCATGCATGTCTTCCATTTCCCATTCGTGCCACATGTCCTGTCCATCGCAGTCTACGAGACTTAACTGTTCTCATTATATCTGACTTCCTATAAAGAACATGTAATTCATTGTTTTTCAGTATTCTCAATTCACCTGTCTGTTCATCTCTCTTTGGTCCAAACATTTTCCTAAGAACTTTATTCTCAAATACTCGTAAATCTCCTTTCTTCCCTTAAAGTAAGAGTCCATGTTTCGCATCCATATAATATAACTGGTACAATAATAGTTTTACATATTTTCAGCTTAATGTTTATTTGAAAGGAGTTGGGAAGTCAAAAGTCTCTGTAATGCATAATAACACACATTTCTAGAATTGAGCCTATGTTTAATTTCCTTGTGCATCTCATTCCTGTTTGTGATTATTGTTCCTAGGTATTTGAATTCAGCCACTTCCTCAAAATTTCCCTCGTTTGTCATTAGCTGTCCATTTCCATGATATAATGTATTTCTATGTGTAACCATATATTTAGTTTTATTGATATTTACTTCCAGACCCAATTTCTTAGTGTTACTCAGTAGTGTGTGCGTGTTGGCCTTTAGTATCTCCTCTCTACCTCCCATTAGTATTACATCATCAGCATAAACTAACAGCTTATTAATACCATTGAGTTGTAGGCTTTCCTCATCCTCTAAAAATTTGATGGTATGCTCTAGTACAAAATTAAATAGTAGAAGAGATAGTGCATATCCTGCTTCAACCCATTCTGGATTTCAAAAGTGTCCGAAAACTGTTTGCCAACACGCACCCTACTCTTTGTGCCATTTAGACACATTCGTATAAGTTTAAGTAACTTTTTAGGAATTCCGAACTCTAGCAGGATACTATATAACTTCTCCCTCTTAATTGAATTGTATGCCTTTCTGAAGTCTACGTATAGTTGATGTACAGTACCATTATATTCCCATTTATTTTCTAAAATCTGTCTTAATCTAAAAATCTGATCTGCTGTAGACCTGTTTCTTCTAAATCCACATTGATGAATCTCCTAGAATGTCATCAATATAAGGAGTAAGTCTGCTTACTAATATATTTGTTAGAATTTTGTACGAAGTTGAAAGTAATGAGATGTCCCTATAGTTGTTGCAATCAGATTTATTTCCTTTCTTATAAATTGGTACGATTTTCGATTCTTTCCATTCACCTGGAAGAGCTTCTTTTTCCCAAATCATATTAAGCAACTGGCGTATCTTGTCTATAAAGTTTTCTCCCCCTGATTTTATCAATTCTGCTGGGATCTCATCTGAACCTGATGCTTTATACAGCTTCATTTTTCTATCGCCATTTCAACCTCTAATGCACTTGGTTCTACAATTAGCATTTCTGCTGTCTGTAAATTATTCTCTTCTTTATCCTGTTCTGTATGTACATTTAATAGTTGATTAAAGTAACTTTTCCATCTATTTAATATACTTCTGGAATCTGCCATCATATCCCCAATTTCATTCCGAATTATGTTTGTTCTAGCCTGAAACCCTTTCTTCTCTATCCTAATTCTCAGATATAATTCTCTAATGTTCTATTTTTGGCATTCATTTCAAGATCATCAATCGTCTCTCTCATATATTCCCTCTTTTTACTCTTTAGTATCCTCATGGTTTCCCGTCTAACACTACCCAATTGCTCCAAATTTACCTTATTTGGCTCATGTAACCATTTCATTTTTTGCTTGCTCTCTTTTCTTTACAATTATTCATAAATGAAACAAAATAAATTACCTATCTGGGAAATATTTTGGTAAATTTATAAATCTAAAATTTTTGTATAAACTAAAGTAATACCATTTGCAATTGAATTAGTAAACTTCTACAGAAAACGCAATAACACAGTTTTGTTTCCGCACTTTATTTAGGCACATTCACCAGGCTGTGTATTTCTACTATTGTGTTTGTAATATGTGATTTAATAGTAACTAGTTGTTACCCGGCGTGCGCTGCCGCGCCTAAATAAATGAAATGTGTTTTTACGCGTAAGTTCAGATGAATAAGTAAATAGAAAAATAATTATAAATTTATATCGTAATTATTTTAAGATACCTCGTGTTGATTATCTTTTGTCACCCGGGAATCTACTTATCCCGATCTTCATGGCATAAATGAGCAGAAAGACAAAATTCTTATTATGAGTTATCCGTAAAAGGAATACCCGCCGTGCGCTGCTACGCTTGGCCGGGAATCTACTTATCCCTATCTTCTTGGCATCAATGAGAGACAAGAATGGTTATTGTGAGTTATCCGTAAAAGATAAGCATATGCTGTCGCCGACTTTTTTGTAGAGTTTTTTTGAGACCTTCAATTCTGTGTACATTAATTTCGTGTATTTGTTAAGGTTTACGTTTAAGCGTCCAAAAAGCTACTTTTCTCACGTTTTTTACTCAATGGGTGATTTTTAAGGGTTAAGGGGTTGAGTAATACAACTCTCTTATAGGATATAACTATCCCGGAAAACTCCTGAACATTTTGCAATAAGCCCCATCAAAATCGGATGAACGGTATGGCAGCGCATTAAATACGAACAAACATTAATGAATTCTTATATATTAGATTATGTTATGAAATAGTGGTCCTGGCAAAAGGATTCTGGTGATGAATTCCAACCCAGCATTTGCAGTGACGAGTTCGGAAATACATGAAAAATCTAAGGTTGTTTGATACCGAGGTTTCAACCCTGTACTTCCGAGTACGAGCTTTAACCAACTCGCTGGATGGCAATATTTTGATAAATTTGTAAATCCAAATTTACTGTATAATTTAAAGTAACACACTTAAAATTAAATCAGCAAACATCTATATAATAGTAATGTATAAGCCTAGAATATGATATATTAGATGGAAATATTTTATGTGTAAGTTGAAATGATTATGCTCAAATCCATAGACCAGGACATAATTTTTCAACGAATACACGAAAGTCTTCCATCCTTGCATGTTACTCCTATTTTATTTTATACTGTGTTAAATTTCTTACCTTGAATTTAATTAATGAAACTGTGTAAATAAGATTTCGGGTGTTCTATTATGATGCTCACTTTAGGGCCGTCAATTTAGTATGCCATATCAAATATTATTTGCAAGACCAGCCTCAGGTCTAGTGGTTAGCGTTTCTGACAACAGTTCATGAGGTCCCGGGTTCGATTCCCGGTAAAATCATGGGAATTTTTCCTTAAGGGGAATTATTCCTGTGGTTGCCCATGGTCTGGAATTTAGGTTAACTTTAGGTTAAGAACTTTCCTGGTGCTTCATTGTCATTTATCACTCATCACATCATCAGGGTAACGTAACTCCGCCTTACAGGTGCCGCAACCTAAGAAATGCATTACAATTCCGCTAATGCTAGAGGAGAAAGCCAGAAATGTCATAAAAGACAACCTGGTGGCATTAGACAAAACATATTATTTGCAATGGTGTATTTGGTGATCTACTGAAATCGTTTGTTGAATTATTTCCGATTTTGGAAAAGAATAGATCAATACATGGTTTTAACTAAAATATTATATTGAGCAGAACTTATTAAGTAAATTCAACAATTTTTGTAACGTCAAGTTAATTATCGGAGTTGCGCGACATTCAGTTTTTCCTTGGAAAAAAAAAAGTGATGTATTCTGTTTTCTGTACTTTGAAAGGTTTCTCTTTATAGTAACGTATAACGTAGGCCATGAAATTGTTTTAAGAGTAAGCAACGCCTATGTGAAGGTAATGGGCCTGAAATTACTGATCCGGGTTGATATGTACAGAGTGCGGTGTAAGCCAGTTAATCACTGCACATGGGAAAAACTCAGATTGGTTAAAACTGGTGTTTGAATACGGGACCTTCAGAATATATTCTCAAACATTGCTGCTTGACGTAATTTGCTAACTAGGAATACATCTTGTCAAATATCATGTCTATAAAAATATAATAATTTGTATTTGCTTGTTCGGTAAACTGACTTATGCTGCATCTTGTACATTGTTGTTAATATTATTTGTGTTAAAATAAGTCATATACACGCGACATTTTAGCTTTTATGTTGGCTAAAATTTCATGCGGTAAAGAGTCTGAGAATACAATCATTTTAACAAAGTAAACATATCAAATTCGACATAATTAGTACAAAATAAAACATATGACAAATGGCATATTAGAAAATTTCATTAGCTGATTTTAAACTCCAAATTCAGGACTCGTACGCTATCATCTGAGACAGTTCGCTCGGATGGAACAATCTTCTACGTCCCTAAAAGGGAAATAGTTACTTGCTGATTGTAATGGGAAATATAAATGATGAGTTATGGATTAACGTTTGGATGCTAGAGTGAATCGGCACGAAATTGGTGTTCAGTAAGGCGAGAAATTGATTTTCACTTCTTTTCCCTCAAAACTCCAATTTTATTATGTGAATTTCATAAAGAACTAAACAGGGAAGTAAAAAATATGACTACATATTGAAATCCTCTAATGACAAAATTAAGAATGCAATGAAAATATCGGTAGTTGCAGTTCATAAATATGAAATAAATAGCCTAGGACGATGTAATTTAACATTTTCCAATAATGTTATTTTAACACAGTTCGAATAATGGATCATATTATAATGATATTGTGGAAAGAAAATTAATGTCTGAACCAGGAATCGAACAGTGGACCTCTAGTTCTCCCTACTAGTGTGCAGCCCACTACATTTCTGGTTCAGACATTAATTTTTCTTTTCACAATATCATTATAATATTATAATATGATCCATTATTGGAACCGTGTTAAAATAACAATATTGGAAAGCGTTAAATAACATCGTTTACTGCTTATAAAAGGGTGTTCTAAAATTCTCAAATATCGATACTTCTAAACGAAGCCGGCCGTTGGCGATGGTAGTGACACCTACCTGGCAGCGGACGAAACGAGAATTATAGATTTGTATATGTGGAAAGAATTGTTAATGTTTGTGCCAAGTCTAGAATGATGGTAGTGGGCTGCACATTAGTACGGAGAAGTAGAGGTCCACGGTTCGAATCCTGGTTTAGACATTAATTTTTCTTTTCACAATGTAATTATGTTATAATATGATCCACCTTCCCTAGGGAAGAAAACTAATTACTGCTTATAAAAGTGGTGGTGTAAAATTCTCAAATATAGATGATGTAATTTACTAAGTATATTGTTATGAATGGATTGTTGACGTTCCCATTTCTAACCTCGTTCGTTATCAAACAAAAAAATGAGCACCTGAAATGAATATTTCCTAATTAACAATAAATCAAATTATTACGACTTTCATCTGTTCCTCTGTCATCGTAATAATCTACATTAAAACATTTTTTGCGCGATAGTGCATTTTGTCGTACTTTCAGTAATGACAACCGCGATAGAAAGTTGAACTTCCTACGTTTCGGGGTTGTCAACCTAAATAACTATACTGTAATAAAATAACTATACTGTATTATTACATATTACAAATCGCTTGTGGGAAGTAAAACCACTGCCCTCTATGTATACTACATACAATGTATATACAAAAAATATCCAAAAGGTAGTGTTGATATATGTATACATTATACGAAACAAATCTCTGCATTTTAAATGAACTTAACTTTATTTGAAACAACACAAAACAATAAATATGTGCTGGCCGCCATTTTATCACTGAATTGATGCCACGGCCTCCTGTAGTTTCAACTAATAAACATTGTCCACATTGTTAACGTTAATCAGTTGTTTATAATATTTCCAACAAAGATGTTATTATTTTACTATTATTTATTATTTTGAAAACACCATCGCACAAAAAAATAATGTACAATGCACGTTTGTGAAGTGTTTTACAGAATCTCGGTAATTAAAAACCTCGCTATCGCTCGGTTTTTAAACATTTTCCTCGCATCTGTAAAAATCACTTCCCAACCTCGCTTCGTAATATACTATTGTTCTTTCCTACACTAATAATGACCTAATTATGAATCCGTTTTTAGGGATTTCATTGAAAACGGGATGTAATTGCTCAACTTACTTCCCTAGTGAAGAAAAGTAATTAACTTAATTAATAACGTAAAAATGTTACCTTAATTAGTACTTTTCATATATATATATATATATATATATATATATATATATATATATATATTTGGACTTTGTTGGTAACAGAAAATGAATCGCAGCATTCATCGCTTCCTCCATATCACAATTAATCATGTATGTAAATAATTTGCAGTCTAAAACTGCTATTTAAAATGTCTGCCAGTAATTCAGACAACCATAAACAATTGCAGTTGTTTTATTAACATTCCCTTGCTGTCAAACAATTTAACTCTTCAAACCAAGATATAAATTCACACGAAATACAAAAATTAAATATAATTATTAGTAGAGGAGTGTACGCAATTCAGGAACTTTCAAGAAACAAATTTACAATCAATTATATATCATAATCATCGTAGCACTACGGTCCAAAGTGAACCTTTTCTTCTCTCACAAATAGTTCACCATCTCACTGTTCCGAGGCTGTTGTATGAGCTTCTCAACTATGTATTTTTTTAACGGATGTGAGAATGTCAACCCCATACACCAACCCCCAATCCGCAGGACCAGGGCCAGGTATCTCTTTTTGTCTGGGTCATCGTCTTTGACCTGTCTAGCATGGGACGTCCTACTAGAAGCTACGCTACCGCCAGCATAGCTACCAGTCATTTGATCACTTGGACTATGGAAAAGAGCTCTGAGAATTTAATTAACACTTTTGAAATAAATATTTTGAGGATATATCTTCTTCTTCACTTCACGGGCTAGGCAAATTGCCTGTTCCGCCTCACAGTTGTTCTGTCCATCTTTTCACTGGCCTTCCTACATTCCTTGAACCTCTTGGCTTGTAGTTGAATGCTGCTCTTGGTAATCTTGATACATACATTCTTTCCACATGTGTAAACCATTTCTCTCTATATTCTCTGATTTTCTCATCCAATGGATATGTATTTAACTTTGTTCTTATATCTTCATTCCTTATCCGATCCAATCTTGTGCAGCCTTTTGTTCTTCTAAGGAAGTTCATTTCTGCGCTTTGTATTCTACTTTGCAATTTTTTGGTCATTACCCAAGTTTCGCTCCCATGTGTAAACCATTTCTCTCTATATTCTCTGATTTTCTCATCCAATGGATATGTATTTAACTCTGTTCTTATATCTTCATTCCTTATCCGATCCAATCTTGTGCAGCCTTTTGTTCTTCTAAGGAAGTTCATTTCTGCGCTTTGTATTCTACTTTGCAATTTTTTGGTCATTACCCAAATTTCGCTCCCATAAAGTAATGCAGGAACTGCCAATGTTTTATAAAACTTCAATCTAGTATCTTTTTTTTGTTTTATTCTTTAATGTTTTATGTATAGTTCCGCATATCATTTGAAATTTCGACAGTTTCATATGTATGTCTCTTTCAGTTTTTGTGTTTATAGTAAAATTACAACCCAAATAATTAAAATGTGTTACTCGTTCCAGAGATTTGTTGTCTATTATGATTTTTGATCTTATATGATCGTTTCCCCAAAATGCCATTATTTTTGTTTTTTCTTTTGATATTTTGAAATTATATTCTTGGAATAACTGATTTAATTGATGTAAAGAGTACTGCAAACTATTTTCATTTTCTTGAATAATAACCACATCGTCAGCATACATTAAAACGTTTAATATTTTAAAACGGTCCATTCTTATACCTATATTAACAATACTTTTCCAATTTTGGATGATGTCATTAATATATAGATTAAAAAGGGTAGGTGATAAACTACACCCTTGTCTTACACCTCTATTTATTAAAATAGATTCGGTCTTCGATGTGCCTATATCCTTTTGAGGATATATGGACCAGTAAAAGAGAATGTAATATGGATAATGAGGTATAATGACATCTATGACCTTTTTAAGGAACCTGACATATAAACTCTTGTGATATTAAATAAAATGCAATGGGTCGGACACGTTAAAAAAAATGGATAAGGAATGCATACCTAAGAAAATGATGACGGAGGAGATTGGAAGCGGCCAATAGGAAAAGCTAAGAAAAGATGGATGGACTCAGTGAAGGAAGAATATCATCAAATTCTGAACTGAAGGAACTGGCATAAAGAGCACTGGATAGAGAAGATGGTGGTCTCGCATCAAGAAGGCCCGGCTCATTATGGGCTGTAGCGCCATTGGAAGAAGATATATATATTATATCCCCTGTTCTCCTTGTAGATCTTAAATATGTGGTGCTGCCCTGCATGCTTCCTTCGACTGGACCTTGCCAACGCATACGCGCACAGGATTTCCCAATGGGACTATCACACTGAAAACAGAAATCGCCCAAAAATCCTTGGAAACAAGAAATCCTAGACAAAAAATAATATCAAGGGTTGAAGAGGGAATAATAAGTCCCTAAAACAGGAAGGGACAGACTCCGGGGCCGGCCCCTTCTGCACTCGTAAGGGAATAGCCTGGACTGGGAACCGTCTGAATTCAGGTTCGGTTGGTGGAGTGAGAACAATTTATCGACGTAGTTTCGGTCTATCCACGGACCTGGGTTCGGGGGAGGAACATGGTCTGGATACACCTTCCAATCCTACACCTAATTGTAGAACTTACACTCACCAAAGGACTTACAAGCCACCATACTGAGTCCACAGACTGGGCACAGAAAACAAAACATAAGACGTATTCAGATGATGTCGATCTTGTCCATGTAGATTTTGAAATGTGAAGTTTGAAGTAGTAAACATACAATCGTTATAGCACTGAAACAGTGCACCTCAATATATGGATTCATTAAGGGAGCGATGGGTGAAATTTTCGATATTTTTGGTCAAATTTAGCAATTTTTGTTTTTTGCATTAAAACATACTACGTGCCTTAAAGTATAAGTTGGCGAGGTTTCAGTGTCCTATGGCACACTTGTAAGTCTCCCTAATGACTGTAGGAGGGCATGTATGCTACATTCTAATTTAACTGCATGCAAACTTTCAAATTGGCTTTTCCACACTTTTATTTTCATTGCATTTTAATACATTCAAATCAAAATAGCATTGACAATTTTAATGATAGATACACGAAATTTTAACTGCATGTCTCACACACTATGGTTAATAATTTCATGCATGGATTTTGAAACAACGTTGATAGTTTTTTAAATGAAAAATAAAATGTGTAGTAATTTTAAAAAGAAAAAAAAATCATATGCAGAGGATATATATATTCTTCCTTTATTATAATCATATAGAAACGTTAATGCATAGCGTTGTTCTAAATAAGTCAGTGGTCGTGTAGAAAACAATTCAAAAATTTTACTAAAAAATTATGGGACTAAAAATTTTAATATGCAAATTTTAAAATGGATTTTAACTCAAAAACCTTTAAGCTTAGAAGGATAAACTTTAATATAATATTGCTATTATGGCATCAATGTGTGTACAAAAAATCAAGTATGTAGCTTAAAAAAAATGTAGAAAATAGAAATTTCAGCCATTAATACTTTATATATGGCCTACTGATTCTTTTCTTGAACCTACAGAAGTATATAGTATGGATTCTGAATCAACCTGTGTATTTAATAGTGATTCACTGTTTTAAAATAAGCGATAAAGATGAGCGCAATACAATGTTGTATAAGGAAGTACACTTGATACGTTTAGCAAAGGTTGCGATGTTATCGTGCAGTTCGCAAATTTGTGCGCCAAGTTTCAGAGCGTGACGTGAAACGCAAAGGCGTAGGTTTAAATGTCACGACAAATTTAACAGAATACTTTATACGCCTCCTATTCACATGTGTACATTTTCTCATGAAAACTATAGCATTGTGTTATTAAAAACAAATAAGTGATCTGCCCGAGTATGTGTTTTATTTAGTACTAGCTAATACCCAGCCTAAATTAATGAAATGTGTTTTTGTGTATAGTTGAATAAATAAAAAGAAAATAATTATAAATTTGTATCGTAATTATTTTATATAACCAGTGCTGATTAAGCGACGTAGCCTGGGAATCTACTTATCCCGATCTTCTTGGCGTAAATAAGCTGAAAGATAAAAAAATAAAGGTTATTATCCGTAAAAGAATGACCGCCGTACGTTGCTACGTATACGCTTGCTCGTGAGTCTACTCATCCCGATCTTCTTGGCATCAATGAACTGAAAGACAAACATTATTATTGTGAGTTATCCGTAAAAGATACACATTATGGTGTCGCGGACTTTTTTTAATAGATTTTTTGAGGTATTCAATTCTGTGTACATTAATTTGGTGTATTTGTTATGGCTCAGGCAGCGTGACTTTTTTTTTTCCGGCCCTATATTACTAGGGTGTCCCGCGCCGTAGCCGAATGATTAAGGCAAGAAGCCTTGACACAAAGCTACGGGACTTGCGCTGGTTCGATTTCCCATGGTGGAAGATTTTTTCTCATGGAATTTCGGCCAGTATGGGACCAGTGCCCACCCAGCATCGTGAGGCATTTGAGTAGCTACAATAAGTAGCGACTCCTGGTTGAAAAAAGCAGCTATAATGGCTGGGGGATGCGATATGCTGACCACATGTCACCTCTATACTGGCTAGATGATCGTCCACCTCTGTGATTAACACATGTGTATGTGAAGCCAGCAGCTGGCTGGTAGGCTTGGAGTTTTATATTACGTGGGTAATATGTTATCTACGTTTATTGTCCCAGAAAAATTCTCTAAATGATGAAAAAAAAAACACTTTCAAATCGGTCAAGTAGTTTTTGAGTCCTTAAAGGACAGATAGACGGACAGACGGACTTGCACTCATTTTTATGTATAAAGATTTGTTTTACTTCTAAGGCAAAAACTTCAATACCTTTGTTGATTTCGAGAACTAAAAGCATAATGCTTATTTTAGTTATGCATTAGACTGTCCTCCTTTCTGTCTGCACGAAACTACCCATCTCTACGTTTGTGTTTCGATAAATAACAGCTATCAAGACAAACTGCGCGGTTATATTTCCTGGTTATCATTAGGGGTACAATTATTACTTCGTTTATTTTTTGTCAGTAATGTATTTTTGTTGTATACTTTATATAAGCTTAATGCATTGCAAATTTCCAAAGACTAAGCTTAGAATTACTGCAAAATACATGTTGAGAAAGTAATATGTTATGTATTTTACAGTTAATAATACCTTACAAGGAAACTGTCAACCATGGCTTGCCGAAATCTACCTTGACATGCCTTCTAGAGAAGCATTGTGATGCAGGCCTACCAAAGCCGTGTCCAAAAAAATATTTGCCGTTTTTAACTGCAAGGCATTAAAATCCATTTTGAAATATCTCATTTAAACTATAGTAATACAGATCGTGAATTAATAGATTGAATAACTCTCATTATCTGCCGTCCTTGCCGCGTCCCGCCTTACTCAACTCCGCTATTTACTTATACAGGAAGTCCACCTGCTACGTACAATGGATTGCCATTGCTGGATTCTGGCTTCTATTTCTGTGCCTTTCAGTTAAAAACGGCAGATTGTTTTTGGACACAGCCTTGGTACATCACAACGCTTCTTTGGGAGTAATTTCAAGGTAGGTTTCGGCATGCAATGGTTGGCAATTATTTTGTTAGACTTCAATGGCATAATGTAAAAGCTACCATTATTCAACTAAGAGAAAATAGTAAACGCTTTTTAGTATCGCCCGAGAAGAATTTTATATATCTGTGGCTCTAGCGTTTGACGCCACTCTGAGTATTAAACTTAAAAGTACTATATCATCATCATGATCCAGGGATTAAGCCTGTTGGCTCGTACCGGTTTCATGAAAGCTAGAATTGTTAAAATTGTTCAGACCATCTTCTGTGTGGGCGTCCAACGTTTCTCTTTCCGTGCGGTTTATAATTTAGCAATAATTTTGGAAATCTTCCTTCTGGCATTCTATCAATATGTTCTTTCCAGGCGTTCCTATATTTAATTATTCGGTCTGTAAGTTAAAGCTGAAGTAGATAGCAGGTTAGTACAAGCACGAAGATCCATAAAAATGTTGAATGGAGTACTGTGGAGTAGGACCATGTCAAACCACACGAAGAGGAGGATTTTGAAGTCTGTTGTGGAAAGCATAATGACATATGGTGCTGAGGGATGGACTTTGGTAGAGGGACAAAAAACTAAGATCTTGGCAGTGGAGATGGATGGAATAAGACGCAGTGCCAGGGTGTCCAGGTTGGAAAGAAGAAGAAATGAAGAAGTGAGGCAGATGATGGATATGGAGGAGACAGTGGTGGAAAGGATCGAAAGACGAGCTCTTCAGTGGTATGGCCATGTCAGGAGAATGGAGGATGATAGGTGGCCCAGAACTCTTTTGGAATGGTCACCTTCTGGTAGAAGGAAACGGGGCAGGCCAAGAACAACTTGGAGAGGAGAGATCCATAGATTGATGAACGACCGAGGTCTGGAGGAGGATGAATGGCGTGATCGGCAAGAATGGCGAATGGGAATACAGGGTAACCGCTGAAAAGTGGAGAGGCCCTCAAAAGTAAAAGTAAGGTCTGTAAGTTTGAAAATATTTAGTTTCTTTCTTATGTCTTCGTTCCTTTTCCTATCCAGCAGTGTCATATATATAACTTATTAATTCTGCTGTATCCTTTTCCAAACTTGTATCAGCGACGGTCTCGTTTCTTCATCTCGAGAATGTACTTGTACCAGCCTCATGGGCTAGTGGCCAGCGTTTCTGATTAGTCATGATTTTATGCTTGAACTTGTTATAGTGATTGTTAGTGGTAGGAGAAGGGCAATTTCTACATAAAAAATTAAGAAGACTGTTTAACGCATGCCCCAAATGGGAGTCAATGACCAATCACATTTCAATGATTTTTTTTTATTTACAACCAATCACAGTCGCGTTTCGCCTAGAATTAACCATGTAAAGTTTATCATAAGTAATGCCACGAGTAATTTCCAATTTATCTAGAGAATTTGGAAGTCAAGAGTGGCATTTGTTAGGACTATTTAACGAATAAAATTAAGCTGTTTACTCACAAATCATTATTCAACTATAGTTATTTTAAAATATTTATATATTTAATGTAAACGGCGATGTTTGAAAACAAATGAGAAACGATAGGTACGCTTCATCTGCTTCTTTTGTTTATCACTGCAACCAGATCATACTATTTATTGCCAAAGGAACGCAATATTGTAAGAATGCTCCCTAGTGGAGAAAAAATGAAACACATCAAACTGTATATTAATTCATTTCTGATGTCGTATGATGTAAATATGACAATTATATTTTTCTGGATTGTTACCTGGGAAAAAATACATTTAGGAAAGTGCAAACAGTGGTTTCTTTTTTTTTTGGTAGTATAATCAATTGCTACAAATGTTTTTATATTAACTCCCGCATGCGGCATGCGTTGACATTCATGCACTATATATACAATCTGGTAGCCGTATTTCTCACGGGCTCAGTCACTGCAAAATAATGGTCAGACCTGTTCAGAATATTAAAAAGGAGGAGTATTCTTTAATATGGTAAATTTAACACTGATAAATATTTCGTGAAACACGACTCTGATCAGTTGTAAAACAGAAATCATTGAAACATGATTGGTCATTGACTCCCATTTGGGGCATGAGTTAAATAGTCATAATAAAGTAAGCATCTCCTTTTTAACATTCTGAATAGGTCATAGCATTATTTTGCAGTGACTGACTCTCTAAAAAATACGGCTACCAGATTGTATATATAATAAAAACATTTGTAGCAATTGATTATACCAAAAAAAAACACTGTTTGCACTTTCTTAAATGTATTTTATCCCAGGTAATAACATTCCAGAAAAATATAATT
Organism: Diploptera punctata; assembly: GCA_030220185.1. Classification (NCBI taxonomy): domain Eukaryota; kingdom Metazoa; phylum Arthropoda; class Insecta; order Blattodea; family Blaberidae; genus Diploptera; species Diploptera punctata. The sequence goes on along the minus strand of JASPKZ010007247.1, from coordinate 741,786 downwards.
GTCATATTTACATCATACGACATCAGAAATAATAATATGCAGTTTGATGCGTTTCATTTTTTCTCCACTAGAGTGCATTCTTACAATACTGCGTTCCTTTGGCAATAAATAGTATTATCTGGCTGCAAGTGATGAACATAAACAAATGAAGTGTACCAATCGTTTCTCATTTGTTTTCAAACATCGCCGTTTACATTAAATATATAAATATTTTAAAATAATTTGTGAGTAAACAGCTTAATTTTATTCGTTAAATAGTCTTAACAAATGCCACTCTTGATTTCCAAATTATCGATAAATTCACGACTCACGAAGTCGATTTATCGATAATTTGGAAATCACTCGTGGCATTACTTATGATAACTGCAAGTGACAGGTTATACACTCTTGTTGAAAGATCAAAAGCTGAGAATAAATTTATCATTTTCAGACTATTATTTTAGAACTTATCATTTTTTTTTCTTGGAAAATGGAGAAGGGAGGAAAGAGTAATAATTTATAAATGAGAAGATAGTAAGACTTAAAAAGAGTTTAGTATTGAAGATACTATGGTGATTATAGAATCCTTAAATAAATTTATGATTGAAAATCAATATTTTTACAATGAAAATGTAGTGTTTTATGTAAACTACACAAACTAAGAAATATAAATGGAATTTAAACCCTATTGTCCATGAGGTCCCGGGTTCGATTCCCGGTCAAAGCATAGAAATTTTTCCTTAAAGGGAATTATTCTTGTGGTTACTCATTGTCTGGAATTTAGGTTAAGTTTAGGTTAAGAACTCTCCTGGCGCTTCTTTATCATTTATCACCCATCATGTCATCGGGATAACATAACTCCGCCTTCTAGGCGCCCCAACTTCAGAAGTGGGTTGCAATTAAGCCAATGCCAGGAGAGAACACCAGAAATGTCGAAATGACAACCTGGAGTATTGAATAAAAACAAAAGAATGTGCTTGTAAGTTTTTGCCAGAGAGCTTTGTATTGTTAATGAAGCTATCGATAAAAACATTCACCTGATTTAAGTACAGTGTTTTGAGTGCAGCAGATCTTAAACTTGAACAACCCATAATCAAATTAGAATCGCCTTATAATCAAAAGTTGTTAGATTGGATATCTATGCACAATATGATTTGTTATATCTTGTGCTCTATTAGAAAGTCACGACTTTCTCATGTATATTTCATCATCCACAGCACATCCTTCCGTTAATGAGACGAGTTTATACAACATATAACATTTACTACTCCAACTTTGAGGGATATTATTTTTTTATTCAATGCCACCACGTTGTAATTTCAACATTCTGGTTTTCTCTCTTGGCATGGCGTTATTGTAACCCACTTCTGTGGTTGGGTCGCCTGGAAGGAGTAGGTACGCTGCCCCGATGATATATGAAAGGTGATGATAATGATGCGCCAGAAGAGGCCTTAATCCTAAACTTAATTAATATGTAAATGATGTTAATGATGGCCAAATGATGTTCGGGGACCGTTTGGACTTTAAACGTTTCTTGACATTTGTCTTACACGTGAGGAAAAACCCCGAAAGAAAACATCACCCAGGTAACTTGTCCCGACCGGGGATCGAACACGGGCCCGCTGCGTGACAAGGCAGCACGCTACCTCGAGACCTCAGCGGTGGACTAGAGGAATAATATAAGAGTTCTAAAAAAATGTTAAATGATCAGGGGTATGAAACTAATTATTGAATAATAAAACCAGTCATCTTAAAATTAAAAAGCTAACGAATATATCAATACTAATAAAATTCATATCAAATTCCGTTGAGGTGAACAGTCATAAGATAAAAGTTAAAAATTAAAATCTACCTGTTGGCAGGTGCGGTCGTCCTCAACTTTGTTAAAATGGTGTATATCATCATCATCATTATCATCACTCCAGGGATTAGGCAATTGCCCGTTCCGACTTCATAATGCATCAGCCCAACGTCTGCTAGGTCTTCCAACATCACGTCTTCCTCTTGCTTGATAATTTCTTGCTAACAATGGATATCTCTCCTTACTCATTCCATCCATGTGATCAATCCATTTCTGTCTGTAATTCGTGACTTTATCCAATAAAGGCTGTACTTTCAATTCTTCTCTTATATCCTCATTTCTTATTCTATCAAGTCTTGTACATCCTTTTACTTGTCTTAGGAACCTCATCTCCGCCGTCTGTATTCTATCCTTCTTGTTTTTTCACTGGAGCCCAAGTTTCACATCCATACAATATAAACTTTTATCTTGGTTTCTTTTATAATTTTATTTTTGAATGTTCTCTGTATTGTTCCACACACCGTCTGAAATTTATTTATTTTGGAGTCCATATCTCTTTCCACATTGTAGCCAACATCACAGCCCAACTATTTGAAACTAGACACCTGTTCTATACTTTGATTTTCTAAAATAATTTTGGATCTCACTGGATCTCTTCCTCTAAAAGCCATGGTCTTCGTTTTCCTTACAGAAGTCTTTAGATCATATAATTTACATATTTCATGTAATGCATGCATAGATTTCTGTAAGTCGTCTTCATTTTTCTGTATTATGATTACATCGTCAGCAAATAGAAGATTATTTATGCACACTTTCTTATCTATTCTTATTCCGGGATTCACTAAAACTTTCCATTTATTTAAAATATCGTCTATATATATATATTAAACAAAGTGGGTGATAAACTACATCCTTGTCGCAATCCAGTATTTGTTTTGATTGTATCTGTTCTTTTGAATCCGGTATCTATAATTATATTTGTGTCTTCATATAATTTCTTTATTGTTTCAACAAGGCACAGCGGGTATCCTTTCATTCGTAATATTTCCCATAATTTTTGTCTGTTTACTCGATCGAAGGCCTTATCCAAATCTATAAATCCTATGTGAGTTTCTAAGTTATGTTCTCTTCACTTTTCTATGAGTTGTTTCAGTGTAAAGACATTGCCTATACATGACCTTCCCTTTCTGAATCCACTTTGATTTTCATTTATTATTACTTCTGTTATGTTTCTCAATCTATTATTTATTATTTTCGTATATATCTTGTAGCCAGTATTCATTAAGCTAATCCCTCTGTAATTCTCGCAATTTCTCCGGTCTCCTCTTTTGAATATATTATTCACAATTGATGTTTTCCAAGTGGTTGGAATCTCATAGGTCTGCTAACATATATTAATTAAATGATGTATATAAAACGAGTAGTAGATCATCCTGCTGATGATGGAATTTAACTTCCGAAAGGCATCCATTTAATATGTTATATAATGATGTATATAAAATATTAAATGGATGCCTTTCGGAAGTTAAATTCCATCATCAGCAGGATGAGCTTCTGCTACTCGTTGTTGTTCTTTACGACGATGTAGACTCCAAAGTGTCTGTAGCAGCAACTGACTTGTTTTTTGATGATCTCGTACATTTTAATTTGTAACTTTTATCTTATAACGAATATATGTTTTCGTTATATTTGTCCATTCTGTCTAGAATATGTTATTGTTGTGTTATTATAAATTATACTTTAATTTTGAATAATGCCTCAACGGAACATATAATGAATCTTATAAAAGTTGACTATTATAAATTGCAAATTGCGTGGGAAAAATAGCCTGATCTAAGTAGTTGGCGCAAACGTGACATTTCGGTAGATGTAATCCAGTTTATCGAGAAATATGATGTATTTAGTATCCTGTGATCCATTCCAAGATCCATAGATTGCCACGTGAACTTGAATAGTCCTTCATATCCATCCATCTATAGTAATTCTGCCCGAAGGCAGGTCTTTCATTGCAATCATAGCATTTTCATGCTATGCTTTGTTGCTTTACTAAGGAATTATAGGTGTGGTAGCTCCCCGTTGCTTTTCACACCGGTGAAAGATGATGATAATGATAAAGATGATGATGATGATGGCCGGATGATTTTCGGACCGTTGGGCCCTAAGCTTCCTGACATTTGTCTTACAGGTGAGGAAAAACCCTAAAAAACCTCACCCAGGAGCCTGTCCCGATCGGGAATCGAACCCGGGCCCGCTGCGTGACAAGGCAGCACACTACCTCGAGACCATAGCGGTGGACAGTCCTTCATATAGTGTAGTTGAAATTGACAGCGAAGGATAGCCTATATTTCTATTTGATCAAACATTATCATAAGTGGCAACAATAGGTCAACCGTGATTCGAATTTTCCGTTTATTGGAGTATTATATGGGAGCAGAGAGGTCAAAAAACTCGGCCGGATAGTAATAACTAGGGCTGAAAAAAGTAGCGGTATCAGGATAGTAACTAATTTCTATACACATTGTTTTACAAAATGCGTGTCTTTGTCGAGCGTCTCCACTGCCTGCTCGGAGCGGAGAGTGTGTATGTTCGACTCTCCTCAGTAATAGACCTGTTTACGTGACGTGTGGTTGTATCAGAATGCCGAAAAAAAAAAATGTGCAAAGATGAGTCCATTCCTACACAAAGCGAACTATACTAGAAATCTGTACCGAGTAGCGCGTGTCAACGTGCAGTTTATAAACATAGCGGTCTAAGTACGATGCAGCCTAGCCTATAACGAATACTTTTTTTCAGCCGTAGTAATAACATTGTTTACTCGTACAATAAAAAACAAGAACGTACACACACACACACATATAGCGAAGGATAGCCTATATTTCTATTTGATCAAACATTATCATAAGTGGCAACAATAGGTCAACCGTGATTCGAATTTTCCGTTTATTGGACTATTATATGGGAGCAGAGAGGTCAAAAAACTCGGCCGGATAGTAATAACTAGGGCTGAAAAAAGTAGCGGTATCAGGATAGTAACTAATTTCTATACACATTGTTTTACAAAATGCGTGTCTTTGTCGAGCGTCTCCACTGCCTGCTCGGAGCGGAGAGTGTGTATGTTCGACTCTCCTCAGTAATAGATCTGTTTACGTGACGTGTGGTTGTATCAGAATGCCGAAAAAAAAAATTGTGCAAAGATGAGTCCATTCCTACACAAAGCGAACTATACTAGAAGTCTGTACCGAGTAGCGCGTGTCAACGTGCAGTTTATAAACATAGCGGTCTAAGTACGATGCAGCCTAGCCTATAACGAATACTTTTTTTCAGCCGTAGTAATAACATTGTTTACTCGTACAATAAAAAACAAGAACGTACACACACCACACACACACACACACACACACACACACACACACACACACACACACACACACACACATACACAAGTGTATAAATGAGATATAAAGCATGTTTTTGTCTTACTTAACCTATGCAATGTGACATTGTTAGAAGCGTGTTCCCAGAGCGTGCTAATGACTTGCCGTATTTTAAATTATTTTTAATTGTACCTGTCACGCAAGTTGGTTCTACAGTGAAATGGTGCGCATCTGAGCGGGAAAATGCTAAATGAGATTCTCTAACATAAGGAATGGCGGCACATTTCCTATTTCATAAGCAACTAGCTAATACCTGGCGTGAGTTTTTATGTTTAGTTAAATAAGGAGGGAAAAAATATATAGCCTATATCCTAATTAATTTTGGATAACACGTTCTGATTACCCGCCATGGCCCGGGAATCTACTTATCCCGAACTTCTTGGCATAAATGAGCTGAAAGACGAAAATTGTGTTTTTTATGTTTAAGTAAAAGCAAAAAATATATATCGTATATTTTTATATAAGTTCTAAGTAATCCCACTACAGGCCTCAGGAGGCCCTTGGGGTAGTAGGAGATTAAGGCTCCCACTTTTTCTGGACAATCGGCACTTGACGTCAGCCGGGTTGTAAGCCCTGCGTGACGGCCGCCTTTACCCCCAGAACAAGTGTCTGGTACTCATTTAAGTTAGAGGCTGAGTCGACCCCAGGGCCATAGTGCCACCAGAAGGTTTGGGTCAGTTATATTTTTATATACCCTTGCTGATTACCCGGCGTTGTCCGGGACTTACTTATCCCGATCTTCTTGGAATAAATGAGCTGAAAGACGAAAATTAATGTGTTTTTTTATGTTTAGCTGAATAAGTAAAAGGAAACATTCATATCGTAATTATATTTAGATACCCCGTGCTGATTACCCGACATTGCCCGGTAATCTCCTTATCCCAAACTTCTTGGCATAAATGAGCTGAAAGCCGAAATTTAATGTGTTTTTATGTGTAAGTAAAGGGAAAAAAATATCGTATATTTTAGATACCCTTGCTGATTACCCAGCGTTGCCCTGGACTTCCTTATCTCGATCTTCTTGGAATAAATGAGCTGGAGGACGAAAATTAATGTATTTTTTATGTTTAGCTGAATAAGTAAAATGAAAAATTCATATCGTAATTATTTTTAGATACCCCGTGCTGATTATCCGACGTTGCTCGGGAATCTGCTTATCCCGATCGTCTTGGCTTAAATGAGATGAAAGACGAAAATTAATGTGTTTTTATGTTTAGTTGAATAAGTGAAAGGAAAAATAATTATAAACTTATATCGTAATTATTTTAAGATACCCCGTGTTGATTACCCGGTGTTGCCCGGGAATCTACTTATCTCGATCTTCTTTTTTAGATTTTTTTAGATTTTAGATTTATTTAGCCTGGTGGAGTTAAGGCCATGTGGCCTTCTCTTCCACTCACCAGGACAAACATATATTACATAAGAATATAACAATCTTAATAATTAACTCTAATATTAAACACTAAGTAAAAATTTGATCAAAAGATAATATCTAATATACATATTACGATCTATAATACAACCAGTTAATATTAGTTAAAATTAAGACTAAAACTAATAATAAAATGTATACAAGCAAGACATATTAAATTGTCCCTGTCTAGTGTATATAAAAAACAGGAAAATAATGAGATATAGAAAACTAATTTTACAATTATACAATATTTAAAACAAAACAAATAAAAATATGTGTTATTCTTAATATTATTTACATAAATAATTAAATATATTAATATTGCTAAAAGAATACTATCAATGAGGTGTATAAGTTAGTTTGTTATTAAATAATTCTTTAGTTTGTTTTTGAAGGATGTTATAGTTTGACAGTCTCTGACATAGGGCGGAAGGGAATTCCATGTCAATTCTTGGCATCAATGAAAGGCAAAAATAGTTATTCTGAGTTATCCGTAAAAGATAAACATACGCTGTCGCTGACTTTTTGTATTTTTTTTAGATATTCAATTATGTGTACATTAGTTTTGTGAATTTGTTGTGGTTTAGGCAGCGTAAGTCATTAAAGCGTCCAATTTTTTAAAATATATTTTTCACTACAAAGGGTGATTTTTAAGGGTGAAGTGGTTGAGTATTACAACTCTCTAACAGCCTGTAAATCTTCCCGGGAAATTCCTGAACATTTTGCAAAAAGCCCAATTACAATCGGATGAACGGTATGGCAGCGGATAAAATACGAACAAACAGACATTCATTTTTATATGTTACATTATTTTTTAATACATTATAGAGCTATCACAATCTACATTTTATATTGTAATATAAAAGGTCGTTTTTAGAAAGTCTTAAATTTTAACCCTTAAATTGACAAAACACTAATTTTCGTGTCGGTTATTTAAATGTGGCGGACCTGAGTGAAAAAAAAAAATCATGCACGATTTTCTAATTTTTTTTATTAATGCTACCATGTTGTCATTTTGACATTCTGATATATGCATAACTATTATTATTAAGAATACTTTTGTGAAATTCGACACACTTTTAAATAATTTCTATTCGTTCGTTTTCTTCCGTTTTAATAAGAATATTAAATAAATTAAACCAATTGGTATATCCTAGGATACATTGTCAATTTAAGGGTTAAGGAATCGAATCAGTTTTAGTGATTCATTGAAAATAATCATTAATGGATTGATTCGTTCATTTGATTGTTTTGATTAACAGGTTTTTCAACCATGATAATGAAATCAGATTGAATTTATATTATTGATTCATTCTAAAATTTTAGAAATTTTATGCGATTCAATATCATATATTTCTGTATTTTTAACATTCGTTGCTATCATAATTGAGGTTATGTATTACAATTTTATATAGTATTATGTAGTATCCTTTTTTTAAAATCAGTCTTCCTCAATTAGAATTGATATTTGTTCAAAAAACTTCGTTAATTTGATTAAAATCATGAAGGCCTTTCAAAACATGTTTCATCTTCGGCATGCTATTTGGTACTGATGTCGGCTTATAAATTATATATGTTTTGAAAGACCTTCGTGATATTAATAATTAACGAAGGTTTTTTTTAACAAAAATCAATTCTATTTGAGGAAGACGGATATAAAAAAGGTAGGCTAGGGCTTAAGATTTAAATAAGCTTCTCTATTTATAACTTTGAAGGTTATTAGTTTAATTCAACTTGAAATCTTCCGGGCAGGATTTTAAATTAAATTGAATTTAATAAACGTTAATAATGAGCGTTCTCAGGGTTAATGTTAATGTTGAGAAAGCAGATTTATTAGGATGATCATGATATCTACCTTCTCTTTATTTGTGCTGTATAATATTATTTAATTGTTTTTATATTTCTGTTTCAACAAATTTGGGGAGGCTGATACTGCAAGGAGTGTGTCCCTCGCTTAACTAACTCACTGGCACTATCGAAATTGTGGGTTAAAGAACGCGGTGGATATAAACTCTCCATAAGCCTTATCCCGTATAATTTACCTCCCTCAAAATATGGTTAATGTTATTCTTCCATCTCATTCTTGATCTCTCTACTGGGCATCTTCCCTCCTGTTTTCCTACAAGAAGTAGGCCTATCCTTGCCAGTATTTCGTTTCCCATGTTCTGTCACGCCATCCACGAGATTTAAGTGTTTTAATAATACATCTAGTTTCCCACAAGATCATGTATCACGTTGTTATATAGCCATTAGGTTTCTCCGTTCACTTACTTACAGTATATTAAATAAATTAGTATTTATTAGATTATTAATACAAATTGGAACGTCATATCATAGCCTACAACGCAAAAGAGGCACATAGTTGTAGAATTTATGATACTATAATAGCTATATTCAACTGTCTATTCTACTCTCACATATATACACTTTTTAAACCATAGATAAACAAGTAAATACATAGTATAAAATAGTTGAAATTATTTTTCAACTATTTCGATTGTGAAATATCAAAGTGAAACAAAAAATGTGAACTAGAAAATCACCAAATTTACACAAATCTTAGGAATAATAAATAATACATTAAAAACTAAATTAGTACAAAAATCCACAAGAATAAAAATATATGATACTTTGGCATTACCCTCTCTTTTATACGGAAGTGAGATTTGGACATTAAGAAAAAAAAACAGGAGCAGAATCGAAGCAACGAAAATTAAATTTCTCAGAAGGACAGCAGGAAAAAGAATGACGACATTTTAGAACAATTAGAAGTGTAATCAGTAGAAGATAAACTCAATAGATAAATTAAACTGGCTAGACCATGTAAAAACAATGGATAATTCAAGAATCTCAAAAATATGGTGTAATATAAGTCCAAGGAACTCGTCGATCAGGAAGACCTCTTAAAAGACTGCTAATGAGGCCAAAACAGGTCTACAACGGTGTATTCGTGACGGATGATGATTATATAAAAATAGATTTGACGATAATATGAATTTAATGAAATTATGTGAAAACACTGTACATCAGTTATACGTAGAATTAGAAAATGAATAAGATTTAATTAAGGTGGAGAAAATGTATTGTATTTTGCTAGAATTCGGAATTCCTAAAAACTTCCTTATACTTATTTGAATGTGTCTAAATGACATAATGAGTAGTTGCGGGTAGGCAAAGAGTTCTCAGATACTAATGGAATTCACAATGAGTTAAAGCAAGCAGTTGCACTATCTAATCTATTATTCAATTGTGTACAATCAAATTTTTACAGGATAAAGAGGGCGTACAACTTAATGGGTATTACTCAGCATTTACAATAGAGTAGACTATATTTATTTAGCTTGGTGGAGTTAAGACCATGTGGCGTTCTTTTCCACTCACCAGGACAAACATACGTTACATTTAAATACAAAAAAATTGTAATAGCAGTGCGTACTTAATTAACTATCTGGTCAAACTGAACAATAATGAAAATAATGTCTAATAATACAATACAATTAAAATTAAACTAATGGAATAATGTATACTCAAAGCAATAATATCTCGAATCTGCTATACATAAAAAGAAAAGAAAGAAATATATGCAAAGAAAGTAATAAACTCTAATGGATTAATCTATTTTTTATATTTTGCTATATGATAATGTAGTATTACAAGACGATAGTGAGGAAATACAAAAAACTCTTTCACACACACACACACACACACACCATTAAATAGCACTAAGAAATGGGGACTGCAAGTAAAACAAAATATATGGCTATACTTAGGAATGCATTATATTAAAAGAGAATGAAAACTTTACAACAAATGAGGGAAATGTTGAAGAAGTGGCGGAAATCAAATAACCTATCTAGGAACAGAATTAGTACGACTAGGATTTTTATAATCTAAAAACCACCGAAATATGCAAAAAATGCAGTTATGACCTAACATTTACAAAAATATGCATTGTAGCATAAAAAAATATGGCTTAATAATATTATAATTATGTAATCATTTCAATTTAAAATCAATTAGTAAATCAGTTTATGACAATCTAACTATCTATAATGACGCAGTTCTGTGTTGAGCCATAGCCTCTCCTTTGTTAGGAGTTAATAGAGCAAATTCATTTAGTTACCTTATTTGTCCATAGATGTCATAAGTGTCATGTGGTGAACACACCGACTCAATGAGACATCTAGCAGGCAATCTAAGGTATTACTAGGGTGTTTAGGATCGGTAAATTTGCTTAGAGGCCTTTTCATTCAGGCTTAAGAATATTTTATGAGCCTGAAAATTTTCAGACTCGGGACCCACGGCTTAAAAGTCCCTCCCGGAGGACTTGCTTCTTGGATTTTTTCATCCAAAAAGTCAATCGACCGCGGCCGGGTTTGAACTCGCGACCCTCGGAACTAGAGACAAGGAGCATCTATTCATCCATAGTAATTCTGCCCGAAGGCAGATCCTTTACTGCAAACATAGCATTTTTCATGCTATGCTTGCAGCTTTACTAGGGAATTGTAGGTGTGGTAGCTTCCCGTTGTTTTCCACATCGGCGAAGGATGATGATAATGATGACCATATGATTTCGGGGACCGTTTGGGCCTTAAAGTTTTCCTGACATGTGTCTTACAGGTGAGGAAAAACCCCGATAAAAACCTCCCCCAGAAAAACTGCCCCGACCGGGGATCGAATCCGGGCCCATTGCGTGACAAGGCAGCACGCTACCTCGAGACCACAGCGGTGGACTCAAGGAGCATAATCACTTAATTTGGACCATTAGGATTGGAGGTTTACCTGAAATTCTAAATTTAAAAATCGCTCTTGAGGCCGTCATGTTTGTTTTCTCACGATCCCGATAGAGACTAGCTTCCAGGGTGAGGATTTTTGGAATTTTTTCACCACCTGTTAAACAAATAATGTTTAAGAAACTTTAAGACCCAAATATTATCTTAACACCATTTGACTATCACAATTATCCATATCATATTAGCCTTCTTTAGTATGGATGTGTGAGAATGAATTATAAAATTTAAGACTGGAAATATCTCCCGAATAGTTTATTGATATAAAGAGTGAGAAGACATAGTCAAAGACGACGAAAAAAAAACTCTGGAAAGAGTCTATTTCAGTTGCAGTATTGGATATAAAGGAATATACTTTCTATGCTCTGAAGTGATGTTGGTAATAGATAATGAAAATAAGAACTGAACCAAGTATTTGGCTTCATTAGTGAGATTGACTGAACCATAGTTATTGACTAGTAATTTTGGATTATACCTAACATTTCCGAATACCGAGACGTGGAATTGGGGTATAATGTGTGTGTATTGTAGCAGGTTGTTTGTGGGGGGAAACGACTCTCTCTATACTTGAAGCAGGTTCTGCTGGCACAGACATCAGTCTGTGTCATATTTTGCTGCGTGCAACATGCGCTCGGTGAGTATAGTGCATTCAAGTAGACTACGCATTCAAACAGCTATAAACATCAATTACATATAAGCTAACACTTATATAATAATATTTTAAAAATGTAGATTAATATGGAGTTTAATTGACTTTTTTTTATTATGTGAAATAATTTATTTATTTTACCTCTCAATTAAAAATACTATTCTTCTTCTTCTTCCTTTCATGTGATAGACCTAGTGGTCTGTTACGGTCTCAATCCAACGTTTGAAAGGTCTGCCCAGAGATCTCTTGTCTCGTGGTTGGTAATTTAAGATTTGACATGGTATTCTTGTTCTGCTCATTCTTCTTACGTGATATATCCAGTTGTTTCTGTATTTTTGTATATGTTCCATGACTGATTCTGTTTGTAATTCCTTGAGAATCTCAGAATTTCTTTTATGGTCTGTTCTTGAGTAATCCACAGTACGTCTCATAAATATTATTATTATTATTATTATTGTTATTATTATTATTATTGTTATTATTATTATGCTGGCAAGTTACGATCTTTAGGGCTTTCCTTCCACTCAGCTGTAGGGTCACCAACAATTAAAAGTTATAGGTATATAATTATATCGATGTGGTATAAGTCTAAAGTAACTGGACGTTGTTATGCATCAAACGGCTAAGCGCCAATAAACAAAAGTTGTATGTCATCTGCAGCACTGACTCATGAAGTAAGTGTACGCGGGCATTTAGCGCCAAATTTTTAAATATAGCCTTATTATTAAAGAAAAGTGTAAACGCAGTCAGTCCTATCAGAGGTTCTATGTTTTGTAACAAACGTCTATGAAACCACATCTTCATAAATGCTAATATAAATTTTGCACCACGCAGCTAAGATCCAAATGTTCCCGCTTTTAGATTGTTATGCATTGTCAAACAAGGAAAATAACTTGCAATATCCAATATTATTAGTTTAGCGCTACAATATAAATGTAGTTAAGTTTGACTTAAACTTTAAATGTATTTTTGTCGAAAGTTACATAATGAAGCATGTTCACCGCCGTGGTCTCGAGGTAGCGTGCTACCTTGTCATGCAGCTGGCCCGAATTCGATACCCGGTCGGAAGAATTTTCCTGGATGAGGTTTTTTGGGGTGGTTTTCCTCACCTATAAGACAAATGTCAGGAAACTTTAAGGTCCAAACGCTCCCCGAACATCATCTGGTCACCATTATCTCATTAGATTACGTTTGGAATTAAGGCCTCTCCTGGCGCATCATTACCATCATCACCCTTCATTTCATCGGGGCAGCGTAACCCCGCTTTCCAGGTGCCCCAACTTCAGAAGTGGGTTACAATAACGTCACGCCAGGAGAGAGAATCGGAACCTTGAAATGACAACCTGGTGGCACTGAAAAAAAAACATGTCGCTTAGCTGGTTGATGCATAACGCCATCCAACTATTCTATATCTCCCTCTCTTTCATATAAATAAGTGTCTGCCTTAGTTTAAATCTCTGTTTTCTTAGACACTTTATTGTGTTCCAGGATTTTTAACCCGTAGATCACGTACAGAAACATTTATTTTAACCTGAATGAGTGGTCAGCTCAACACTAACTGTTAAGGCAAAATACGCCATTCATAATTTATTGATATTAATCCCGAATATGATATGGATTGTTGTGAGGAACAGATGGCATTCGGGGACTTTATCTTAAAATTACCCGACATACCTTATTACTGGTGAAGAAAAAAACCTTTAAAAATATACGTATAAAACTATATCCGATTCAAGATCGAATCCGGGTTCGCTGCAACGAGGCAATGATTTTACCTCGAGACCACAACTCAAGAAAAAAAAAATAATTACTGGAATGTAAACTCGCTCTTTACCTAGGTTATAATGTTGTTTATTTTTATAACAGTTTTTCTCATTTATGGGTTCCTAATAACGACAGATTTAAATATAAAATAATGAATAATAATAATAATAAAATAATAATAATAATAATAATAATAATAATAATAATAATATAATAAATAAAATATCAATAATATAATAATAATAATAATAATAATAATATCATACGAATAATAATGATAATGACAATCATAATACTAATTCTAATGACAAAAATACTACTAATAATAATGAGAATGTAATAATACTAATGCTCCTGCCCCGCCTCGTCCTCCTCCATCCTCCTCCGCTCCCCTCCTCCGGCTCCTCTCCTCCTCCTCCTCCCCCTCCTCCTCCTCCTCCTCAACACCATAATCATAACTCATAATAATATAATAAGTAACAACGAAACTCTTGCCGATGTAATTTGATTGTGACTACTTTGGAAATTAGAATTATGTAATAACGGGATGTGAAGGTAGGATGTGCGGTCCATCTAACAAATTCTCTGATTCCCACCCCTAAAATATTTATTAATTTCCTAATAGTGTAAACTTTCGCGACACTCTTCCTCACCACAGCAGAAAAGTAACAGCGGTAGTTTCTCTATGACTTTATAGAAATGGGTAAATATTTATTAATTTGCTGATAATTTACACCTTTTGCATTTCCCTCCTCGTCTCTGAATTCTTTTTTCTAATACAACAGGAAAAATAAATAGCGTTATGCCTTTTCTTCTGTGTGCATTTTATTGAATAAAAGCAAAATTAGCAAATTACAACTTTCTGAATTGAGTACTCAGTGTGACCTGAAAAGATCTTATCAAGATATACCACAGATTTACTATTTTCACCCAATTGAACGATAACTTGCCGTACATTTATGTAATTACCCGAGTATGAAGATTTTCAGGCACGTAAAAGATCCTTAAGCCTGAATAAAAAGGCATCTAAGCAAAATTTACCTCCCTCAAAGTCCTAGTAATACCTTACTTGTCTGCTAGATATCTCTTTGGGTCGGTATGTTGAACGCATGCCATTCATGGCATCTACAGGCAAATAAGGTATCTAAAATTAATTTGGTGTAGGAACTCCTCTAACAAAGGAGACCATGGCTCGATGGGCTACGCCATTATAGGTAGACCATGAATAAAATACATAAGATTTTAACTCAACCTTTAAAAATAACAAAAAGAGGATTGCAGCGCAGTCAACCAACTCATCACACTATCAAACCTGGAGGTTCATAGCCGCACAGACATATGTTCTCCATACATCCTATCTTGAGCTAATATATATATATATATATATATATATATATATAATATATATACACACACATATATATGTGTAATGAGTGTGAGTCTGTCTGTCTGTCTGTCTGTCTTTTATGGAATCAAAAACTACGTACCGATTTGAATGGGCGTTTCATCGTCATTGAAAGAGTTTTACTGGGACAATTAACGTACATAGAATATTACCGTACGTAATATAGGACCGGAGTTAAAATAAAAGTGAATCGGTGCAGTAAAAATAAGTCGCGTTTTGGACGCTTAAATGGGTTAGGCTGCATAAATCACAATAAATACACCAAACTAATGTACACAGAATTGAATATCTCAAAAAATTCTACAAGAGTCGCTATAGCATTTATGTCTATCTTTTACGGATAACTAACAATAACCATTCGTGTCTTTTAGTTCATTGATGCCAAGATGATCTGGTAATCAAATTACAAAGAATTTTCCAACAATACAATGTTTATTCTTATCATAAGTAATGTCAGAGTGATTTCCAATTCGAGAGTGGTTTTTGTTAGGACTATTTAACGAATAAAATTAAGCTGTTTACTAAAAGAATTATTATTCAAATATTGTTACCGGCATTTTAAAATAGTTATGTATTTAATGTAAACGGTGATGTTTGAAAACAAATCAGAAATATGTGGTTATGTTTCATTTGTTTATTCACTGCAACTTCATCCTATTATTTATTGCCAAATAGAATCATAATATTGTAAGAATGCACCCTAGTGTAGAAAAAGTGAAACACGTCAAACTGATTATTATAACCAACATTTTAGGTTATTAATTTATTTTTTAATAAACAACTCAGTAAAATAATTATTTAAAAACACAATTATTGAAGACACAATTATAAAATATGTAGTTCGAAGAAATCTCTTCTTCATTTTCTATATTCAATGTATTTGTTGGAGAGTCAGTCACTGCAAAATACTGCTCCGACGTGAATATTAAAAAAGAGGAGCTTTCTTTATCACAAAAGCAGGAGCTGGTAAAGAGAATTCGATAAAGAACGGGGTGAAACACGACTGTCTTTGTTGTAAAACAAAACTCATTGAAACGTGATTAGTCATTGACTCCCATTTAGGGCAAGAGTTAAATAGTCAAATTAAACATGTTAGTTTAAATTATTTTGTCCACGGGAACATTGTCGCGGGTCCGGCTAGTATTTTTTAAATAAATGTTTACGTAGTTCACCTCCCTCCCGCCTTATTCTTGACCTACTTCCCTTGTGACATTCCTACAAGAAGCTTCTATGCCCCTATTCTATTGTCCACTCGTGCCACATGCCCCGCCCATCACACTCTAAAGGACTTGAATTTATTATACCTGGTTTCCCATAAAGATCATATAGCTCATTATTATGTAGTTATCTCTTTTCATCTGTCTATTCATATTTCCTTTTGATTCATACATTTTTGTCAAAGCACTTAATTTACAAAATCTCGTGATTTTTCCTTTTATTTATAGTATAATTTAATAGAAGAATTGCCGTATTATATTTTTTAGTTCTTTAAAGAAGTTGGA
The DNA here is from genome assembly GCA_030220185.1 of Diploptera punctata. Classification (NCBI taxonomy): domain Eukaryota; kingdom Metazoa; phylum Arthropoda; class Insecta; order Blattodea; family Blaberidae; genus Diploptera; species Diploptera punctata. The sequence goes on along the minus strand of JASPKZ010007247.1, from coordinate 725,048 downwards.
TGGTAAGAGTTTCTGTCAACACTTTTAAAATTCATATTAAAGCACCGTTGAGGTTATGTAATAAGATGTTAAATATAGAATTGGTACCTGGTAAGTCAGTCGTCCTCAACTAAATTATTAAATACTTCCAATACGGAGACCTTTCAAAATCAGTGTTTCATCTTCTGCATTTTAACTGGTACTGATGTTGTTGTACAGATATAAACCTGTTGTACAACCTGTACAAGAACATCAGTATCAGTTAAAATGCAGAAGATTGAAACATTGATTTTGAAAGGCCTCCATATTGGAAGTATTTAATAATTTAGTTGAGGACGACTGACTTACTAGGTACCAATTTTATATTTAGCATCTTAAGAGTTTCTGTAACGCATATTAACATGCATTTCCAGCGTGGAACGTATATTTAATTTCTTTCTGCGCCTCATTCCGGTTTGTAATTATTGTTCCTGGGTATTTGAATTTCACCATTTCTTCAAAATTTCCCGCATTTGTTCTTAAATGTCTTTTGCCATTTAATAATGTATTTCTACGCATTTGGCTGTATTGATAATGACTTCCAGCCACAGTTCCTTGATTATTTAATAGAATGTGGCTGAAGCCTTTTAGTATTACATCGCTATCGGCTAACAATGCACCAGCAGTACATATCAATACCTGAACAATAGTCAACCTTAAGTTGCACTCCCTTGTTATCCTCTAATTATTTGATTGCAAATTCCAGTAACAAATTTGATAGCAGAGGAGAAAGTGCATTTCTTTACTCTTTACACTTTGTGAATCTGAAAAGTATCTGAACACTGTTTTCCTATCCAAACCCAGCCCAGTATTTTTTTCAATGCCACCAGTTTGCCATTTCGACATTTCTGGTATTCTCTCCTGACCTCAACGTATTGTAACCCATTTCTGAAGTTGGGGCGCCTGAAAGGCGTGGTTACGCTGCTCCTATGATATGATAGGTGGTGATGATTGGTAATGATGTGCTAGTAGAGGCCTTTATTTTAAATTTAATCCAATAAGTTGATATGATAATGATGATCAGATGATGTTCGGAACCGTTTGGGCCTTAAAGTTTCTTGAAATTTATCTTACCCCGAAAAAAACTCATCTAGGAAATTGGTCCCGACCGAGACTCGAACTCGGGACCGCTGCGTGACTAGGCAGCACACTAACACGAGACTATAGCCCATTAATCTATTTACTGTAATTTAAAAAAAAACAGAAAAAAGAATTACTGTTGCAGAAATGTGATTGCAGACCTAACACACACACAGTTTTGACACGAATAAAATCGATAAATAGCGAACAAATTGGAAATGGAGGTGGAAATAACCTAAAAGACGCCATATTAACACTAAGGAACATGCAAAATGAATTATGGATAGAGCAGGTTTGCAAACTGTTTACAAACTTATAAGCCTAATAAAACAACTCTATCTAACCTGAAAATATTCCTCAACTCGCATTAGGTTGGCAGCTTGATGTCTAATATAACCGGGAAAATAATCGAAAAGAACTGCCATAGATAATCTGTAGCTTGTTTTGAAATGCACATTAAATGGACACTATATAATAACCACTCTCTAAAGTATATAACAATTCTGGTATATAAATACTCTTATCTCTTTGTCAAAATAAACTAAAACAGAATTTTAGTCTCAGTTAATGCTCTGAAAAAATTAAACTGCCAATTTCTATTGATAACTAAATAATATTTAATATTTGCAACGTTTCCTTTTGATAGAACTGTTAAAAAAACAGAAGCACTGTAATGTACATCCGATAATGATCGGCTTCTAATTGGTATGTGGCAAAAGAAGGCGTATAGAGAACGGATTTCCGTGGTTTGTTGAGTTGTGTACAATATTCTAATCAATGAAACTTTCATCAAACCATTTTAAGATTTTTTTTTATATCCACTGCATTGTTTTATTAGTAATGGTTTTTAGAACCATAACTTTAATGTAAATTTAATTAGTGTAAAGAAAAATATATTAAAGCTATTAGGAATAAATAGTTCAATAAAGCAAAATATGAAAAATGTACAGATTAAGGTCTCGTGCATGTTGTTTTATATTGTCAGTTTTATGGTAAGACCTCCGTATTAAAAGTTTTACTTAAAACTTAATTAAACCCTTTTAAATTATCTTACAAATCTTTTTTCATATTCTTAGTTTAACCTCTCCTGGCACTGGCGAAATAGTAACCCATTTCTGAGGTTAGGGTCCCTGGAAGCAGGAGTTACGTTACCAGGAATGATATTGAGCTAACTACCTAACTCACTGGCATTATCGAACCCGTAGGTTCATGGCCGCGCGGACATAAGTTCTCCATATGTCCATATCCTGAGCCAATGTTTCTTAATCATCCCCTGCATAATCTACTTCCCTCAAATCATAGTTAATGTTATTCTCCCACCTCATTCTTGGTCTACCAACTGGGCGTTTTCCCTCTGGTTTTTCTACAAGAAGCTTTCATGCACGTCTTTCATTCCCCTTTCGTGCCACATGTCCTGCCCAGACTTAACTGTTCTCATTATATTTGGCTTCCTATAAAGACCATGTAATTCACTGTTATACAGTCTTCTCCACTCACCTGTATGTTCATCTCTCTTTGGTCCAAAAATTTTCCTAAGAACTTTATTCTCAAATATTCGTAATCTCCTTTCCTCCTTTAAAGTAAGAGTCCATGTTTCGCACCCATATAATATAACTGGTAGAACATTATATATTTTCAGTTTAACGTCTTTTGAAAGAAGTTGGGAAGTCAAGAGTCTCTGTAATGCATAATAACACGCATTTTCAGAATTGAGCTTATGTTTAATTTCCTTGTGCATCTCATTCTTATTTGTGATTATTGTTCCTAGGTATTTGAATTCAGCCACTTCCTCAAAATTTCCCTCATTTGATACTGATGTATTATAAATTATAAAGAAGCGCCAGAAGAGTCTTAAACCTAAATTCTTAATTGCAGCCATGGGCGACTACAGAAATAATTATTTTTAAGAAAAAAAATCTTGCGATCTGACAGGGAATCGAACTCGGGACTTGTGATCGGAAGCTCTGATCACAAAACCATGAGGCTGTTCAGGCACTTTTCTTAAAATGAATATAATTGAAATGAATATTATTGAAGCTAACTAATTAAGTCACTACTACTATCAAACCCGTAATTTTGTTTCATGGATGTGCGGACATAAGCTCTCCTAACATCACTATCTTGAGCTAATGTTTTCTGATCATCCCTTGTAAATTCAACTTTCCTCAAATCATAGTTGTAATTCTTCTACCTCATTCTTGGTTTACCAACTGGCATTTTCCCTCTGGTTTCCCTACAAGAAGCTTCCATGCCCCTATTTCATTCCCCATTCGTGCCACATGTCCTCCCCATCGCAGTCTATGAGACCTAACTATTCTTATTATATCGTTTGCCATAAATATCAAGTCCATGCAAACTACATGACGTGACAGGCCTAGAATGCTCTTGGCCTACCAGCAGCTGCTGGCCTCTACATGTTATTAACAGAGGTGGACGATCATCCAGTCAGTGTAGGGGATGACATATTGTCATCATGTCGGGTCCCCCAGCCATTGTAGCTGGTTTTCTTAATAAATACCATGTAGCTCACTGTTATGTAGTCTTCTCCATTCGCATATTTATTCACCTCTCTTTGATCCAAATATTTTCCTAATAACTTTATTCTCAAATACTTCTTCTTCCTTTCCAGGATTAGGTCAATGCGACCTGTTCCTATCTCGAGTCCATCGTTTCCTTGGCCATCCCTAAGATATTTTTCCATGTTATTTGTAGGTGTTGATCTTTTTGGGTAATCTTGTATTGTCCATTCTGTCTAAAAGTTCTTTCCATTGGTATTTGTGCTCTTCTAGTTTATCAACTATTGAAAATACCTCCAGTTAATTTCTTATTGATTCATTATGTAATGTATCCATGCGTGTACATCCTTTTACGGATCTTAAAAATGTCATCTCATATGCTCATAATCTTTTCTCCTCCCTTAAAGTAAGAGTACCCGTTTCGCATCCGTACAATATAACTGGGAGAATAACAGTTTTAGGTATTTTCAGTTCAACGTTTTTTGAGAGAAGTTGGGACTACAAGATTCCTTGTATGAATAATAGCATATATGTCTACTGACTATAATTATGAAACCAGTTAATGGTGGAAATATTAACGTTGCCTCATAAGAATCGATTATTGATTTATGTGCATCTAACTGCGTGTATTCCCTGTCTGGAAAGCATATGAGTATTTTAATAGAATCGTTCACATTTACAGACAATTTAAATATTTTAAAAACCTGAAATTAAAATGACCGCGGCACTTAAGAAGACTTCTTGTTTAACAGCATGTGCGTGAGATAACTCAGTGATAAGTGGGTGAAATCGAATTCCTCGTTTCGTAACATTGCTTCCGAGTCGTCTTCAGCGTGGACCGGTTTCAGATTCCATTCTTAATTTATGATCCAATGAAAGCTGGCCTCCTGAAGGTCATTAAGGAAGAAAGTTTGCCTTATGGGCTATGGGAGTTTCTCTTTGTTTTATTTCTGAACGAAAGCGACTGGTCTTACGTCCGGCGTAGATGTGGATCCTCAGCTTACATTATTTGCATTTCTTAACCCTTAAATTGGCAAAACCACAGATCATTATTTAATATAATCCTTAATCAAAGTCAAAGTCAGAGTGAAAAGCCCTGCGACCCGCTGTTAAAATAGCGGTGGTGAGCATTTCTTCGGCCCACTGATGTGTGATCCCCGGGTTCCAAGACAGAGTCCATTTGCCCAGACAAGTTGATTAGTTAGTAATTGTATAATGATATGATTTGATGAAGGCTGATGAACAGCTAATTTCTCGTGCCAGCTATTTAAATGTGGCGGACCGCACTGAAAACCAAATCATACATGACTGTTATTATGTTTATTGTATAATTCGACACACATTTATGTTATTATTTTTTTGGTCGATGTGACTAATTTCTTATACTTAGGCCTACCAATATTGTTGTTACTGGAAGTAAGTCAACGTTCTCACATCTAATCTGATTGCTATGCAAACAAAAGAAATCGCAATGCTGATATGGACTCAAAAAGCACACGGTCGGTAAGTAAAATAAAACATTTCTTACAATGTTTTATACACTAACTCGTACCTTTCTTTAGACATTTCCGGAATTAATGCATCTCACTCTCCAGGCTTCTTCAATTTCTCTATCATCTACCATGACTCCTTCTATAATAAACTTATCAAACAGATTCTAATCACGGTACTACATATAAAAATGTCTCCACAGCCAACAATCCTTGCTTATAATAGAACAAATGAAAAGCTACATAGCAACGATCACCAAACATTTCTTTCTCATAGAAGTAATTTACATCCAACCAATATTTTAATTCATTTATTACTATATTTAATAAAAATTAGTCACATCGACCAAACAATAGTATGCAATACACATGAGGTAAGCACGTAACAGATCTCGAAAATTGAAAAACGAGGCGCTCAAACTTTTTCTCGATCAGTAACAAGTGCTTACCTCACTTGTATCGCAATATACTATTTTACTACTCTTTCGTTTTTTTCTGTTTAATTGAAAAAAATTAAATAAATCAAACAAATTGTTGTATCCTATTAGGATACATTAGCAATTTAAGGATTATTATGGTTCGACACATTGTAATTATCTACGGTGTTCAAATTGCATATAGGCCTATTTTTTATTTTTATTTTGAGACTCTTTAATATTTTTGGTTAATATTTACCCATATACCAGTTGCTGCGTATGTCTAGTGTTGTGTATATTGTTATGGCTTGTCAAAAAGCAATTAATATTACAGTTTTAATGGGTTACGAAATGATGTTCTGTGTGATAATTTTACCATCAAAAGCGTTGGGTGCTCTATATAAATTAATATATTTGATAATAAACAGATATTGGTAAAAGTAAAGTCTCTGAGAAGAAAACGTAAAAACCACAAAAAGCACCCCACGCTTTTAATGGTAAAATTATTTTTTTGTATGTATATAACTCTAGTTTTATTCTAGATGTGTTGGAGATGATTTTTTTGTTGACCACTTTAATTTCATTCCAAGCGTGTTGCAAATTGAAATTGTTTTTCATTTTTTAGTTCGGTTTTCTAATAAAGAGTGTTGTTTTAGTTCTTTTAAAACTATTATTTATTTTTATTTTTTAGTTTGGTTTTCTAATAAAGCGTGTTGTTTTAGTTTTTTAAACTCTTATTTATTTTTTTTAATTTTTAGTTTAATTGATTGTCATAAACCGGAATCCCATGAAAATTTAATTGCTTACGATATTTTTAGTGTATAGACACGAATATAATTATTTTTTTAAAATTATTATTATCTAACAATATTATAATATTTTTGAATATTTTAATATAGATAAATAGTTACAGTTAATCGTATCCTTCTCATATTTTTTGGGTAAATTGCAATGTGGTAAGTTTACACAAGTGTCATTAATATTTTACAGAATAAGATAAAAATGTAAATATCTTTAAATTCGATACTATTGTAGTATGAGCTAAAAGTAATACTCTTCTAAAAAAAATCCTCCAGGTCGGATTTGAACCAGCGACCTATGGATTACTGAAATTATATATCATTACAGTCCACTTCTCTACCAACTGAGCTACCAGAGGATATAATATTAATTTCTTATAACGATGGACTAAAAAAGTCGATAAGTCCGCAACCTATTATACCGTCTTTATTTTTTTGATGTCCTGATGATCCTGGCCAGGATCTTAGAAACAATTCATGAAATTATTGTATTGTAATTGGTCCTTTACAAGTATACAAAGTTTCATGGTTCCAAGTGGGTGAAAATCGTGTTGAAAGATTCTGTTACATGGATAGACAGATACAGGTCAAGCTAATATAAAGCGTGTAAAAAAGGAAATAATGAGTTTATGTTTATTAAACAACTCTTACATGTTTTTTTAATAATGTCATCTCTGACATAAAGAAGAAGTTAGTAATTTATAAGTATTCCTTTGGTACAGTGTGTAAGTTTATAAAATTTATATTGGTTCCATAACTTCTGTTCATATTTGTTAAGTTTCATTCTTGCTTGAATTAGTTACTTTGGGAAGATTCTAAATGCTAGATTTTTCTTATTTATTAGATCTTAATGTTTAGTTGAAAGGGTTATGCAGTGGAAAGTATTATAATTAATATAATTTAGAATTAATTATTTTCTTGAATATTGATTAAATAACTGCCAACAGTCCCAGTTATACATAAAATGTGATTACATTTTTTGTTAGTAGTTGTTATTAAATAAATAATAGTTTAATATGCAAATTTTTAAGTCAAATTTAAATGTTAGTTGTACAGCTATTTAATTTTATGATGAAGCTATGCAATCTAATTGGTATAGTCTACTAGGATTAGATACCGTTTTCTTTATGAATTATAAGGAATCATATTGGAGTAGTAATAGTTACTTACTTTTACTTTTGAGGGCCTCTCCACTTTTCAGCGGTTACTCTGTATTCCCATTCGCCATTATTGCCGATCACGCCATTCATCCTCCTCCAGACCTCGGTCGTTCATCAAACTATGGATCTCTCCTCTCCGAGTTGTTCTTGGCCTGCCCCGTTTCCTTCTACCAGAAGGTGACCATTCCAAAAGAGTTTTGGGCCACCTATCATTCTCCATTCTCCTGACATGACCATACCACGTCTTTCGATCCTTTCCACCACTGTCTCCTCCATATCCATCATCTGCCTCACTTCTTCATTTCTTCTTCTTTCCAACCTGGACACCCTGGTAATAGTTATGATCTTATATTTAATGACGTTCTTTAAATATTTAAGTTTTATCGTCGCAATTAAAATTTGAAGGAAAAAGGGCCAACAAGTATTGTTCAGATACCCCTTATTTCAGGTTAGGCTTTAAGTAATTTTCTACGTGTAGTATAATCTACGACAGGGGATCTATGGCTCTACTTATCTTCCGAATGAATCCATTACTCATTACTTTTATGTCCTTAAAAATTCGAACATGTTTGAACCTACAAAGCTGGGAATCTAAGGCAAGCATGGCAACTAGTCCAGGTTTGGATCAGTTTAAACATCTTGATCCACCGGGACTTGAACCCTTGACCTTTCGGTTTGATGCGTATTGCCTTAACTAACAACACTACGGCGTGCCCCAGTTACATCATTGGTAGTATAATGTTTGTATCAATTTTAAAATGTATGAGCCAAAGTTAAACGAAGGGGACTGCAGCGTGCAGTACGCTAAGTGATGACGATGACGTATATGGGACAATGCTTTTATGGGATAGAGTGCCTAAATTATAAGCATTTATGTAAGTATGTCATTAGTGAAACATAATAGAGTAAATTTATCCTTAATATGGAGTTTGTGCAAAATGCATACTGAGATATCAAAGTATTTTATTGACTTTCGTTCCGATGGATCGTTTAAGAATTTATGGACTTCGAAGAGAAAAGGGAAATTGACGTGATGTATGTAAAGCTGAGAAAGTGTTTACTGTTGTCGCATGTTTGTAGAAGTGAGAGCGGTGTGGGAGTGCCAGACATAAACACACCTTACAGTGTCTCCGAGTAAACACTACTAAAAGCGAAGCATGTGTTAGGAATGTGTAGTTCTTGGTAATGGAGTTGTATTTGATTACTCTAAAGAATATTGTATTTACCAGTACTTGAATTTTTTTTGGATCTAAAATACTAAACATTAAAACTGGATACGTACAAACATTTATCGCCTCACTATAATGGTTGTCCAGCGGCTCGCTTTATTTTCCCGCAGCTGTTATATATAATTAAATACAAAGATGCCGACTTACCGCTACGTGAATGTTAATTATTGCCAAGCATTGTCGCAGCACCCGCTTTCATATAAACGGACAACCATCATAGTGAGGCGATAATAACATAGCTTGGTGTTATATTGTATCATGGCAAAGATCACATTAAAAATACTAATTAACTCACTTTCACTATCGAACCCGTAAATTCATGGCCGTGTGGACATAAGCTCTCCATACATCGCTTTCCTGAGCTAATGTTTTCCGATCATCTCTTGTATAATCTAGTTCCCTCAAATCATGGTTAGGGTTATTCTCCCAACTCATTCTTGGTCTACCAATTGGACATTATCCCTCTGGTTTTCCTACAAGAAGCTTCCATGCACCTCTTTAATTCCCCATTCTTGCCATGTGTCCCGCCCATCGTAGTCTATGAGCCTTAATTGTTCTTATTACATCTGGATTCCTGTAAATGCCATTGTAGCTCACTGTTAAGTAGTCTTCTCCATTCGCCTGTCTGTTTATCTCTCTTTGGTTAAACATTTTCCTAAGAACTTTATTCTCAAATACCCGTAATCTCCTTTCCTCCTTTAAAGTAAGAGTCCATGTTTCGCATCCATATAATCTAACTGGAATAATAACAGTTATATATTTTTTCAGTTTAACGTTTTTTGAAAAGAGTTGGGACGTCAAGAGTCCCTGTAATGCATAATAGCATGTATTCCCAGAATTGAGCCTATGTTTAATTTTTTTGTGCATCTCATTCCTACTTGTGATTAGATTAGGCCTATTCTTCCTAGGTATTTGAATTCAGCCACTTTTCGAAATTTCCCTCATTTGTCATTGACTGTCCATTTCCAATATATAACGTATTTCTATGTGTAATAATATTTTTAGTTTCATTGATGTTTACATTCAGTCCCAATTTCTTAAAAAACAAAAGATTAAAATAAAGCACTGGATAATAGATATGGACAAGAGCAGACCTGAGGATATGGGCATTGAGCCCGGGGCTCTTAAAATAAAACAAATGTTACTTATTAGAGTGAGCGTGTTGGTCCTTAGTACCTCCTCGCTATCGCCCAATACTACATCTGCAGCATAAACTAACAAAAAAAAATACCAGTATGTTTAATATATTGCTCTTCGTTATAAATTACAAACCACTCATTTAAATTACATTAAACAAGCATGTCCAGGGCTAGAATAGGTGGTATTAGTGGTAACTAGCTAATACCCGGCGTGCGCCACTACGCCTAAATAAATTGTGTTTTTATGTTTAGTTGAATAAGTAAGAAGAAAAATAATTATAAATTTATATCGTAATCATTTATAGTTACTCCGTGATGATTAGACGGTGTTGCCCGGGATTGTACTTCTGACCTTCTTAGCATTATTGAGCTGAAAGACAAAAGTTATCCGTAAAAGATATTTTATGCTGTCGCAGACGTTTTTTGTAGAATTTTTTGAGATTGTATTTGCCCTTTTTCCACATCTAACAGTCCTGGGTTTTGTCCCATCGCCTTAAGGTTAAACATTTGAAACTAATTAATAAGTTCAGAATGCAAGTATTTCTATTCAGTTACGTACATAGCCTATACACGACCTCTACAGGTCAGTAACAGATAGTAAGAGAAGTATGACTAGTGTCTGTTTACGTGGAACTTGTGGTTGTGTCATTATGCATCAGCTGATTGTATCAATTTACAATAGGCAATTGGACTCGTGGTTGTATTATCAGCAAGGCTAGGATTTTTAGTACCGCAATAGTCCTACTCGACTACAGCAAAGCCTTTGACACTGTAGATATAGACTTAATGCTAGCGAGACTAAAGACACTACATCTGTCGGAAAACTGCCTTGATTGGTTTGCATCTTACCTCACTAATCGTCAGCAATCAGTTTCTGTTAATAATCGCATTTCTTCCTGGCGCTTGGTGAGGAAAGGGGTACCTCAAGGCGGCGTCCTCGCTCCTCTTCTCTTCTCGATTTATATTAATGACGTGACCAAGAAACTACAAAACTGCAAGCATCATCTTTACGCCGACGACCTACAGATTTACACACACTTTAGGCCTGACGAAATTAATGAATGTATTGACAAAGTAAACACTGACCTCAGGCATATATCTTTATGGTCCAGACAATATGGGCTGAAACTAAATGTAAACAAAACGCAAGCAATAATTATCGGACATCCAAGGCTATTACACCTCATAAACAATGGCAATATGCCGGCTGTCATATTAGATAATGAACAAATTCCTTATACCGCCGTCGTTAAAAACTTGGGATTTTACTTAGATTCTAATTTAAAATGGCATGAGCAAGTAAAACAAACATCTAAAAGGATCATCTCCATAATGCATTCCCTAAAGCGACTTAACTTAAACATTTTCTTCCTACAACTCTTAAAAGAATTTTAATCCAAACTTTAGTGATGCCGCATTTTGACTACTGTGACGTTCTACTAACTGACAATAAGTGACGGATTGTCGGACAAACTGCAGCGTGTCCATAATATGTTTATCAGATTCATATTTAATGTTCGAAAATACGATCACATTTCTCCATTATTCCACGAATTGTCATGGCTACATCTAAAAGAGAGAAGAAAATCGCACTGTCTAATTCTCCTATTTAAGATCCTACATACCTCGATTCCCAATTATTTATCATCCCGTTTCCAGTATCTATCCTCAAACCATAACTTAAACACAAGATCACAACATAGTCTCTTACTTAATATACCGCAACATAGGACATCACATCACTCCATGTCATATACCATCTCCACTTCTCGCAACTGGAATTCCCTACCACAAGAAATAAGGGGCTGCCGGACATTGGCATCTTTTAAAGAAATCTAAATTTATATTTGCTCTAAAATCGACTTCATTATTATCCAGTGTAAGATATATATATATATATATATATTAATTGGTGTTTCCCGTATAATGTATCATATTTATATTATTATTATTGTTATTATTATTTATTATTATTTTATTATTATTATTATTATTATCGTATCATTATTGTTATTACCCTATAAAATGTTGTTTGTACATGACATTTACATTGTTACATTTATTGTATCTTTAAGTGTTTATAATTAGTATAGTGTATATCTATATTTGTCGAATATTTATTTGTATTTGTACTGGTTGAGTGGAAGAGAGGGCCTTATGGCCTTTACTCTGCCAGAATAAATAAAGTATTATTATTATTATTATTATTATTATTATTATTATTATTATTATTATTATTATTATTATTATTATTATTATTATTATAGCCTAATATTAACTTCTTCTTCTTTTTCCTTCCAAGTATTAGGCCAAGGCCTGTTACGATCCTATAGAAAATTTTCCCTGCAGCGTTTCATAGGACGGCCCAGTGATCTTCGTCCTCTTGGTATATAATTATAAACAGCTTTGGGGATCCGATTTGAACTCATTCTTTCAAGATGGTGTTTCCAATTTAGTTGGTACTGTTTAATATATTCCAAAATTGGCGTAGTCTTCAATTCTTTTAAGATATCGGTGTTCCTTTTCCGATCCCATCTGGTGTAACCCGCTGTTCTGCGCATGAATCTCATTTCACAAGCCGTTATTCTGCTTTCATGTTGTTTTTTTAGTGCCCATGCTTCACTACCATAGGTCAACACTGGTCTAGCCAAAGTGTTATATAAACGTAATCTGGTGTTTTTTTGTACAAGGGATGGTTTCATAACTTGATTAATAATTCCTAAACTTTTATTATAACTAGTAACTTTTTCAGGGATATCCTTTTCATCCCAGATAGAGAGATAATATTAACATGCAAAATATATACATATTTATGTAATAACATTATATAAAATATGTAGGATTACATAAAAATTCCTTAAAATATGTAATATTAAATACATTAAAATTAAATTTTATGTAAAGTTATATTAAATGTTAAATTTAAGATCAAATTTGAAGTTATGGAACAGTTAAATACTTGAGTATTGTCATGTTTCTATTATAAAATGATCCCACCTCAGGTCGTATGGTTATTGAGAGGTTAAAGCTTCCGTATTTCTAGACAATCGGCAAAACAAGCCGTGTTTGATAGCAGTCTACCCCCACAACATAGTATGATACTAATTTTTTATAGGCTGAGTCGACCCGAGGGTGATGATGCTGCCAGAAGATTAAGCAGTTTAAAAAGCCTGATCCCTACGAGTCTCGACCCTCGATTTTCCAGCTTGTAGGATATTGCCTTAACCAACTATACCACGGTGTGTCCCCTATATATTTTTATTATTTCATTCATACTAAAGTTTTAAGAATTGTAAAACAGTATCTGATATCTCAGTCGTCCTCAATAATTTGCAATGTTGTTTTGTAGGAGGCCTTTCGATAACTTTAGTATCATCATCTGCTTTCATTTTGGTACTGGCTGTTGTTGGTAATTATTTTGTACAGAGGGTTTATATTGCTGGGTACGTTCTCATTCAACAGGTGTTCATTTGTGGTTTCCTTGATAATTTCTAACTCTTCGAGAACACCTGTTGAATGAGAACGTACCTAGCAATATAAACCCTCTGTACAAAATAATTACCAACAACAGGCAGTACCAAAATGAAAACAGAAGATGATACTTAAGTTATCGAAAGGCCTCCTATAAAACAACACTGCAAATTATTGAGGACGACTGAGATATCAGGTACTGTTTACAATTCTTAAAACTTTAACACAGTGACCTCAATGGAGTTTCGTAATGTATTTTAAAAATCTTGATTCATTCATACTGTACCGGTATTCAAATTATCAGAGCCTTCATGTATCTATGTTTATAAGAGTTATTTAATGTAAACAAATATTGTTTTAAATTTTTTCCGCTTGTGAATTTTTTTAATTAAGAGTCATAATATGTTAATTTACATAAAAACATATTTAAAATATATAAAAATATGTAATTATGATCAAATATATAAAAATATGTAATGATACATTTTCATATATGATAAGTAAGTTTCTAATTCATGGACATTTATCAGTTTTACCCATGTATAAGCAAAGAGAAAGAATATGTAATTACATGCAAATCCTAGCCTTAATTATCAGACAGTAGAAGGTGTCTTTGTTAATATGAAGTTATTGTATACATATTATAGCCTCCTTACACCCTGGGATAAGTTGTTACCAGATGATTGTGTCGAATTTTCTGTTAAGTTTCGAAAAAAAAAATGTAGTGGTTTGTATATTTTGCAATGTACATTAGATGACTCTTGAATATGGAAAGAAAAGCATGATATGCTTTATTTGCAATTCCAGTTATATTTATTTGAAATATGAAATCCTTTTATTGGTTAAAAAGTTTCTAGATACACAAATTCGTTAACTATGTCGAAAGTAAAACTCCCCATAGTAATGTTCTGGCCCAGCTGGTAAATTTTTCTAAAAATAATCATAAATTTGGTCTTATTTTCATTTATCTCTAGTCCATGTTTAGATATTTGAGTGTCAGCGAAAACATTGTTTCAATAACATCTGGAATTCTTCTCCCCGATATCACCAAATTATTCCCAATGCGAGAAGCTGGCTACACTTATTAAATAATGTACCTTCCACTCGAATCTCGGATTTAAAAACATTAAAATAGTAACATGATTTATATAATTTATACTTACTTGATAATTCTAGACGAAACTTAATGCTTAAGTGGCTTATTCAAGTTGTATTATATGAATTGTATACGGCATAACTAACTCACTGACACTATCGAACCCGTAGGTTCATGGCCGCGCGGACATAAGCCCTCCATACATCCCTATCCTGAGCTAATGTTTTCCAATCATTCCCTGTATAATCTACTTTCCTCAAATCATAGTTAATGTTATTCTCCCACCTCATTCTTGGTCTACCAACTGGGCGTTTTCCCTCCCGTTTTCCTACAAGAAGCTTCAATGCACGTCTTTCATTCACCATACGTGCCATATGCCCTACCCATCGCAGTCTACGAAACGTAACTGTTCTTATTATATCTGGCTTCCTATAACGACCTAGTAGTTCACTGTTATGTAGTCTTCTCCATTCATCTGTATCTCTCTCCTGGGACCAAAAATGTTCCTAAGAACTTTATTCTCAAATTTCCTTTCCTCCCTTAAAATAAGAGTCCATGTTCCCCACCCATATAATACAGGGCTTCCAGTATAAAACCGGACACGCCTCACGGGGTTTCACCCGTCAGGCTGCGCTCTCTCCTCGTCCGCATTTCACTCTGCCAGCCGCAGAGTGTCCGGTTTTATACTGGAAACCCTATATAACTGGTAGAACAATAGTTTTATATATTTTCAGTTTAACGATTTTTGAAAGGAGTTGGTATATTAAGAGTTCCTGTAATGCATAATAGCACGCATTTCCAGAATTGAGCCTATGTTTAATTTATTTGTGCATCTCATTCCTACTTGTCATTATTGTTCCTAGGTATTTGAATTCAGCCACTTCCTCAAAATTTTCCTCATTTGTCATTAGCTGTAATTTCCGTTATATAATGTATTTCTATGTGTGACCATATATTTAGTTTTATTGATATTTACTTCCAGTCCCAATTTCTTAGCGTTACTCAATAGTGTGCGTGTTGGCCTTTAGTATATCCTCGCTATCGCCCAATAGCACTACATCATCAGCATAAACTAACAGCTTATTAATACCATTGAGTTTTAGGGCTTCTTCATCCTCTAAAGATTTGATGGCATGCTCTAGTACAAAATTAAATAATAGAGGAGATAATGGTGTAAATATTTTTTTACAAAAGTGAATAAAGTACACGGTTGTAAAGAAGAAACTGCATAAGAAACTGCATAAGAAATCGCTTAAATATGTGTATAATAATACAATATACCTAATAATAACAGTTATACAAAATTCCGTTTTCACTGCGGTCCGCCACATTTAAATAATTGATACGAGAAATTACTGTTTTACCAAAACCTTCAGTGAAGTATCTTGGGGTCCATCTGGACCCCAAGCTTACGTTCAAAATTCATATTCGACATCTACAACATAAAGCAAATGCAGCAATTGCAATTTTATACCCATTTTTCAGGTCGAATACATTGTCACGTAAGATCAAGCTTTTACTGTATAAAAGCGTGATCCGCAGCATGCTACTGTACGGATGTGAGGCCTGGAGCATCCTCGCAAAAACAGCATAAACGAAGAATACAAATTATACAGAATAAGTGTTTGAAAATAATTTTTCAAGCACCGCGTTTCACAAGGATGACAGACCTACACAACGTAGCGCAACTTCCCCATATTGATGCCATGATAACTGAAAATGTAAGCAAGATGCACAAATTTACATCTTTGCATACAAATTTTATGGTACGCAGTATGGGACGCTTGCCCCAGTGGCGTGCTGTACATAGAAACATATTCATCCGATTTACTCCTCATTAAATCCAGCCAGAGATTTGGCGATGTGCTCTCACCTGGAGTAGCGTGGCTCATTCCACAGTGCTGGATTTCCGACTCTCGGCTTGAAAGCATTGTGGTTTCTGATGTCCTGCTTCAGGTCATCACATCCCTATCTCTGTCCAAATTTCATCACCATTTGCACACAAACGCTAGCGTCGCCAAATAGGCTCGGGTTAAGTGAACTACAACCCCGTAATGATAGCCACTATTAACTTAGCTGCCAAGGAGCCCTAGTGGGTTCTAACGTACGCAGCACACTGGGTGAAGCTAGACTTCGCCTTATCCAGTCAGTCAGTCAGTGTTTTACCAATTTAAGGGTTAAATTCGCCGTGTGTTAGAAGGGTTAAACAAACTTCAAATTAAATTTTTCATTATTTTAATATAACTATGGCTCTGTTGTAAAATCGATGGCTATATTATCTTTGCGAATTTATTAAATGATACATATCATGATAATTAGGTAGATGATTTTTCAGGAAAAACCTGTAGCCCAAATGTGCATTATAGCTGATGATTTTTTTTAATGTACAACTAGAAAATTCAGCCTTGACGGCAATCGAAACCTGGCCCGCTGAGTGAGAGGCAATATTCGTAGATCACATCGATGAGGTTAATAAATCTTAGAATATAAGAAAGATACATAGATTAAACTATATCCATTTTTTTAAATTTGCCTATATTGGCTTACTGAGTGCAAATGAAGCAATTGAGATAGGGAAGCCAGAGTCTCAGACAATATGTGTAAATATAGCTTTTTGCAAAATGTTCAAGGGTTTCCCGGGAAGATTTTAGGCTTTAAGAGAGTTGTAATACTCAACCTCTTCACCCTTAAAAATCACCCTTTAGTGAAAAACATTAAAAAAGTACAAAAAAGATCCTGACTGCAAATGTTTATCATTAACGGATAACTCATAATAATCATTTAAAAATCTCTCTAGCGGTCACAATTTTCAATATCTCACAACGAAACTTAGTATATGAGAATAAAATAAACCAAGGTAGGTATTGACAAAAAAATGAATGAAATCAGACTATTAGAAGTGGAGGTTTATTTGAAATCCGATATTAAAAACTGCCTAAACGACTGGATCGATTATTATTGATGAAAATTGTTGTGCGTGTTTGATTCGGTCTCTGGATCGTTTAGATCCACAATTTTACCTGGTAGGTGGCGCTGTGATCGGCTTTATAGGATTTTTTATCTCCGATGTGTAGTTATCTGCATTACCGACATATTCCGCGCGACAACAATGTGACGTCATAATGCACGCTTCTTGAGCCACAACAAATGACAGTGAGGAGCTTTCTTGCGATTTTATTAATTAGTGAATTTTATGGCAAAAATAAACATATTTTCATCGTCTGGCCTTGACACAAGATTTGAACGTTCAGGCAGGACAACGTCTGCCGGGTCCTCTAGTACAGTATAAATATTAAATTTGATAATTGATGAGCATAACCAAGTCTTAAAATGGAATAGGGATGTAGGGTGTGTGGGATGGCTGTATACCCATTACATAAAACTCAAAAAAGTCCATCTATTTACGGATATAGTCCACTATTATTCTACCTCTCAATTATAATGATAATTTAGTCAAAATCCACAGTAAATAATCCCCAGGAATCCTGGTTTGTGAATACGAAAAACTTAATCCACATGAAATCTCCATTTATCCCATGCAAAAGTAGTCTATGAATAAGTTCCTAAACGTGTGTGCAAGTTGACAAATGCATGGCGTGTGTCTATCATAACTTAATTCACTGATATTCATTTTTAATGATTAAATTAGTTTTGATAATTAAATTCCATTCCAGGATTTGCTTTGACGATTGACTAAAATAGGCCAATATATAAGCGATAGATTTATTCATTACGATTTAATAATATCTTTGTATTTTTTTAATCGGCCGCGGTGGGCTAGTGGTTATGTTCCTTGCCTCTGGTCCCGAGGGTCGCGGGTTCAAACCCGGCCGGGGTCGAAGGATTCTTTTTAGGATGGAAAAATCCAAGGAGCAAATCCTCCAGGAGGGACTTTTAGCCGTGGGTCCCGAGTCTAAAGATATTTAGGCTCGTAAAAGATCCTTAAGCCTGAATGAAAAGGCCTCTAAGCAAAATTTACCGAATTGTCCTGTCCTAGTATTACCTTGGTTTCCTAGATGTCAGTATCAGGCGGAACGCTGACCACGGACCACTCAAATGGTATCTATACGAAATCAAGTGTAACTAAATTAGTATGGTTCAAATTCTTCCCTATAGGGGGAGAGCGCCTAAATCTCTGTTAAGGGAAAACATGGGCTTACAAGGAGAAGATGTATAGTAGATCCAAGCTGTTCTTTCATTGTATGTATGTATATATATATATATATATATATATATATATATATATATTTTATTAGTTTTAATTTTAATTATCTTTAACTTCATTTTATTAGTCGACCGCTGTGATCTCGAGATAGCGTGCTATCTTGTCATGCAGTGGGCCCGGGTTCCATCCCTGATCGGGACAAGTTTCCTGGATGATTATTTTTTCCAGGATATTTCCTCACCTGTAAGACAAATGTCAGGTAAACGGTTCCCGAACTTCATCTGGCGATCCTTATCATAATTAATATATTCATTAAGTTTAGGATTAAGGCCTCTCCTGGCGCACCATTACCTATCATATATTATCGGGGCAGCGTAACTCCACCTCCCAGACGTCCCAACCTCAGAAGTGTGTTACAATAACGCCATGCCAGGAGAGAATACCGGAATGTGGAAATGACAACGTGGTGGCATTGAAAAAAAACTTCATGGTATTCTATCTATAGTGTTTTGACCGAGGGCACGTCTTTCACTGCAATCATAGAATTTTCATGCTATGCTTTGTAGCTTTACTAGGGAATTATAGATGTGACAGCTTCCCGTTTTTTCCTCACCAGTGAAATGATGATAATGATGATGTACCCGGATGATTTTCGGGGACCGTTGGGTCCTAGGCTTCCTGACATTTGTTTTACAGGTGAGGAAAAACCCCGAAAAAAACTTCACTCAGTAGCCTGTCCCGACCGGGAATCGAACCAGGGCCAGCTGCGTGACAAGGCAGCACGCTACCTCGAGACCGCAGCATTGGACTTCATTGTATTATTAGGCCTTATTTTTATTATTGTTCAGTTTTACGGGATAATCGTTTAGTATCTAATATTATTGTGAACTTTGTATTTGAATATAACATAGGTTTGTTCTGGTGAGTAAAAGAGATGATCACATGTCCGTAACTTCACCAGGCTAAATAAATTAATAAATAAAATAACAAGAAACCATTTTAAATACCTGGGTTATGAAATCTCCTATTTTAAAAATGAAGATCTATTTAACAAACTTAATAAATTAATTATATATGTGGAACATTCAAAAGGATATTTAAAAGCACAAGAAAAGAAACAAAACTAAAATTTTATAAAGTAGTGGCAGTCCCCTTACTATTGTATGGTAGTGAATTTTGTGTTTTAGCTAAAAGAGAAGAGAAGATCGTAGAAACAGCTGAAATGAGATTTCTGAGAAGTGTGGCTGGTTGCAAACTTCTAGATAAGAGAGGAAGTGAAGATATTAGAAATGAGCTAAATATATTTAAACTCTTAGATAGAATAAAAGAATCTAGAAAAAAGTGGAAAGAACATCTTCAAAGAATGGAAGATGATCGCATTCCCAAAATTATACTTAAATACAAACCAAAAGGACGCAGGAATGTTGGTATACCAAAGAAGAGATGGATCCAACTTTTGAATGAGAATCTATAAGACCGGAACAAGCCACATGGGCTTAATCCGTGATTGATGATGAAGATGATTGATTACAAGAAATCCCTAGCGTAATTGATCAGTCCCGGGATTCGAACTCGAGTCCTCCTGAATGTCTGTGCCAATTCATTGTGTTACATTGGGTTTATAAATCATTCAATTGCTTTTGTCTCTTCTTTATAGTACTGTATAATAATAATGATGCTGGGTAATACAGACCCTGACCTGACTGAATACGCAGGAGAAATTTGCCACTCCCACAACTCTCACTTCTCTTCAACACATGGGAACTGAAAGCTGCGGGGTCAGCAGTTCAACTCCCAAAACAGTCCGCAAACAGCTTCTCTTCAGCCTAAATTTAATCATTAGATAAAAATGTTAGCATATTTTAACCAACTACTGCATTTTTAATACCATTATGTAACATTAACAGAATTTGTCTCCGCACACTTTCGGGGTTTTTCCTCACCTTTAAGACAAATGTCAGGAAACTTTAGGCCCAAACGGTCCCCTAACATCATCTGTCATTGTAGTTTCATCTTTCATTCAAACCCCAGTCACGATATTACAATACATAATTGTAATAACGCATATTGCACATGTCCATCCTTGAGAATATCAACACAAGTGAAATATCTAGGTATTATAATAGACCAATATTTAAGATACGACAAACACGTTTCCTTGCTGTGTAACAAACTACGTAAAACTATTCACAAATTTATCATCCTTCGATTATATTTACCAATGTATGTATTGCGAACTGTTTACTTAGCTCTGGTTCAATCGATAATCCAATACGGAATATTAGGTTCGGGTGGAATCGCAAATTCTATTCTTTCTGCCTTAACTTTACTACAAAAACGAATCATAAAAATCTGCTTGCAGAAACCTTTAGATTACCCTACAAATTTAATTTATTTAGAATTCAACGTGCCAAATATTAAACAAATATTCAAGCATACATTGCTTACTTATTTTCATAAAAATAAAAACGAATTTAAAGAACACAATCGAAGTATTTACAGTACCAGACAAAATACTACTTCTTTGCTACATGTTCCAAAATTTTATACAACTTCTGGATCTAAACATAGTAGATATCTAGGACCCAAATTATATAATGAATTAATTAGATCCAATCCAGAACTAAGTAAACTAAACACAGCTAGTTTTAAAAAGCAATTAAAATAATAATTTTTAATTAATTAAGTGAATAAAATTAATCATTTGAATATTTTAAAATAATAAATATAAAGCATCTATTTTTGCTTATATTATTATAAATCAATATATAACTAATTATTTTCTTCTGTATTATTGGTTATAATCCATTACATTATATGATTTATATTATTTTATATATATCATTTTCTATTCCATTAATTCTCTTGTTAGAATAAGTCTTATTCCCAATACAGTATTATTTTTTATTTGTATGTGCCATAATTTATGTAAAAATGAAACTGGCCCCTAACTTTAAATGTATATATTCTATTTGTATTATTCATGTAACTGAACTGCACCCGAGCACGAGCACTTGCTCATTCGGGTGTCAATACTGTGTAAAACATTTATTTGTATAATAAAATGTATTCTTATTCTTATCTCATTAGATTAAGTTTAGGATTAAGACCTCTCCTGGCTCATCATTGCCAATATCGATCATCAATCAAATATCATCGGGGCAGCGTAACCCCGCCTTATAGGCGCCCCAACCACAGAAGTAGGTTACAATAACGACAATGCCAGGAGAGAATACCAGAATGTATTGAATGAAAAAAAAACATTATTAGGGTTTAGCTTCGTGGAAAAAGTAGTTAGACGCTCCACTGTGGGGCTCGAGTTCGCGTCTCCATTACCCTTCAACGTGTCTTGGTAAATGGTCAATCCCAGCCCGGTGACGGTATAATGGAATGATTAGTAGCGCCTTCTATGCTGATCACTGTAAATCACGGACCTCATTAGTAGGGGCTTCATCTCATTCCATCCCTTGACTTGTCTTTACTTCGGAGAAGAATAGAACTAACTCACTGGCATTACGGAACCCGTTGATTCATGGCCGTGCGGACATAAGCTCTCCATACGTCCCTATCCTGAACTAATATTTTCCAATCATCTCCGATATTTACCTCTCTCTATCATGCTTAATGTTTTCTCCCACCTCATTCTTGGCCTACATTCTTGGCATTTTCCGTCAGGTTTACCTGCAGGGAGTTTTCATGCATATATTTCACTCTCCGTTCGTGCCCATTACTGTCTACGAGATTTAACTGTACTTGTTATATCTGGTTTCCTATAAAAATCATGTAGCTCACTGATATGTAGTCTTCTCCATTCACCTGTCTGTTCGTCTCTATTTGGTCCAAACATTCTCCTAAGAACTTTATTCTCTAATATTCGTAACATTTTCTCCTCCCTTAAAGAAAATGTTGTTTGCATATGAAATTTACATTACTACATTTAATATATCTTTAACTCTTTATAATTAGTATAGTGTATATCTATATTGTCAAATTTTTTTTTTGCAATTGTGCTGGTTGAGTGGAAGAGAAGGCCTTATGACCTTAACTCTGCCAGAATAAATAAAATATTGTTATTATTATTATTATTATTATTATTATTATTATTATTATTATTATCCTTAAGCCTGAATGAAAAGGCCTCTGAGCAAAATTTACCGAATTTTCCCGTCCTAGTATGACCTTCGTTTCCTAGATGTCAGTATGAGGCGGAACGCTGACCACGGACCACTCTAATGACATCTATATGAAAACGAGTGTAACTAAATTAATATGGTTCAAATTCTTCCCTGTATGGGGAGAGCGCCTAAATCTCTGTTAAGGGAAAAATGGGCTTACAAGATTATTATTATTATTATTATTATTATTATTATTATTATTATTATTATTAAGAGACCATATTTGGCATTTATATATCTGGAATAACAGTTTTATATACGTTTAAACTTTTTTGAGAGATGTTGGGATGACAAGTGCCCTGTAATACGTAAAAGATTGAATTGAGCACATTCTAATTTCTTTCTACACCTCATTCTTGTTTGTAATTATTCCATGACATTTAAATTCAGCTACTTCTTTAAAATTTCCCTCATTTGTCATCAACCGTTCATTTCCACTATACGGTGCATTTGTATGTGAGACTACATATTTAGTTTTATTGAAGTTTACTTGCAGGTACAATTTCCTAGTGTTGCTCACCAGAATGAACGTGTTGGCTGTTTGTATCTTCTCACTATCTCGGTTCTCTACGCTCACTATCGCCTAATAATACACATTGAGCAAAGATTAGAAAGGGTTATTCATTTAACATTATCACGACTATAATGTTGCATTGATTTTATGGTTCAACGTTGAAATATCGAGTCCACAATTAAGGATGATGTCATTTTAAATTATTTAAGGTGGATGCTCTAGGAGTTCAAACGATCCCCGAATATCATGTGGCCATCACAATCACTATTATCACAATCGCCATTTTTAGAATGAATGTGTGGGTAAATGGTATGTTTCTTCTTATAAGTTGTGTTGGTTTGGACTGAACTGATCACTCATTCGGGAGGGCCGTCCATAGCCTTGTATAGTAGAAAAAACTGTGTGTAATCCAAACTTTAAAATCCCTCTCCGGATAGTTCGAGTCATAGATACTCGCTCATCTGCAAAACTCTGCAGTCGTCCGTTAGAGGCCTCTGCGTGTGCCATGCCTCATTGCACATTGACCTACCGGTACACCAGTCGAGACCAGTAGGGACGGTGCAGTGTGCCTCTGAAGTTGCGTTTTGTGTAGTTATTTGTGTAGTGAAGCGTCAGATGGATCAATATCCTGCTAATATATTGCGATTGGTTGAGATGAAGTTACGAAGAACTCTTCTTCGTGAAGATAGCATCAGTATAAAATATGAATCATTGCTTGTTTCCTGGTATCTATTACAGTGCAGAAATATGAGCATAAGTTAGAAACAGATACTGTTGTAACACTAACACATAATTATGATGCTAGTGATGATAATGACGAACAACTCATTGCAAGCGGTAGTGATACGGCAAGTGCGGGAAAAGGCGATGGAAGTAGTGAAAGTGAATTCCAACCCTCTCCTGATAAGAAGGTTAAAGTCACAAGTATCATGACAACACACTAGAGAAGATATACGATGATTATGACGTAAAAGGTTTCAACACATATGACAAGCTTCTGAAAAGATACCCTAAACTGAAGGCTAAAAGTAATATTAAAACCATACTGGACTACGTGGCAAAGAAACGAGAAGGAAATATAGTTTTCAAAGAAAATCGCACACTGCAGTTCAAGATCATCAAGGAGCGTGTAATAGCGAAATTCGATGAAGCGCGAGAATGCGGTTCCGCCGTTCATTATTAGCATTTACAATATTGGGCATTGGACGTAGCCAGAAATCTCGGGTGTACAAACTTTACAGCTTCACTAGGAATTATTACTAATTTGAAAAAGGAGGTTAGGATAACATCACGCCGTATCACTATGCTCCAAGCACGAAAAGATAAGGATGACGAAGAAGAGCTGATTCAAAGAGCTCAAACGTTTGTTGCTGATGTTAATGGCATATCACGACAGAAAAAATCGAAATTATGGAACTGTGATCAGAATCAGTTCAACTATGAGCTTTCTTCTGACAACGCTATCCACGAAAGGGGAGAGAAACAGTCTCAATGTTGCAATCAGTTAACAGTGCAACACATAGTTACACGATCGATGTTGCTATATCAATGGAAGGACGATTGGGAGACAAACTCTATATTTTCTTCCAAGAACATAGTGGAAAGTTTGAACCCCGTGGGTCAAGGGAAATAGAAACTCGGTGCCCTCTAAATGTCTTCGTCGATGCAAGTGTGAATGGGAAGATGACGAAACAACATCTGAAGACGTTTCTTCGGTCAGTTACGAATCCAAATTTGTCGAGAAAGTCATTAGTACTTTGTGACTTCTGGTCTGGACATAAGGATGAACAAATACTACTGGAAGCATCTGGCGGAAAGATGTACATTTAAAAATCAGTCCACCTAAAACTACAAAATATGCACAACCTCTGGATGTGTATTTCTTCAGGCAATGTAAAATATATGCCATAAGAATAACAGACTTTATTAAACTACGTTCCAGTAATATGCAGCCAAAATTGCATGACAGATTCTTTATCGTGAATTTGCATTCTGTCATTTATAATCAGTTATCTGCGGGAGTATATAGACCAATGCTTCGTTACGCGTGGCAGAACGCTGGCTACGATATTGGTGAATCAGTGGACAACTTCAAAAGTGTAATAGACGTGGCGTTCAACACTGATATTATAGAATACGCAAATATGACAAACGATCAATTTGATTTTCTTCACTGTGCGTTTTGCAGTCATTCATATTGCTGTGAGAATTTCATTGAAAGTCCCCTATTTACATTTATAGTTAAGATGTCTGCATTGCGTATAGCTTCTACAATGACATCTACACACATAACATATGAATAAACCATTACGAGTCAATCATCCATTACTTAAAATTACCAATAATGCCTTAATTGACCTTCCATCTCCCTCCAACAGTAGAAGATGATGACATTTTGGGTCTTTTTACACGCTTTATATTAGCTTGACCTGTATCTATCTATCTATCTATCTATCTATCTATCTATCTATCTATCTATCTATCTATCTATCTATCTATCTATCTATCTATCTATCTATCTATCTATCTATCTATCTATCTATCTATCTATCTATCTATCTATGTAACTGAATCTTTCATCGCGTTTTTCATCCACTTAAAATAATTGGATCGACTTGAAATTTTGTATACTTGTAAAGGACCCGTGACAATACAATAATTTCATATTTATTTTCTAAAATTCTGACCAGAATCATCAGAAAATCAAAAAAAGTGTTTTTGTATCTATGTAACGGAATTTTTGAACCCGATTTTCACCCACTTAGAAACATAGGCTAGACTTGAAACTTTGTATACTTGTAAAGGACCCGTGACAATACAATAATTTCATATTCATTTTCTAAAATCCTGGCCAGAATCATCAGAAAATCAAAAAAAGTGTTTTTGTATTTATGTAACGGAATTTTTGAACCCGATTTTCACCCACTTAGAGACATTGGACCGACTTGAAACTTTGTATACTTGTAAAGAACCCGAGACAATACAATAATTTCATATTTATTTTCTAAAATCCTGGCCAGAATCATCATAAAATCAAAAAAAGTGTTTTTGTATTTATGTAACGGAATCTTTGAACACGATTTTCACCCACTTAGAAGCATTGGATCGACTTGCAACTTTGTATACTTCTAAAGGAGCCGTGACACTACAATAATTTCATATTTTATTTCTAAATTCCTGGCCAGAATCATCAGAAAATCAAAAACATTAAAACTGGTATAATAGGTTACGAAGTTGTCGACATTTTAGTCAATCGTTGTCAGAGCTCAGTTGGTAGAGCGGTGAACTAGTGGTATATAATTTAAGTAATCCATAGGTCTCTGGTTCGAATCCGGCTGGGGAGGATTTTTTTTAGAAGAGTAATAATTTTAGCTCATACTACAATAATATGGAATTTAAATATATTTACATTCTTATTTTATTCTGTAAAATATTAAAACTAAAAAATAAAAAATAAATAATAGTTTTAAAAAACTAAAACAGCACGCTTTATTAGAAAACCGAACTTAAAAAATGAAAAATAATTTTAATTTCCAACACGCTTGGGATAAATTTAAAGTGGTCAACAAAATAATCTTCTCCAACACATATACAGTAGAATAAAACTAGAATTATCAACAAAAAGAAAATAATTTTACCATCAAAAGCGTGGGGTGCCTTTTATGATTTTTACATGTTCTTCTTAGAGACTTTACTTTTACCAATATCTGTTTATTATCAAATATATTAATTGATATAGAGCACCCCACGCTTTTGATGGTAAAATTATTTTCTTTTTGTTGATAATTCTAGTTTTATTCTATATGTGTTGGAGAAGATTTTTTTGTTGACCACTTTAAATTTATCGCAAGCGTGTTGGAAATTAAAATTATTTTTCATTTTTTAAGTTCGGTTTTCTAATAAAGCGTGCTGTTTTAGTTTTTAAAACTATTATTTATGATATCTAGAGCATGATTGCAGAGTTTTGCAGGAAAACGACACCCATCAGCACATTGAGAGGTACGTAATGGTCCTGTAACAAACTTTCGTACAGATGTTTGTTCGAGCGCAAGTACTTTCCTTGTAAGATTATTTATTTTTGCTCATTTACGTACACATGTTAGTGAGTTGACATATTGCCAGCACATCGTATCAATGAGTCATCTAGAGGCAATTCAACGGAATAATTTTAGAAATTGAAATATATAACCTAACATAATACACCAATAAAATTATTAAACTCTATTAAATTATTACTTTCATGGGGAAGGTTGGTTAAATTTTGCTCAGAGACACTAATTAAGGCTTGAGGTTCTTTTCATTAGCTCGAATATAAATTAAATTTATTATTAACAGTAATAGACCTATACCTCTGTTCTGGCTAAATTATAATTAGTTTAAGTTAATACTAAGGGATTAACTCGAAATTAATTAGCATAATAGTGTCTAATTATGTCATAAGCCCGAAAATCTTCCGACTCGGGACTCACAGCTTTAAGTTCCTCCCGGATAACTTTATTTGGATTTTTCCACATTAAAAATAACTCTATCCCGGCCGGGTTTGAACCCGTCACCCTAAGGACTAGTGACAAAGAACATAACCACAAGACCACCGCAGAAGACAGTACAGATAGTAGGATAATATAAATGGAATATTTTGAGATAGGTATGTAAAAATAACTAACTATGGTCAGTATTTTTCAGACGCCACGGGATCTTCCTACAAAAAAAAACCTTAGAGTGACACTTTCATTCCATTAAAATTTTAAAATTCATACCTAGTAGAACAGTCTTCCTCTACTGTATTAACTTGAGTTGTAAAATGTCGTCACACTGTTAAAAATCTAGGCCTTTCAAAGAGCATGCTTCATCTTCAGGATTCCTCATTGCACTGAAATTATTTGTATATTTCATACAGAGGGTTTTGGTCGTTGGTTGTGTCCTCGTTCAGCAGGTTCGTATTTTTTGCCTCGTTGATAATTTCAATTTCTTCGAGGATATTGATTTTGTGTCTGTTGTTCTCTTTGTGGATTATTGTTGGCATTGTATTATCGATGCTGTTAAATCTATGGCTGGCTTCTGAAGTGTGTTCAGAAAACAACATCGATAATACAATGGCAAAAGAGAACAACAGACACAAAATCAATATCCACGAAAAAATTGAAATTATCAATGAGGCAAAACATACGAAAATGCCGAACTAAATAAGCCTAACGACCAAAATCCTCTATATGAAATATACAAATAAATCAGTACCGTGAGAAATCCTGAAGATGAAGCATGCTCTTTGAAAGGCCTATAGTTTAATAGTGTGTCGACGTTTTACAACAGAAATTAATATACGGGTACCGGTAATTGAGGACAACTGTTTTATCAGGTACGAATTTTTCAATGTTATCACAATTTTAACTTCAACGGTGTTCTATCATGAATTTTAAAAGTACATAGACTTTCAATCCATTCATCCATAATAGATCTAAACTGGGATAGTGCAATAGATCTTTCAGGTTGCGGTGGTTGGGGAAGTCTGCTCTCCCAGCTCGAATAAAGAACTGAGAACTAAATATGGCTTCAATACTAATAAAATTCATATCAAATTCAGTTGAGTTGACGGTAAAAAGATAAAAATTAAAATTAAAAGTGTACCTGTTGGCAGGTGCCGTCGACAATTATGCAAAACACGTAATTAACGCTGGTCACCGAATGAACACAATAGAACACACTTTATCGATAGTTCACAGAGAAATAATTCCAGCTAAAATTAATCTACTAGAAGACCTTGAAATCGTGAAGCAAATCAACAACTTGCTACTAAATGGGAACATACCCCAAACATACAATCCCTTATGTAACATAGTTAAATACCAGTCAGTTCCTACTGGAGACGCATAAACACCATCAGCATTTACAGCGTCTTAAAAAACAACGTAAGAAACACACTTTGACTTTTAACTTTCGAAAGTATTACTCCGCGTAGCACGTGTATGAGTGCAGACGAACTTTGTCAGCTGTTTGTTACAAACCGATAAATGAATGCACAACAATCGTTTTAATTTTTAATGTTGCAGGTTGTATTAACATTTACAATGGTATGTCGAAAACTAAATTATAATTGTTGATATTAAACAAATTAATTCAAATCAAACATTTAAATTAAAATAAGTTAACATAAACTACCCGCCAGCCCCCATATTTGTAACTGACATTCAACTTCTTTTCAAGAATCGTTCAGTTTCAAACAAAATGCGAATTTGTAGTTAGTCCCCGACCTTCGAAGAAGTATGTAGGCATATCCTGCATTCTGATTAACTATAGTTAACATATTTAGCTTTAAATACGTAATTATATTAATCGAGTACATGATATATTTTTTTCGCTTCCGCTGAACTGTGCTTTGGTAATGAACGAATCGCAGTAACTGCAGCAGTCATGTGCTTCGTGGATTACCCGCCCATTTTTCCCTAAAGTGTCTTTCTTAAGCTGTACAGACAATAGTAGCGCATACTCACCCTGCTGATGATGGAAGTTAACTTCCGAAAGGCCTCCAATTAATAATTTTTACATAACAAAGTTGAGGACGACGGCACCTGCCAACAGGTACATTTTAAATTTTAATTTTTATCTTATTAATATGGCTTTCCTAAAAATTAAAAGGAAAGTCTTGATGCCCTTTTTGCAGTTTTACGATACGTAAAATGACTTCATGTCCGAAATAAGTCTCTGAACAATATTTATCAAGTATTTCACCTTTGAGCTATGACCCTAATAACCTGAGATATTAAAGAGCGTAGTTAAATAAATGCTATATACTATTACTGTATTACACTCAACGTAGAAAATTTAGTTAAACAAGATTGTTTGTTTGTCATATCAGACAAAGCGACTGCACAAATAAGGACTAATTTTATTGGAGGATAAAGTAAGCCGAATGAATATAGCTGGAGGTTAGCGTTATACACAAAGGAGGAAGACAAGTTTAAGAAATTGTATATTATGATCCCCTCCATGTATCTCGCGGATGTACAGTTTAAGGACGAAGAAAGCGATGCTTTATCGGCATTACTCAACGATTTCACTGCGAGATCTTCCATTAAATACTAGAATGTCTTTGTTTTTTCTTTACATAATACGTCATACACACCATCTGCCTCAGGATGTCCTGGCTATTAAGTAAAGTGCATACTCAGTACATCTTAGTATTAATTCCATTCCATTATTACTTCGAGCTCTCACCTTATAGGTACTATTAACGTGTCACACATCACCCAGGCCTTACAGTGATTCGACCTGTTGGGAGAGGAATTTTAAATTATGGATCACACACATACTTTTTTGATCACACAAGGGCATAGAGGGCCTCCCCGAATGAGTGATCAGCTAAATGTCAGGGCCTCCTCCGAGAGTATAAAATATATAAATAATTTCAGTATCGAGAAAGTTCCTGAAAATGAAACATGTCTTCGAAAACTTTGAATTTTAATAATATAACCGTAACGAAAATTATAACAGAAATTATTATAGTTGAGGACGTATGTGTTATATAAGGTACAATTTTTTTATAATTGATGTTCATAATAAACATGAAGAATATGATGATGATGATAATTATGATGGCCAGATGATATTGGGGGACCGTTTGGGCCTTAAATTTTCCTGACATTTGTCTTAGAGATGAGGAAAGCCCCGAAAAACCCGTCACCCAGGAAACTTATCCCGACCTGGGATCGAACCCGGGTTCACTGCTTATGAGGAAGCCGACACTACCCCGAAACCACAATGGTGGACAAATGATGATGATGACGATAATAATAATAATAATAATAATAATAATAACTAAATTTGTACAAATTCAATGTTTAATCCGAAAGTTATATTTATATAATACCAGCGAATACCCGGCGTGCGCTGTTACGTCTAAATAAATTAAATATATTTTCATTTATGTTTGAATAAATTTAAAGAAAATTACGGGTTAATTAAATTGTTCACTATAGGCCTACATTCCGACTAACTAAACATGGCAGTTGTCAGAGTAAAATTTAAATTTCGGATTTTAGGATAACAGCCACTTATTATATTGCTGCTTATAGTAGACCTCAGGTAGACTAATTTGAAACTGTATACTTTTTCAACAGTCACATTTTGAAATTACGAGTTTATCTTTATTTTGTTTACTTTCCATAACCAAACTTCTTTCTTCCTTTGAATGTATCTTCATTCCATTAGTAGTGTAAATCAGACCACATAACTCTAGTATTTGAAATCTTGTCTTGGCTCCGATTTGAAGATAGGCGAAAATACATTGTCTGTGCTTCTTATACAACACTTTGTCCACCTCATCATCCCCTCTATATTTCTACTCGCTTCCATTCGCTATTCTCCCACCATAACGTAAACACGCGATCGAGAGAAAATTTAAATCTAGCTGTTCCTCTACATCTAACATCTCACTATTCTTCATCCTTCCTTGTTTCAGCCACCCGACTCCGGAATTCCCTCCCCTCATATATAACAAGGACTGCCGGACTCAAAAACAGTTCAAAACAAAACTCGCTTCATATTTCTATAGACAATATATTACCGTGTCCCATGTATTATTTTATTATTCCTACATATTTTAAACTTTTCTTACCAAGCTAATTACTTAAACTAATTATAGGTTATTATTATTATTACTATTACTATAATAATAATAATAATAATAAATATATAATAATAATAATAATAATAATTATTATTATTATTATTATTATTTTATTGCTGTTTTTCTTTCTTTCCCTTGTCAACTTTATATTGTGTAGCCCTTATCAATTATGTATCATTAATCAACATATAGAAAATTCACAATTGTTATTACCGGTATATGTATAATTTTAGCCTAGTGAAGTGGAAGAGAAGATCTTACGGTCTTAATTCCATCAGGTAAAATAAATAAATAAATAAGTTAATTATACAGATTAAATAAATAAGCATTATTCTAATTATGAAACTAACGTAGTTGAGCTCCATGTTTTAGAGTAAAATAATGAAATAAGTAAAGTAAATAATTAGTAATTAATAAAACATAAAAATACTGAAAAAGTTCCATCTCAATACAGTAACTTTTTTTATGTTTGAAATGTTTATAATTCCTTAATCGTGTTTACGAGTTGATTAGACAGTGTATGTGAAAACTTTCTCTCACAAATTGAGTGACGATGCAATGTTGTAAATAGAAGACGTACTTATCTTACTTTAATTATATTATTTTAAGTTTGTTTTGCTTGTTATGAAGATGTGAGAGTGATTAATGCGAGATACTAAATGTTTTTCTCTCAATTATTCAAGTTTCTCCCTTTCAGTAATTTTAAAATTATTAAAATAAAATTCTCTTATAAGTTGTACACGTGCAGACTTACTTTAAATTTTTATTTAAATATGGTGGAGTAATATGTAATATGTAAAGATAAACCTGCCTGGGTTCGATGGATTCTTCAGGGCGTAAAAATTCTGAGCATAGATTCTTTCGGA
Organism: Diploptera punctata; assembly: GCA_030220185.1. NCBI lineage: Eukaryota > Metazoa > Arthropoda > Insecta > Blattodea > Blaberidae > Diploptera > Diploptera punctata. Next base: position 692,290 of record JASPKZ010007247.1, on the reverse strand, counting down.
ATAAAATTGAGCCAGTAGTCACGTGTCATAGATTTACTTCAAATAAAAGAAGCTCAAGCCTGAAAACGAGGCATCTGAAGAAAATATGTCGACCATATCACGCCCATATATGAATTGCGACGCTGTTGATCTGAGCTATTAAAGAACTGTCAATAACCCTTAAATTGACTATGTATCCAATGGGATATGGTACATGAATTAGTGTACTAAATTAATATTTTTAATGGAACAGAAGAAAACGAACGAGTAGAAGTTACTTAATGTGTCGAATTACACAATATACCTAATAATTTACAGTTATGCATGATTTCGTTTTCACTGCAGACAGACACATTTAAATAATTCACGATAAAGTTCCGATGAGGTATTATTCAAAATTAAAATATAAAATTATGAAATATTTACCTTTATGTTAAGGAGACTGACCTTTTAGGTAAATATTTCATAATCTTATGATTTTACATTTAAATAGGTGATACGAGAAATTAGTGTTTTGCCAATTTAAGGGTTAAATAAACTTAGATGTTATTTAATAAATAAAACTACGTTTTTATGACTTCTCTCCATCTATAGAATGTTGAATTTACATACTTTTATGCTCGTCAAACTATTCATCTTGCCTATTCTACCAGAGACATTGTAAGCGGACTTTTGAAACATCCTGTAAATTATAAATAAATTACAAATATCTTAGTAAACAATTAGACTTAATTTTATTTACCAATTTTGTGTAAAATCAGTTAATTTTTGGAAAGTTTATTTGACATTGGCATTTTTATTTTAGAAAATGGAGTTATTTGGCTACTAAATTTTCATTGTGACTTTATCTAGTATTATTGTTAGTAGTGGACGATTTATTAAATGACAGTGTTAATCAGCGATGATCGTTCTAGATAAATCGTAGCTTAAGTCATATTTTATGCCTAATGTACCATCTAAAATATGATAAATATTATGTTTCACACGTTTATATTTAAAAAAAAGATTCGGTCACGAAGTATCTAGTGGCCGTGACATTGCACTGTCAGAATGACCTGATGCATTCACTTTTACTTCTATTATGCAACTTGCAGTCAAGTTCATAAATGCTGAGATGTTTATTTATATTTTGAATTACCAACTGCGTATCGTATCGAATTGTGGATAAAAAGGGACTATAAATCCGTGCTCAATTTATCACAAATTAAATTAACCTATGTTAATAAACAATTACATATAAGCCTATCATTTATTAGTAAAATTTCAACGGAAATGCTATTTTATGGTTAGGCCCAACATGATTTGTTAAAAATTCAGAGGTAAAAGTTAAATTTCACGTCTCCTTTGAGTTGTCTGATAATCGTAATAATACTAATCATTACTACGAAGTAATCCAGAATAAACACATATTCAAAACACTTTTCCAAGAAAACTGTACATATGTGACCTAAAGTTTATAAGAGTTTAATTAGTTTTACCACAAACAATTGGTGCTTAAAATTTGAGCACAGATATTACTTCCACTCGTATACTTTAATACATTATAAACCTATAAGAGTATATGATAATAAATAACTGTTTGTTTTTTCATTGAACCAAAATAAATTTAAATATTTAAACATTTTCATCAGATGTGTTTTGTTTTTTAGAAAAAAAAATGTTATAGCATTACCTTCCTAACTTCAATAAGCTAACATTGATTGACATATTTATAATTCAATGGTTTCCCGTAATGAGAGAAACTTGAAATGTTAGAAAATTATTAAATGTAAGAAGGCTGGGCTAGATGGGCCGACCAGACATTAGGGTTGCACTAAAAGTAATATAATGAAAAATCGCATTTGAATTATATCATCACCAGCATCCGATATCATGGCAGCTGCCGCCATCTTCCGGAAACCAAACGCCATTCCTCTCTGTCCATTCATTGATCTTCCTCCTATCCTCGGATATTCATAGCCGCTTGTACCCCTTCTTTCCAGGTTTTCTTCGGTCTTCCTCTCTTCCTCCTTTACATTGAGGTCCATTCCATAACAATTTTAGGCAATCTTTGCTCTGCCATTCTTTTGGCATGGCCATACTACTGTAATCTTTTCTTTTCTATAATATCTATGATGTCCGGTTCCTCTTGTACACCCATAATTTCCCTTATTTCTTTATTTCGTATTCTATCCATTCTATAGTTTCCAGCTGATCTTCTTAAAACATCCATTCGTATTAGGCTATTTAATAAATTATTGTTAATTTATATAAAAATAAGTTATTTTCAGTAGTTGAGACATTAATTTAACTAAAAATTAAAGTTTATAATTCTTTATTTTAATATTTTTAATGGTTATTTTATTGTTGAATCCCCGAAAGAACTGGACGGGATGCAGTGTGACGCAAATATCCTAAGACGTCCTGTATAAGAAATTAGTATGAGCCTGCGTGAAAAAAATCAGTGTTATTCTTTATAACTTATTATAGTATAATAAGTTATGTTAATTGAAATACGTATAGAGGGAAAGCGCCCAGTAGATAGACCAACAATGAGGTGGGAGAATAACATTAACCATGATTTGAGGGAAGTAGATTATACAGGAATGATTGGAAAACATTAGTTCAGAATAGGGATGTGTGGAGAGCTTATGTCCGCGCGGCCATGAACCTACGGGTTCGATACTGCCACTGACTTAGTTATAAGTATATTTTTTACAACGTTATTATTATTTTATTTAGTGTTATTTTAACAACTTACGTCTTTGGTGTAGCACTTCAAATCTGGGCATGAAAGGGCGAAAAAATTACTTAGGTGCATTTTTTTTTCAGAAATGAGGTTAATTTACATGCCGTACATTTATGGTGCCCACTTACCATTCTAAGAAAGTCATGAATTAAGAATTTTACGTCCATAAAAATCTATCCATCCTGACTGGGTTTTAAACTGCGAATCTGGAAAACACAGTAAAGCATTGTAACAATTAGTTATCAGGACCGACAAAATCTATACAAAACGTATTAAAATTATTAGACAGTTTATTTCATTTTGAAATTGTTCCTCTTTGTTGCCACATCTACGCTTATTTATAAAAATGCACACAAGGAACACATTTTGTAACTTATAATATATAATCTAGCAATGTTTTATTTAGACATCATACATTCGGGACTAAAAGAAACTAGAATATTATCGTGACTATTTAACTCATGCCCCAAATGGGAGTCAATGACCAATCACGTTTCAATGAAATTTTGATTTAGAAACAATCACAGTCGTGTTTCACCTGGAATTTATCAAATAAGTTTATCATATTAAAGAAAGCTCATCCTTTTTAACATTCTGAATAGGCCAGAACATTATTTTGCAGTGACTCATTCTCTAAGAAATACGGCTACCAGATTATATATATAGTGCACGAATGTAAACAGATACTGCTTGCGGTGATATAATAGAAAAACATTCGTAGTAATTGATTATACCACAATAAAAAGAAAACACTGTTTGCACTTTCCTAAACATATTATTTCCCAGGAATTTACGTTCCAGAAGAATATACCGGTAATTTACATCATAAGACATCATAAATTAATTAATAACCTGTAATGTTGGTTATAAACAGTTTGATGTGTTTCATTTTTCTTCACTTGGGTTCATTCTTACAATATTGCGATCCGATTTGGCAATAAATAATATGATCTGGTTGCAGTGATGAACAAATGAAGCATAATAAACGTTTCCCATTTGTTTTGAAACATCGACGTTTACATTAAATATATAAATATTTTAAAATAACTATATTTAAATAATGATTTGTGAGTAAACAGCTTAATTTTATTCGTTAAATAGTCCTAACAAATGCCACTCTTGATTTCCAAATTGTCTAGATAAATTGGGAATCACTCGTGGCATTACTTATGATAATGTGTTAAAAATTAAGTTGATTTTTTCTCAAGTAGGCATGGTAGGATGATGCAAGTGCGAAGCTAACATTTTATCTTATAATATATAATCTATCCATGTTTTATTCTGACTTCTTATATTCTATAATATGAGAAACCAGAATATTATGTTAATGTGTTAAAAATTATTCAATAAAAATATCTTAAGACGAAGATGTTACAGTGTATCGAAATAGCTGTTACGAATGTTGATTAAAATAAATATTTATGAAAATTATATACAACTTTTATAGTTTTATTTAATAAATAAACATCATGGATTTTCATCAAGTAAATACCAAATCAATTGATTATTAAACATTTGTTTTCTTTTCTCAAGTAGGCATGGTAGGATGATGCAAGTGCGAAGCTAACATTTTATCTTATAATATATAATCCAGTCATGATTTATTCTATTCGGGAATATCAGACACTAGAATATATATTGTTATGATAATGTATTAATTATTTTTATTCAATGCCACATAGTTGTCATTTCGACATTCTGGTATTCTCTCCTGGCATGACGTTATTGTAGTCAACATCTGAGGTTGGGGCGCCTGGAAGACGGAATTACGCTGACCCGATGATATGTAATAGATGGTTATGGTAATGATGCGCCAGGAAAGGTTTTAATCCTAAATTTAATGAATATGTTAATGACGGCCAGATGATGTTCGGGGACCGTTTGGGCCTTAAAGTTCCCTGACATTTGTTTTACAGGTGAGGAAAACCCCGAAAAAAATATCACCCAGGAAACTTGCCCCGACCGGGGATCGAATCCGGACTCGCTGCGTGATAAAGCAGAGACCACCTCGAGACCACAGCGGTAGACATGTATTAACAATTAGTTTGATATATTTTCTCAAGTATGCATGGTTGGATGATGCAAGTGCGAAAGCTAACGTTTTTTATGTTATAATATACAGTAATTATAATCCAGTCGTGTTCTATTTAGACATCTTATATTCGGAAATATCAGAAACTATAATATTATTATGGTAATGTATTAAAAAATAGGTTGATTTTTTCAAGTAGGCATGGTAGGATGATGATATGCGAAGCTAACATTTTTATCTTATAATATAATAGCGTACCCGGCAGACGTTGTCCTGCCCGAACGTTCAATTCTCATGTCATGGGCGGACGATAAAAATGTTACTTTTTTACCATAAAATTCAGAAATTATGACATAATTAGATATTGGTAGTAAAAGATTCCGGGCTATGTGGCCGTGGTCTATAACTGGCGTTTCTTCCAGACGTTTCTCCCTCAACTGCGGAGGGCATCTTCAGTGGCGAGCGCTAGAAGCTGTTGTTTCCCTGTCGTAGACTCGACTGCGAATGCATTCGCACGGCCACATAGCCCGGAATCTTTTACTACCATGATTACCGGCCGTGAAAGCCTGCATTCCACTATAATTAGATATTATTAAATAAATTCGCAAGAAAGCCTCTTACAGCCTTCTGTTGTGGCTCAAGAAGTATGAATGATGACGTCACATAGTCATGAACATTAGAATTTTACTCTCCTTTGCAGATAAGTTAAGAACTGTCATATAACAATTATATTAGAGTGAAAAAAAAGATAAATTGATGAGAGTGAGTCAAAACAGTTTCCTCCCCCCCCCCCAGCTAGATTTCATTTCTGACCCATACTGGCCGACATTCCATGAGAAAAATTCTTCCCCCGCAGAGACTCGAACCAGCGTAAGTCCCGTAGTTCTGCGCCAAGACTTCTTGCCTTAACCACTCGACTATGGCGCGAGACTCTTGGTATCAATGAAAGACAAAAATGGTTTTTGTGAGTTATCCGTAAGAAATAAACATATGCTGTCGCGGACTTTTTTGTAGAGCTTTTTGAGATATTCAATTCTGTGTACATTAATTTTGTGTATTTCTTATGGTTTAGGCAGCGTAAGCCATTTAAGCGTCCAAAGAGCTACTTTTTTCACGTTTTCCACTACAAAGGGCGATTTTTAAGGATGTACGAGTTGAGTATCGAAACTCATGTTCATCCCGGGAATCTCCTGAACATTTTGCAAAAAACCCCATCACAATCGGATCAACGGTATGGCCGCGCATAAAGTACGAACAAACAAATATACAAACAAACAAACAATTTTTATATATAAGATAATCCTATCATTAAAAATAATGGATACTCTTGGTGATAAACATTATTAAGTTAAAAAAACACTCCATTCACCAAAACAATTAAAAACAAGTCTGTATTTAATATTCAGTCTTCCACTGGGCTCGGCCTCGAAAATGGCTACGTATTAGCCGAAACGCGTTGACTTGTTGTTTTTAACTGTTTTGGTGAATGGAGTGTTTTGTAACTTAATAATCTAAGCATGTTTTATTCTGGCATCATATATTCTGGAATATTGAAAACTAGAACATTATAACGACTATTTAACTCATGTCCCAAATGGGAGTCAATGACCAATCACGTTTCAATGAAATTAGTTTTACAACCAATCACAATCGAGTCTCACCCCGATATTTATCAACTTAACTTTATCATATTGAAGGAAGCTTTTTATTTTTAATATTCTAAAGAGGTCATAGCATTATTTTGCAGTGACTGGCTCCCTAAGAAATACTTTGAATATAGCAATTTTATATTAAGGTGTAAATATCCTAGAATGCATGTGGCTCCCAGATTGTATATATAGTGCACGAATATAATCAGATACCGCTTGCGAGATATACATCCATAGTAATTCTGCCCGAAGGCAGGTCCTTCACTGCAATTATAGCATTTGCATGCTATGCTTGCAGCTTTACTGGGGAATTGTGTAAGTGTGGTAGCTTCCCGTTGCTTTCCACACCGGTGAAGGATGACGATGATGATGATGACAATGATAAGGATGATGATGATAATGATGGCCATATGATTTCGGGGACAGTTTGGGTCTTAACGTTTTCTTGACATTTGCCTTACAGATGAGGAAAAACCCCGATAAAATCCCCACCCAAAAAAACTGCCCCGACCGGGGATCGAACCCGGGCTCGCTGCGTGACAAGGCAGCACGCTACTTCGAGACCACAGCGGTGGACTTTGCGAGATGTAATAGAAACAAATTTATAGCAATTGATTATCCAATATATAAAAATGTTTGTTTGTTCGTACTTTATGCGCGGCCATACCGTTAATCCGATTGTGATTTTTTTTTGCAAAATGTTCAGGAGATTCCCGGGAAGAACATAGGCTGTAAGAGAGCTAATATATTCAACTCCTACACTTAAAAAAAACAGCCTTTTGTAGTGAAAAACGTGAAAAGTCCCTTTTTTACCCTTAAATGGCTTACGCTACCTAAACTATAACAAATACACAAAATTAATTTACACAGAATTGAATATCTCAAAAAACTCTAGAAAAAAGTCCGTGACAGCATAATATGTTTATCTTTTACGGATAACACACAATTGATGCCAAGGAGATCGGGATAAGTAGATTCCCGGGCAAGCATGTTCTGCCTTGCCATTCATTCGAATGTCATAGGACTTTTTGCTAAATGTTCAGGATGTCCCCGGGAAAGTTATAGGTTATAAGAGAGTTTCAATGCTCAAGCCCTTCACCCTTAAAAATCACCGTCTGTAGTGAAAAAAAACGTGAAAAAATTGTCAGTTATTTATGCTTAAATGGCTTACGCTGCCTAAACCATAACAAACACACAACATTATTTTACATAATTGAATATATAAAAAAAACTCTAAAGAAAAGTCCGCGACAGCATTGTTTATCTTTTAAGGATAACTCACAATATCCATTTTTGTCTTTTATTGATGCCAAGTAGATCAGGAAAAGTAGATTCCCGGGCAAAGTCCCGCGCCGTAGCAGAGTGGTTAAGGTAGGAAGCCTTGGCGCAGAGCTACGGGACTTGCGCTGGTTCGAGTCTCCATGGGGGAAGAAATTTTCTCATGGTATTTCGGCCAGTATGGGACCGGTGCCCACCCAGCATCGTGAAGCAATTGGGTAGCTACAATAAGTAGCGGCTCCAGGTTGAGGAACCAGCTATAACGGCTGGGGGAGTCGACATGCTAACCACATGTCACCCCTACACTGGCTGTTGATCATCTACCTCTGTGATTGACACATGTGGATGTGAAGGGCCAGCAGCCGGCTGGTAAAAGGGCAACCGCTGAAAAGTAGAAAGACCCTCAATCGGAGATTCCCGGGCAAGCATAGCAGCGCACGGCGGGTATTCTTTTATGGATACTCAAAAATAATGAATTTTGTCTTTCAGTTCATTTATGCCAAGTACATCGGGATGCGTAGATTCCCGGCGGGTAATCAGCACGTGGTATCTAAAAATAATAACGATATAGGGCCTACATTTATATTTATTTTCCTTTCACTTATTCAGCTAAATGCAAAAACACATTATCATTTATTTAGGTGTAGCAGTGCACGCCGGGTGTTAGCTAGTACCACACTAAAACGAAACCACCGTTTGCACTTTCTTAAACGCATTATTTCCCACGTATTTACGTTCCATAAAAATATAATTAACATATTTACATCATAGGACATCAGAAATTAATTAATACCTATAGTGTTGGTTATAAACAGTTTGATGTGTTTAATTTTTTCTCCACTAGGGTGCATTCTTACAATATTGCGATCCGATTTGGCAATAAATAATATGATCTGGTTGCAGTGACGAACAAATGAAACATAACAAACGTTTATCATTTATTTTCAAAACATCGCCGTTTACATTAAATATGTAAATATTTTAAAATAACTATATTTAAATAATGATTTGTGAGTCAACAGCTTAATTTTATTCGCTAAATAGTCCTAATAAATGTCACTCTTGGTTTCCAAATTCTCTAGATAATTTGGAAATCACTCATGACACTACTTATGATAATGTATTAAAAATTAAGTTAATTTTTTCTTAAGTGGGCATGGTAGGATGATGCAAGTGCGAAGCTAACATTTCCTGTATTTGCAAGACATGACCCCGATGGCTGATGAAACTACGCAAATGGCAAAGCAGAAATTAAATAAATTATATTTTGAGCAAAGACACGTTGCATATTTCTCTTCTTAATCGTTACTCATCTGTCATTTTCACCTCTTCTCCCTTCCGATTCCTCTAGTCTCTACTTTGAGTAGCCTGTACATTACCGGAGGCGTCTTGAAATTCCACATGCACGGTAATTTCACCTGTTTTAATTTATTGTCAAGTTGTTCCAACCTCATTCAACTTGGAGGTTAACAAACCTCACTTAACTTTTACTTACACGATTTCTGTTACTCTGTTTATATGTTGTTGCTTATTATGGTCAAGAATTGACTAAATTTTAAACATTTTTTCAGTTAATATATTCAAGGTTATATTCATTCAGTTTCTCTACAATTTCTCAATGGTATAGTATTTAGAAAAAAAAGTTAATTCGAGTGCAAAAGCCATTGATTATCATGCAAAAGACTACAATGTAAATTCAGATTACGTTAGTTTCTAACTTTTTTGAGATAATTATTGCGACGTTCAGGCCAGATTTTCGTAGGGTGTAAACATCTAAGTGATTAACATCTGCCACCGATCTTAGGTTATTATACATTCGTCCTTTTATATATATATATATATATATATATATATATATATATATATATACAGTGAGCGTTTACATTTTTCTGGCATCTTAAGTGCTCTTAATTATATTATGGCTAGGACCGTCATTAAATAAATAAATGTACACTAAATAAATAGACTCCATTTTTAAATGAAATGCAGAATAAATATATAAAATAGACAAAGAGATATGTTTGTAAATAAATCAGTTATTTGGTATGTATATGTAATTTATTATCATAATAGTTTTTTTTGAAATGCTTACAATATTAATCTTTAAATGTTCTAAAACAATAATTATTATTTCTCAGATCTACACAGCGCTTGTATTCTGCCTTCTGGCCAACTTCTGTGTAGCGAGGCAATCGTCAGCAAGTTCAGACAACGTAGCAACATCGCCTTCACTTATATGGAATAATGCTAACTCTCATAGTTCAACTCCACCGCCGCTGAAACTGGATCCTGTATTGAGAAGAGCTTTGCTACGAGCTCTCACACAGCTAGAACTGGAAGCTCAAAGGAAGGCAGTAGGAGAAACTGTTCCACCACCGGAACAAACTCCCACTGATAACCAGTCAGTTGATGAAGTTCAAGAATCAAATATCAAGAGAGACCTTGAAGATCTTCTAGGCAACTACGAAAACTCTTTTAAACAAAATTTTGAATATACTAAAATCCAAGATGATTTGCCTGAACAACCTGAAACACCTGAAGAAAATCATCAAGAACAACACCATGAGACTAGCAATGAAAGTATAGATATGATTGTTATGGATGGCCCTGTTCAAGAACAGGCTGACGTTAGTGTGTTTGATTATGAACTCCCCGTCGACGGAAAGAGCAACAGTGAAACAGAATCACAACAACCAGATGAATCGTCCACTTTTGTTGAGAAACCTGAAGAAGCTGCGATATTCTATCGAAATGAAAATGTACCAGAAATAAAATTGGAAGACATAAGCCAGAATCAACCAGAATCACAGTCTATAGATATTCAATCAAATATCATACATTCAAATTCTCAAGATGTAAATGAGAAATCTTTCAAGAAGGGGGATGAAGTGGATTCAAAACAACTAACTACTAGTACATTATCTTCGTCAGATAAGAAAACAACTGACGTGAATAATAATAATAATATTCCTACTTTTGATAATAAATCTTCGGCAACATCAACATCAGGATCTGTAAAATTGGATTTAGATGATCATGATGTATCAATATTTCAAGCTCCTTTAGTAGCTGCTTTTACATTAGAACAGGACGAAAAAGGAAATCCCAAAAGCGTAGTTCCTTTGATACGACGTCCACATCCAGTTATAAATCAACAGCAGCAGAGATTACAGCAACAACATTCATCTCTGGGATTCAATCAACAACAAGCACAATTTACATCTTTTCAAGTACCTGCCCAACAACATCGCTTCCAGCCTATACAACCTCAATTAACACGAGAACAGGAATTGGAACGAAAGACAAGACTTCTTCAGGAACAATTACTACAATTGCAGCAGCAGCAACAACGGCAACAACAATTTCAACAACAGGAACTCTTAAAACAACAACAGCAGACTCTTCAGCAAGAACAAATTAGATTGAGGCAGCAAAAGTTGTTTGAAGAAGAGCAACAGAGATTAAGGTCTGTAATTTTTATTTTAGTTGTTATTTTGATGATCCGGGAGTTCTGAATTGGTAGCTTTCTGGCTTCACACTTTTGATAATAGTATTATGTTCTTAAGGTTTTCTTCTCAACTAATTGTTCTTGTCTAGATTAACATCCACGTTTGGCATCTCAATTTTCCGATTTCACTAACCTGACAACTTTTAAAATTATTCATCCCAGATCTGTATAGAATATTTTCTGTTCTCTAGTTTTTAAGTTATCTGTTGTTATGATTTTAAAATTCAGCATACGCATAAGATTTTTTTACAATTTAATTGATGGGTAAACATTTTACATATTTATTTATAAGTAAAACACTTTACATCTTTATTTATAAAAAACTATTTTATATCTTTATATATGGATTGCTTTCTCTTATTTTATATTATTTTAATTTGTTTTGCTTATTTGATTGTTTTACTATCCTGTAACTGATTATTGACATCTTATTGAATTATTTTCATAATTTAATTTTACAATGAAACAATGATTATTTATAGTAAACTTTTATTGAACTATATAGTATGCAATACATTTCATCACCCCAAATTTCTTCTGAATTATTGCTCTATTTGACTAATTTAATATGTTATGTCTTCTGAAATCTAACGCTTTTCTTTGTTATAAAATGATATAGAATTATATGGCCTAACTAATAATTTAAAAAATACCCATTTAATTAACATTTAGATAACTGGCTGAAAACATTCTTCTATTATTTCTAATAATATTGTCATTGGATTCGTTTGCGAATCAGATAGTTCTTTTCATCGTTCTTCCTCATCTTTGTACTTTTTAACTTATGTAAACTTTATTAAATAAAATTCTTCCTAAAATTCTGGTTTCAATTATTCTTCAAATCCAATTAACTAGTCATAAATTCTGGTAAATATGTGCACCTATATTTCAGTGAATTATTTAGTAATTCAAATAAAGTAGTCCTTGAATTATTTTTTCTAAATTTCATTCCAGTTGGTCTGATCATATTTCTTTATTATTGTAATTTCATTACTACATATTCTTACATATTTTTGCCCCGAAAGTTTTGGACTTGAACTTAAAAAGTGTTCGTCTCTATAAGTATGTATTTCGATTATTTGTTTTGAAATATCCAGAAAATATAATTTATGAAATGTCGACTACTGTAGAATAATTGAACACAGAAAAATTATTTGCGTCACAGGTTTCAACAACAACAGCAGCAACAACAACAAGTGCAACAAGATCAGTTCCTTCAAGTTGAACAACCACCACCGCCGCCGCCACTCTCTCTTCCACTGCAGCATCAAAGACCTCTAAGACAAGAGACTGGAACTGCTGTTGCAGGTTTCCAACAGAACTCGGATTTTCAATTTCAGTCACAAAACAATTTTCAACAACCATCAAATACTTTCCAACAAACAGCAAACACTTTCCAACAACCAACAAACACTTTCCAATCACCTAATAGTTTCCAAACACAATCAACAAATGCTTTCCAACAACAACCATCTAACAATTTTCAACAACCATCTTCAAATAATTTCCAAACACAATCAACAAATACTTTCCAACAACAACCATCAAACAGTTTTCAACAACCTTCAAGTGGTTTCCAACAACAGTCTTCAAACAGTTTTCAACAACCTTCAAGTGGTTTCCAACAACAGTCTTCAAACAGTTTTCAACAACCATCAAATAGTTTTAGTGTGCAACCATCCATCAGCAGCAGCTTCTTTCAGCCATCTGCACAAACCAACAATTTATTTCAACAACAGGACAGACCATTCATCCCATTATCCCAACAGACTTCGTTTCAGAACTCTAGTCCTTCCAATGTAAACAGTCAACTGCAGAACCTTCTTTACCAATCTGGAGTTGCTGGAGACTTTGCCGGATTTGCTTCGCCTCAGGAAGATCTGAATATTGTATCAAAAGTCCTATCTCTCAATCATGAAGGTAGAATTAGGCCGGGAAGAGAGACATTGGAGTTAACTGTAGGAGTGAATGAGCCATCAAGGGTAATAACACCGCCATTCCCGTGAACTCTACTTCAAATAAACTCATTAAATCGTGTCGAGTGAACTATCAGAGTAAGCAGAAAACAGTGATAAGTGTACAGAAAATGCTAGTTATCAGAATGTGGTCAAATACTTTATGCCATACAATGTTTTATAAAATAAACCACATTTGAAATAGAACGCTATATATGGAATCCTTGCCACATTTTACAAATATGCTGAATGTCGATTTCTAAAGAATTGGAGATAAATTAACAGTACTGACAGAATTTAATTTAATTATCAATATCTTCTTTTTCATAATTTATCTTCATCATTATAAATAATTCCATAGATGATGGTAAGTCTTCGTGCCTGCGAGATGTTTTCTAGAACTGAAATCAACTTGAGTTTCAAGTATATAACCTAAGTCATTTAACAGAGACAAATTGTGAAGAACACCTATGATTATTTTGACAGAAAAACGGTTCGATCAAACCATTTATTCCTTCCAGATTTGTCTATAGATTCGAATTATTTGAACAACATCAAATAATGATATTATAATGGTGTTTTACTATCTGGAATACTCTCTTACACATTTTGGATTTTGAACTCGTATGATAATCTTATAACTTTTTTAGAATGATTGTTCATTTTTTTTCATTACATACATGTTTTTAATGTTCATCCAATCTTGACTTGAAGCTTAAATAATGACAAATATTTTTAGTATGCAATATTAACATCCCACTATTTTAAATATTTGTAGATTTTTAGGAAGCTCCCTTAAATATATGACATACTCCTTTTATTAATTCAATTGGCCACTTTCTTTACTATTTTTTAATGCAAAGTATGTCACCTCTGAAGTATACAATAGTATATTACGATGCGTGGTTGGGAAGTGATTTTTACAAAAGCGAGAAAAATGTTTAATAACCGAGCGACAGTGAGGTTTTTAATTTCCGAGATTCTGTAAAACACTTCACAAACGTGCGTTGTACATTATTTTTTGCGCGATGGCTTTTTCAAAATAATAAATAATAGTAAAACATTAACATCTTTGTTGGAAATATTTGAGTTCATTATAAACTACTGACTAACGTTAACAGCGTGAGCAATGTTTATTAGTTGAAACAACAGGAGGCCTTGAGAACAATTATTGATAACATGATCGCAAGTAGGCCTACGTATTTATTGTTTTATATTGTTTCAGATAGAGTTCAGTTCATTTAAAATGCAGTAATTTGTTTCGTATAATGTATATTAACACTACTTTTGGATATTTTTTTTGTATATGTTCTGTATGTAGTAGGCCTATACATAGAGGGTACTGGTTTTACTTCCCACACGTGGTTTGTAATATGTAATATTGCAGTATAGTTATTTTTTACAGTGTAGTTATTTAGATTGGCAACCCGAAATGTAGGAAGTTGAACTTTCAATAATGGTCGTCATTGCTGTAAGTACGACAAAACGCAATATCGCGCAAAAAATAGTATTAAGTTGTGCCTTAGAAAACTAATATAAAACAGGATATTACTGACAATTATTTTTTAATCTGCTACAATTAGATCATTATGCAAACATTCATATTTTAAAATACTTTTCGCCTTTTTTTTTTTAGTTAATTGAAGACATGTTTTGCAAAATATTTTTAAATTCAAGTCTCTTGAACAACTTTTCTCGATATCTGTAGCAAAATTATATTTGCTTTGACTTACAAATTATTTTGTATCGTATGTTTATACTGGATCTGTTAAAAGTTTTTATCGAATTGCACAATATTAAGAGAATTTTGTGATTTTCTTCTAGCCAGATTTACACGCTAGTTAAGTATTATGCCAGCTACTTCTGTACATTCACTTTAAAATATAACATGTTACAGATAGTAATATGAAGTTTAGTGATAGATTCATGACAGTTTAACGGATTATCAGTAAAGGTGAAATATATTATTTTCATTGTAACTTATAGTGACATTTGCTCTTGTGACTGTTAAATTTAATATAGTATTTGTTGAGCCTTGTTACTTGACGAGTATGAGTAAGTACAATTATATACAAAGTATATCGTAATATTGTTATAAATACACATTATGTTAAGCAAGATGATGTTTTATTTGTGCCTGAAAACAATAAATTTTAAGTTCTTTGGTTAAAAATTATGTACAGATTATCCAAAAGTAAACGAAAATGAAATAAGTAAGGACGAGACTCCTTTGAAATGTGTAACCCTTGGTATACATAGGTTTCAAATCCCATCCAACCTTGTCATTAGCGTTAAAGGTCAGCTTACCTCGATTTCATAATATATGAAGGGGTATATGGCATAGTAGTGTATGTCAGTTTTTTACAAAAACGAGTAAAGTACACGGTTTTAAAGAAGAAACAGCGTACTGTATTTCAGGTACAACAACAATTAATACTTTCATCTAAGATAATAAATATCTCCATGATTATCAGTATTAACCTAACTTGATTCTTTGTGCACTGAGAAATAAGATATTGATTTTATCAAAATGAACAAAAATGACTTACTATGCCATATACCCCTTATATATATGATAAGAAAAATAAATGCCTGGACGGGATTCGAACCCGGATCTCTGAGTCTGTACCTCAGTGTGATATCCATTACACTATCAGGCGAATCCAATTCAAACACTTATTTTTCTTATATATGTATTATATTCTCCATTATTACTAGATGTCGCGAGAACTCGGTCTTCACTGCCATCTAGTAGCTGACTATAACAAGTAAGCAAATTAAAGAGAATATCTAGTAATAATGGAGAATATAATACATATATAAGAAAAATAAGTGTTTGAATTGGATTCGCCTGGTGGTGTAATGGATATCACGCTGAGGTACAGACTCAGAGATCCGGGTTCGAATCCCGTCCAGGCATTTATTTTTCTTATCATACCATATTAAGCTTGCATTGCTCAATGTTAAACATTTAATTATAACATATATATATATATATACTACTAAAAAAAATTAGAGGAACACATGTTTTAACCAAAACACGAGAATAAATATTGAAACAATATAATGTTTGATATTTTGTAATTATAAATTGAAGATTTATGTAAAATTAGAATAGACATTCAAAAAATATTTTCTTGTATAGTATTAGCAAAACGAACATGTTATCATTTGTAGCAGAAAACAAATTGGAAATTTGAGATTTACAATTTTTGAAATCAATGTTTTCATGGTTATTTCAACACTCAGTACTTAGTGTGGCTTCCGTGAGCCTGAATGACCGCATTACACCTACGAGGAATGCTTTGCAGAAGCCTTGTTACAGAAACTTGTGAGATTCTCTCCCATTCCTCGGTGAGTGCATGTGAAAGTTCTTCAAGGTTCTGAGGTACAGCAGGACGCTTATGAACAAGTTTTTTCAGCTTATCCCACATATGCTCGATCGGATTAAGGTCCGGACTCCATGCAGGCCAGTCCATCACCCGAATTTGACATTCTTGCAGGACATCTCTGGTAGCCTGTGCTGTATGACATCTAGCATTATCTTGCATTAGAAGAAAATTAGGGGTCCATACAATAAGCAAAGGGTACAACATGTCGGAGGATAATGTCATTAATGTAAATATCAGCATTCATGCGCTGTGGGTCAACGACAAGCTCTGTCCGAGACTCAATAGTAATCCTAGCCCAAACCATAACCGAACCACCTCCAAATCTGTCACGTTCAATAATTGTGGCTGGATCAAAACGTTCACCAGGATATCTCCATACACGTGTACGACCATCAGAACCTGTTAGACGAAATCTTGATTCGTCCGTGAAAAAAGCACCCTTCCATTGGCGGAGTTGCCAGTTGACATTATTCTGAGCAAATCGCTGCCGGGCTTCCTTGTGCTGACGTGTTAAACGAGGGGCTTTGAAGGGGATTCTAGACCTCAACCTTGCATTTCTCAGTCTATTTCTTACAGTTTGATCAGAAATTACCGTCCCAGTTGCTGTGCGTAAATGATTTTGTAGATCTCTGGCTGTAGATTTTCTTCTGCGCAAAGCTGATAAGATAAGAAATCTATCCTGTACGTCTGTAGTCTTCTTCTTACGATCTTACCCGGGTCTCCTCTTGTATCCACGTGTCTCTCCTCTATCGCCTCCACAGCCTATGGATGACGGAAGGGCCAACATCAAGAATCCTAGAGACATGGCGAATGGAACGACCATCTTCAATCAATGCAACTGCTCGTGCAACTGATGTTTCATTCAGATGTCTCATTGCTCTGTATTAGCTTCAGAGAACACAAAAATAACGATTCCCTACCACAGATTATTCTTCAAACCTGTTTTTAAAATAATAAATCAGTACGAACTCACTTTGGTTTCAACAACTCTAGGAATTTTACTAACATATTCAGAGAAAAATTAATAAAAAAAACAGAAGATCTTCAATCTGATTTTAAACAATACTTGAACTCAGAACATCTGACACTCAAAAATTAAATTGTTATAGTATTTATTTTGTGGCTTTGGTTTCAAACATGTGTTCCTCTATTTTTTGAGTAGTATATATATATATATATATATATATATTCTTTCTATCTTTCTTTCTTTCTTTCTTTCTTATTTTCTTTCGCTCTCTTTATCACTCTCTCTCTCTCTCTCTCTCTCTCTCTCTCTCTCTCTTTCTCAAGGTATTGCAAGATAGATATTATCTCTCATTATCAGGAGATTTCTAAGAAGTAAATACAAATTAAGGACCCTATTTTCAATATGCTATTTTGATTACGCCTTCATAAATTGATTCTGATTTTTGCCTTTCATGCATGAGCATTCAATATGGACTAATTTACTACTCGTATTTTACATAAGAACTTAAGATTTTTATTTTAATCAATTTGTTTAGAATATTTACGACTTCAAACCTCAAGCAACAAAAAACTTATTTTACTCCTACAATAATAATAATAATAATAATAATAATAATAATAATAATAATAATAATAATAATAATAATAATAATAATAATAATAATAATAATAATCATAATAACAATACTATTATTATCATTATTATTATTATTATCATCATCATCAACAACCATATCGCCATATATCAACTACTGTTAATCAATTTTTAAATTTTTGCGATTCTATGGACATCTGTTATCCATTCTTCTTCAAGTTTTATATTCTCCTGAAAGCTAAAAATATATTTTATATTCTATTCGAATGTTCATTTCCAATACCATCCATTTATTTACTTTTAAAATTTCCTTTATTTCCCAATTATTTTTTGCCGCTGTTTGTCTTCATTTTCTCTGCTTTTTCCATTGAAAGATAAATTAGATATCTCTGGTCTACCACCTTTATTGAATTCCTCCGATTTTTCTCTAATTAATGATATAACGTTTCAGATTTATTTCCCTCATATATTTTTTTCCTATGATTGTTTCAAGTAATCCTTTAAGATGGTTGTTATTTTTAATACAACATTTTTTACTCTGTATGTACCTGTTCCTTTTTATCAGAAATAAATATTTTATGAGCATTTTTAGCTTCTCCTTTCCTGATGCCAAAACAATAAATATATTGCAATTAATTTTGGATACAGAACAATTAGTAGAAAACATCGTAATTAATTTAACAATTAAAATTTATAAGTTTTAATCGGTAAGTTTAAAAATTTATTGAGTGATTTACTCTTAATTTTAGCAGGAAAAAAACTTCATTGTAAATAAAACAAAGTATATTGCAGTCTACTATGTTACTATTGTAAATTTGAATTTTATATTTAATTTTGAGAAACTTGAATATGTTAAGCCATATCGCGTCTGGGATCTTCGGATATGTACTGATAAAATGTATATTCTACTATAACCAGTTATAACGATTGGTACTACTTGTCTGATTAAAACTTATTTTTTCCACTGATTCGGTAACAATATATTCACCAAGATACTCATCCTATCTGTTACTTACGTACATGTGATTTATGTAAAAATCGCCGATTTAAATATTAATAAAATGTTGAATAATAAAAATTGGGAAACGTATCTTGGTGATGAAATCCAACCAATGTTTTACCTGAAATCTAAATTAAATTATTTACCTTTCTTATGGCAGTATAACTATACAACAAATTAATGTTTTGTTACGTTCGTAGACTGTATTTTCGCATTTTATTACTCGGAAATTAGTTTCAAACTTGCGGTAACAAAACTATTTGTTTTAACCTCTGAATTTGAGTGCTCAAGTTCATTATAACTTATTCATAAGTAATGTCACGAGTGATTTTAAAATCGTCGATAAATTCACGATGTCACGCAGTGACAAGTTAATTTATCTAGATGATTTGGAAATCAAGAGTGGCAATTTTTAAGACTATTTAACGACTACCAATTAAGCTGTTTATTCAAAAATCTTTATTTAAATATAGTTGCCGGTATTTTAAAATACTTCTATATTTAATGTAAACGGCGATGTTTGAAAACAAATCAGAATTCTGTCGTTATATTTTATTTGTTCATCCAGTGCAGCTTGATCACATAATATTATTTTTTGTCATCTGGCATGATAAACTTGAAATAGGATTGCAATATTGTAAGAATGAACCGTAGTGGAGAAAAAAATGTAAAGCATCAAAATAGATATTATAACCAACATTATAGGTTATTAATTAATTTTTTTAGTAAACAACTCAGTAAAATCACTATTTAAAAATACAATTATCGAACACACAATTATCAAATGTGTAGTTCGAAGGAATCGGTTCATTATTTACTATATTTAATGTACTTGTTGGAGAGTCAGCCACTGCAAAATAATGCTCTGACCTGATCAGAATATTAAAATGGAGGAGCTTTCTTTATCACAAAAGCAGGAGCTGGTAAAGATAATTCCATAAAGAGCGAGGTGAAACACGACTGTCATTGGTTGTAACACAAAATTCATTGAAACGTGATTGGTCATTAATTCCCATTTGGGGCATGAGTTAAATATTATTAAAACATTTGTTCAAAATACTAATTGTTGCAGTGATACCTTATCCGTGTGTAATTTTTCAACACATAACTTTTTTAGGTCAGCGGGGTCAGAACTTTACACATTTAGAAAGTTTAAGAGAGAACACAATAACCACGCTCGTCATGATGGAACCTAGCCTGTTATCATGAAGATTCATATCCATGTTAGACGATACTTAATGCTTTTAAGAAGCAAAACAGGTAGCTTAGAGAATAGTTGCCAGTAACTACTGTTCAAACACTGGTATTAACTGGCCCCTGTAACCCAAATCTTCAACTTTTGCACACCAAGCTCAAAATTACATTAAATACCATGGAAAGTATAACTTAATCTAATATATAAAAATGAATGTTTGTTTGTTTGTACTTTATGCGCGGCCATACCGTTGATCCGATTGTGATGGGGCTTTTTGCAAAATGTTCAGGAGATTCCCGGGATGAACATATGCTATAAGAGAGTTGTGATACACAACTCCTACACCCTTAAAAATCGCCCTTTGTAGTGGAAAACGTGAAAAAAGTAACTCTTTGGACGCTTAAATGGCTTACGCTGCCTAAACCATAATAAATACACAAATTTAATGTACACAGAATTGAATATTTCAAAAAGCTCTACAAAAAAGTCGGCGACAGCATATATTTATCTCTTACGGATAACTCATAATAACCATTTTTGTCTTTCATTTATGCTAAGAAGATCGAGACAAGTACGTAGATTCCTGTGCAAGCATAGCAGCACATGACGGGTATTCTTTTACGGATAGCCTAACTCACATTAACGAATTTTGTCTTTTAGCTCATTTATGCCAAGAAGATCGAGATAAGTAGATTTTCGGGCAACACCGGATAATCAGCACTAGGAAGCTTAAAATAATTACGATATAAATTTATAATTATTTTTCATTCTACTTATTCGACTAATCATAAGAAGTACATTAATTTTCGTTTTTCAGCTCATTTATGCCAAGAAGATCGGGACGAGTAGATTCCCGGACAACGCCGGGTAAACAGCACGGGGTATCTAAAAATAATTACGATATATTTCTTTTTCTTTTTACTTATTTAACTAAATATAAAATATATTCATTTTCGCATTTCAGCTCATTTGTGTCAAGAAGATCGGGATAAGTAGATTCCCGCAACACCGGGTAATCAGCACGGGGTTTCTAAAAAAATATAAATTTATAATTATTTTTCCTTATACTTATTCAATTAAACATAAAACATTAATTTTCATTTATTTAGGCGTAGCAGCGCACGCCGGGCATTACCTAGTCACAAATAAAAAGGTAATATATCATCTTCTGTATGAACAGACAAAAAAATCTGCGAATTGGCTCAGACGGTAGCGTTAGAGTATTTGGCATATCCAGATTCAAACCCCTGCAGTAGAACTTTCTAATTCGGCAACCTCGGCCGTAAATATGTCGAAGGAATGAGTTTCGACCCAACATTGTTCATCATTAGAACTTATCTGCCGAACCTTTAGCCAAGGCAAAACCGAGATGCTGGGCTCAAACCCCAGCAATATTGTGCTTTACTTGAAACATACAGAAAGTTCCCGTAACTGTTTCCATCAGGGCTTCCTATGGTTGTAAAGCAAATGTTTTATTGGCCACTGGGCCACTGCCGTTTCTAATTTAAGGTCCACGACGCAACACTAATCGACTAATATTTAAAATAGCACATTCATTATAATTTCCTTTTAGATAGGATTTGTTATACTTTTCACATGCAGAAATTAATAACAGACTAGTATCGATTCGCCTGGTGTGCGAATCTCCTCCTCGGTTTTCTTCTTTGTCCGTAGCCATGAAATGTCCGTACGAAATACTAAACGCAAAATGTTCCTTAAAAGGAAACAAATTAATAATAGAAATTAATATTTTCATGCAGTTACAAAACACCAGTCTTCATTATATAGAAAATTTAATAAAGTTTCTTAAATGCAACTTATGTATTTCGGAGATTTTAACGCAAGTATAGAACATGAAGAGAAGATATTAATGCAGGTAAATTTAAACACACAATGTTTTAATGTAGGTTTGGGCATGCTATAGCATAGTTAGTTAAAATAATATGCTTTATACTCCGGAAGGAGGTCGTGGTTTCGAGTCCCAATGAGGCCAGGATTTTTAAACTGCGTAATCCATTTGGCAATCACCATGGTCCTGGGATCCACTCAGCATCCGACTAAAATGAGTACAAAACGTATGTTCTAGGGGTAAAGACGACTGACATCTCGTGGCGATTGTCTGAAAGATGGGAGTCTTAACCTCATACTACCCCAAGGGGTTGCTAAAAGAGGGTACACGTGTTCAAGTATGCTTGTGCAGGCATAATTGAACGTTTGTAGAAAAATGTTGTGCAATCATCCTTGCACGTGCGGCTTGACGATTGATGGCAATTTTATCAAGCATACTTGTCAAAGCACAAGAATAATTGTACGTGTATACATAAGCTTGGTCAAGGCTACTCAAACAAAGATAAAAATAAACTACTCTTTAATTTTGCTCCACATTCAGTTTTTGTTTTATTTAGTTATTTTAATTTTTATTTTGCAAATATGTTTCTAGAGACGGAGGTTCAACTTTGTTGATTTTCTTAATTAATTTTTTATTGTGTCTATGCATTGGGATGTTTCATGGTGCAGGACGGTCACCCATCCAGCGTCCTGTAATTTCGCCAGGATCTCGTAACCGTGGTTCATTGTGTGGTGGGTCGAATCTCGGAGATAGTGATTCGGCAATATCTTGATTTTTTTCTTCTGTGTGTTGAGTTTTTTATTCGCCTATTTAGACTGCAGTTGCTAGCAGAGTTTGTTTATTTGCTTACTTAGGCTGCAGTTGTGAGCAGAGTTTTTTATTTGCTTATTTAAGCCCCAGTTGCTAGCAGAAATTGTTTATTTACTCATTAAACTGCAGTTGCTAACAGAGCTTTTTTTATTTACATATTTAGGCTGTAGTTGCTAGCAGAGTTTCCGTAGCACTCCTACTTTTATTAACAATCCTCAAATTCTGCCTTAAACAGAAAATTTCCCTGCAGCTTAGAAAATAGCTAAGATTATTGAACTGCCCAAGCTTGATAAAGCTCCAATTAACCAGAAAACCTAGGACCAATAAATATATTACCAGTACTATGAAAGATCCTAAAATATCTATTCTGGGTAGACTTAAACTTGAAGTTTCAAATAAACAACTACCGGTACTTGAAAATCACCAATTTGGCTTTCGAAATTCGCACATAATACTGCTGCAACTTGCGAGGCCTATTGATCGGATTGTCATTGGTTTCAATGTCAAGCGCAGTACAATAGCAGTCTTTCTAGACACTGAGAAAGCATTTGACACAACTTGGATAAACGTACTAATATACAAATTAATCCAATTTCAATTTCATCCAAATCTAGTCGAAATTCTCTCCACTTACTTCAGAAACAGAACATTCTACATATAATTAAGTGGAGAAAAATCCATCTTGAAGTCTCTACTATCAGGAGTACCTCAAGGGGCAGTGCTCCCTCAATCCAAATTTCCTCCTTTGCAGATTATACCTGTTTGTTCTCCCAATCCAAACTTAAATCCATCTACCACCGATCCCATCAGTTTCAGATATCAATACCGGTAAATATCATATATGAATGGTTTTTGCCTCTGGAACATCAAATTTAATATAGACCAAACCCATGTCGTACTATTCTCAGAATCAAATTATCCTTGTCCCATCCAATTCGCACTTGGTCCCCAACTACTCCGGGTGGAGGCTTCAGTAAAATACCTCGACCTAATTCTGGACAAAAATTGACTTTACAGATCACACAAACTATGTAACTAATCTCGCTCAGCAAGGTTTGGCTAATTATATCCGTTTTCAAGTCGCCATCTTTATCCCAAAGGATCAAGGTCAATTTATATTCGATCGTAATCTGCAATATCCCATTACACGGCTGCGGAGCTCTTAGTATCCTTGCAAAATGCCATAAAAAGAAATTTCAAATAATTAAAATCAAATTCTAATAATTATACTTTTGGATCAAAGAATACCAAAGATTCATGAAGCCGCAAAATTGCCATATATTGATACCATCTCACAGAAACGCACAACACCATGTTTTTAAATATGTTAAGACATGAAAGCCCGATGGTACGCAA
The DNA here is from genome assembly GCA_030220185.1 of Diploptera punctata. Classification (NCBI taxonomy): domain Eukaryota; kingdom Metazoa; phylum Arthropoda; class Insecta; order Blattodea; family Blaberidae; genus Diploptera; species Diploptera punctata. The sequence goes on along the minus strand of JASPKZ010007247.1, from coordinate 667,998 downwards.
TAAAGAACACTTTCCACAATGGTATACTACTCACTCAAGCATATTCAGTAACATAAACCTACCGTAATTGCTCAAAAGGAGAAATCAAGGACTGGGAGAACAGCGCAGAGTGGAATGGCTCATTCTGGCTCGTCCTGAATCGAGCCAGGCTCTTCAGCGACACAGATTACGATGCTCTATTCAAGCGAGCTATTCTCACCTTGATTTTCAGCGACACTTGCAACAGGCAAAATTTTCAAAACCACCGTGTAGGCTAGGCCCGTCCAGATGAACCCCTTATTGATGTGCACTCTCGAAATTAGTCGTTAAGAGACGAAAAAATGTTCCAGATTACGGCAAAGTGGATAGCACCAAATGTTGTCGCAAAGCGAGCGAGAGCTTCTCTGTATTATACCTGCTGTAGAGTTGAGGATATCTTCGATTTTTCCCTCGGTTGTTCCTCGGCGAAATTTGAAATTTTGAAAATCTTCTTGTAAGCCCATGTTTCCCTTAACAGAGATTTAGGCGCTCCCCTACAGGGAAGAATTTGAACCATACTAATTTAGTTAGACTTGTTTTCTTGTAGATTTCATTTGAGAGGTTCGTGGTCCGCTGAAATTTTGAAAATAAGGATATATATATATATATATATATATATATATATGTTATATTGCAGATTTTCGTGGATATAAGTATGAATAAGACAGTTTTCTTGGGTTTTCCGCGTCTTGGATTCAAGTTCGGCCCCTGATAATGGCATGTGGGATCATGCCGAAACGTCGGAGTCAGTGGTCAGGGGCCGAACTTGAATCCAAGACGCGGAAAACCCAAGAAAACTGTCTTATTCATATATATATATATATATATATATATATATATATATGAGTTTATTTATTGGAGTCAAGGAGACCACTCCGACATTTATCTTCCAATTTTACTAATGATTTTTCAAAAAAGCTAAAATCATATCCAGGCCTGGACGGACAGACGGATTTACGACATGGAATCGTCGGCTGGATGGTTTATAGCTGCCGGAATCATCTTGTACGTATTTATTCCTTACGCTATATACATCCCTACACCACACGTATTATGGGTATTCTTAGAGGGAAATTATACTTTATTTATCTGAGTCAGCATCGATATGCTTAAAGAAATGAGAAATAACAAGCTGTTAAAACAAAACGAACTTAATAAATTTAAATCTTTATACAGTGTGCTTATTAAAAATAATCAGTACCAATCCAGCTGCTGAAGATGGAACAAATATTTCTGAAAGGCCTTCACAATTTTAATGAAGTTTAATGTTGAGGATGACTGATATCTCAGTTACTAATTTTATTATTTTAACTTATTAAAAAAGCAACCTCAACGGTAGTTCAGTATGAATTTTAAAAAATTGATTTATCTCGTTTATAGAGGATGGTTGTACGTTAATTTCCACACTGATATTTCACCACTGTGTGGATTTGTTTGAGCCGGCTTTTCAGTCCGCGCATCCACTTCTGACTGAAGTGGCACAGGTGTTTATATGGCTACCGATTTCACTTTTGGTTGTTTATGAGTCTGTGGTTTAGTCTGAGTGCTCACAGCTAAATTATGTGACAGGTTTGTTTTGTGCCAACCTACATCGAGATCGTGGCAAATAGGGAACGTTGTGCCTTCGTAAGAAGACATAATGTTTAAGGTCTATCAATGTAGATATCCTTACATTAGTACCAGACTTTTTCCTCTCGCAAGTGAATACGGAGGGCTGGCATTTATAATTTTCGGGGATTCTTTACAACATGTGATGCGAAAAATTGAAGTTCCAATCATTCACCATGCGCATGCGCCAACAAACGCGAAGCGGTTTACACTATGGAATAACGGGATGCAGCCAACATATACAAGATATTTAACGAACCTAAAAGCTAACCTAATGCAATTTAAGTACTCTAACCTGTGAAAGATCAACCTAAAAGCTAACCTAATGCAATTAAGCACTCTAACCAGTGAAAGCATGCAATGTCCAAAAATAAATAAGTACTGAAATTCTGAAGTATATGTGTACAGTTAATTAGTACATACTCTATGTTGACTGCACTGGAACACGACTTTGTTTTTGCTTAGAGTATTCGTTAAAATCAATATGGCTGCCAAGTCATATGTAGTTAAATATCATAGAAACATTTAATGAAATAAACGATAGAAAAAATATGTAAATCATTGTAAATGGTGGTAAATAATTTGAAAAATAGAACCCTAAGAATAAAATTTGAAAGGTGTTTATGAAGAAATAAAAAAAGTCGCGTCACATGTTATGAAGAATAGTCTAATTTTCTATTGATTTTATAGAGCCTCTCCTCAAAACCCCTAGTTATTGTTACTAGGGCCTAATATTGGGACCCGGCAGGCTGCGATAGCTGGAAGCTGTAACGTAAATAGCAATTTCAAGAACTATATAACTCGGTGCTTGTGGTGAAATTATAACACTGGTCAACATGATTTTTGTCTCATGAGTACCAATAGTTGTACTTAATGCAGTTTTTTATCGTGTTTTCAAATATGTGTTCGGAATTTCTCCATCACCCACAGTTTTTTTATTTCAACTTCAATTAATGATTTAAATAATTATTTTTAATAAACGTTTTTTTCGTCCATTTGTCCATTGTAAAATAAAACTAAACGAGCTGTGGAAAAGATATATCAAGGCAAATTGAATCCTAATATGCTGGCCGATTATTGTTGGACCAACAAGAGGGATGCTCCACAGGCGAAATATAGCAGACAATCGTCATTTCTTACTTTCTAGGTGAGTCCCAATGCTCGAATATTGTGTAGTTACGAATGTAGAAAATATTAAAGTGCTTGAAATTACAAATGCCTATCTCTCGGAAACCTTGCGTGATTGAGAAAAACCGATATCAGATTTGAATTCAGGAGAAAACATACTGTCAAAATCTCATATTTTTCTTTCTGAGACAAAAAAAAAGTTTATTTTTTGTTGCTCAGTGTAATTGAGTATTTGATATCTTCATAATTCCTTCCAGTCGCGAGAAATCACAATGTTGCTGTTAAGCTTTCATGTAACGTTATAGCTTCTCTCATTAGCATATTCTTCTTTTTAATCACAGGTGTTACTAGGGACAGAAATTTAAAAAACTTGCTTCATTCATTCTGAGATAATTATGCCAGTCATGAAGATATTATTACAACTCATTCAATAAGTTACTACCGGTATGTGAAAGGGCATTTATTTTCGTTGAAGTGTTTGCTTCACAAGAGCTGTTTCTCCTTTTCTTTTTCGAATACTCAAATTTGTGTATCCACCTTAAAGGATGTAGTGGAATCACTTTACCTTCACATTAAGAGATCCATAATGCAACTGACTAATTAATTGGCACCATCGAACCCGTTGGTTCATGACCGCGCGGACATAAGCTCTCCATACATCCCTATCTTAAACTAATGTTTCTCAGTCATTCCCTGTATAATATATTTCCCTCAAATTGTGGTTAATGTTATTCTCCCACCTCATTCTTGATCTACGAACTGGGCGTTTTCCCTCTAGTTTTCCTACAAGAAGTTTCTGTGTCCACTATTTATTCCCCATTCAACCACATGTCCTCCTCATCACAGTCTACGAGACTTTTCTTATTATATCTGGTTTCTTATAAATATCATGTAGCTCACTGTTGTGTAGTCTCCATTCGCCTGTCTGTTCATCTCTCTTTGGTCCAAACATTTTTCTAAGGACTTTATTCTCAAATACTCGTAATCTTCTTTCCTCCCTTAAAGTAAGAGTCCATGTTTCGCATCCGTATAATATAATTGGGAGAATTACAATTTTATATAATTTCAGTTTAACGTTTTTTTAGAGATATTGGGACGATCCATAACCTAGTGATGTGAATATTTGAATGCAGGTATTGTAATGCAACTTATGCAACATTTAACATATGCAGGTGTACACACATAAAGTATATTACACGGAAATTTTAATGATATATACTTAACCTATGTTATATGAGCATTTGAATATAAACTTACTAGTTTAACAGGAAACTATAATGAAGGCACATAAACATGTAATATGTTACATGGAACCTTTAATGCGGAATAGAAACGCAACCTATGTTATATGGAGATTTTAATGCAAGTTAGACCTTAAATTGAAGAAACTCAATTTCTTATTGCCAATTTATTAAACGTGTTGGGTCTCAGTGAAAACAAACCATACATAAGAGTAAGTTATTATCTATTGTATATTGTTGTACAATTTGACACAAATTTAAATAATTTCAACTGATTTCATTTTTTTATATTGCTTTATTTAACACGTTAAATGAATTAGGCCCTAAGTTAATGTATCTTATGGGCTATACATTGTCAATTTAAGGGTTAGAAACTTAACCTGCGTGAATAGATTATAATCAACAATTTTAAAATTCATATTAAAGCACTGTTGAGATTATGTAATAAGATATTAAATATAAAATTGGTACCTGGTAAGTCAGTCGTCCTCAACTCTGTTAATATATTGTATATAAAATTAACTGGAGCGCTTTCGGAAGTTACCTTCCATCTTCTGCAGGTTGAGTTTTCGTTACTTGTTGTTGTTGTGTACGGTGATGTATACTCCAACTGTTTGTAGCAGCAACTGACTTGTTTTTGACGATCTCGTATAATGGTTTGACTGGGGTGCGTTCTCATTGAGAAGTGAGGTGTTATTGTTTCCTTTATAATTTCAAGGTCTTCAAATATGTTTATCCTCGCTGGAATGTTTTCTCGGTGGATTATCGTGAGGGCGCTCCAGTTAATTTTATATACAATATATTAACAAAGTTGAGGACGACGGCACCTACCAACAGGTACAATTTAATTTTTAACTTTCATCATATGACTTCACCTCAACGGAATTTGATATGATTTTACTAGTATTGATAAATTATTAAACTTCATTAAGTAGTTCCAATATGGAGGCCTTTCAAAAACAATGTTTCATCTTCTGAATTTTAACAGGTACTGATTTTTTTTATTAAGTCTTCATATGGCAGCATGCTCCACTACAGTTTTCTGCAGTACTACATGCCTTGGTTTACTAACTAGTTATATCAGTTTATAATTTACACTTCCTAAAATATACTTTACAATTAATGTTCTATTGTATTTTTTAAGTCTATGCTATTTGCAAATTTCGTGAACTGTTTTGTATACTTATTAGCTAATTTACACTTATCTATGGGCCATCTTTCACTATCTTTATTTACAAAATTTATAAGAGTTTGTCTTTCATTTTTTAAAATTCTATACAATGATATATCACATGTCTACCGCTGTGGTCTCGAGGTAGCGTGCTGCCTTGTCACGCAGCGGGCCCGGGTTCGATCCCCGGTCGGGGCAGTTTTTCTGGGTGAGGTTTTTATCGGGGTTTTTCCTCACCTGTAAGACAAATGTCAGGAAAACTTTAAGGCCCAAACGGTCCCCGAAATCATATGGCCATCATCATCATCCTTATCATTATCACCATCATCATCCTTGGAAAGCAGCGGGAAGCTACCACACCTACAATTCTCTAGTAAAGCTGCAAAGCATAGCATGAAAATGCTATGATTGCAGTGAAAGACCTGCCTTCGGGCAGAATTACTATGGATGGTTATATCACATGATCCAGTGTCTGCTTACCAACACCGCATGCACACATTGCACTGTCCTTTACCTTGAAGCGATAGAAATAGGTGTTTATATTCCCATGCCCGGTCACCAGCGTTGTCGAATTGGGAGATACCTGGATTTTTGTCTGTAGTCTGTCGCTGACTTTCGGGAAGAAAGATTTCGTCAAATTCCCTTTGGTGGTTGATACTGGTACTGATATTGTTGTATAAGTTTTACAACGGGTTTATGTCTGCGCGTGTGTTCTCATTGAGTGGGTCTGTGTTCTTTGCTTCTTTTAGAATCTCTATATATTCAAGGATGCTGATCCTGTTGTTGTTATACTCTCTGTGGAGTACTGACTTAGTATTATCGATTTTGTCGAACTGATGACCCGTTTCTAGTATGTGTTTGGCAAAACTTGATTTTTCTTCGTTATTAATAAAATGTTTGAAATGTTCAGAATATATTGTGTTGAAATTTCTTGTTGTTTTGCCTATGTACAACTTTTTGCAATTATATTTAATAAATCATAATGTTGGGATGTATTTTTTTTGTAATATTATTAACAACTGCTGCTAAAATTAAATAAGTAGATTTAGCCTACAATGTTGTGCTGTCTGAGCAAGTTTGCTCTGACGATTCTGTTCGGACTCTCATTTGGAGGTTCCGAGCTTAATTAGCTGGCCCGATCAATCGGACTATTTTTCCAGTTTCTCCTTAGACATTAAGAAAATGTTGGCTTTAAATTTAATTATTGGTCAATTAATAAATCAATTTTAAAGTAGAGTGATGTCCTATTTTTAGGTTTCACGCCTCTTAGGGTGCTGTGAGACTTAATTTACCTATTTGCATTCATAATATCCAACAGAAAGACACCTATAGGGATACAAAAGAGCTGAGAAAAATCGAGGACGATCTAATACTTAAGTGCTCTTCTTAGGAGGAAAAGAGATTTTATTGTCGTTTACAGCAGTATTTTGATGCCTTCGAAAATTATTTTTATAATGATACATTTTTTTTTGTGGAACGAAATTTATTTAATTTTGGTTGGCGGTATATGTGTTAATTAATTTTATTCAATTTTACTTATTTTTGCATTTATTAGTTTTCATTTTTTTTTTGTTTTGAAAATCTAGATTTCAACTACATTTTTCAATTACTTTGGGAAGGAAAATATTTTTTACCTTGATAATGCTTTTATTTGTTATTTTATACTAAGAATGCAACAAAGGTGAAGAAATGAACGAAGAACATCTACAAACCTGTTGGATCCACCATAGAGAAATATTGGAGAGCAAGAACGCTAATTGCTTTGTTGCCAAGGCCCAGCATTTGAAAACAACAACATGTCAGTGTGAAAATCATTACATAAAAAGTTACCGAGGATATGTCCCAAAGAATGGATTGGCTCTGGATGCAACCTAAGTTGTGCTAAAATAATGAAAATATCATATTCATGATACATCTTTTAATTAAAACTCATTGTACAACATAATTATTTCCTGTACCCTCAGGGGTCCTCATCTAGGGGATATGTGAATGGCGACCACAAGGTGCCCAAGCTGAGCAAAACATTTCTTCCACTTACTTGTGTTTTGCACTCTTTTAACTTTACAATCTAACCTCTCTTGGTTAACTCTTGTTTTTTTCGACCCCGACGCTATTAGGGCATCCGAGGGCTAGGGAGTCTTTCCTTTCTTCCATTTCTTCTTTCCTTTATTTTCTTTTCTTCTCCAGAAAAGCCTGACCAGAGGCTATAAGATGGCAGCCCCATCACTGGTCTTGCCTTCCTTTGGCCGGCAACCAATCGAAGGGACTATTATTATGCTTTCAAATCTTATACGAGGATCACTGGGCCGTCCTATGAAACGCTGGAGGGAAAATTTTCTATAGGATCGTAACAGGCCTTGGCCTAATACTTGGAAGGAAGAAGAAGAAGACCATTTACAATTTCCATAATATTAACAAATTAAATCATGTACAGAAAAAGATTATAAACAAAATAATAGTATTATACAGTCTACAGTATGTAAGCATTGTAAACGAGATTTAATTTTAGATATTGAAACATCTATATACAAGTATGGAACAGAATAATGCCACAATGTCCTGACCTTTGTGTATGCGTAGGAACTGGCGTACTTGGACTAAGATCGTTAAATCAGGAGTTTGATTATGACATCGAGAGGTGGGTGATATATGTCCTGAGTTCACAATAAATGATAAATGAAACAATATTCACATAAACAATGTGGATGTGAAGACAAGCGACTTCCTAATAAGGCAGCTTGCACATAGCACATAAACATCTGTTAATATTCTTAAAAAGAACTGTCAGCGCTAAGGAACAATTGGGGTCATAACCCATGACATTATCAACAAATAGAGATTTGTGCAATACTCGCACGTAGGGGGCAGGGAGATTATCGAACTATATAATTGATTTCATGCAGGCTCGAGGCTCTTTGAGAAGGTATTTCCTGTCAAAAACTATGAAATTGATAAATATATTTGTTATACGCATGATATTTTAACATAGTTTTTACTTATGTTTAAGTTGCTTTAACAGCAGGAATATATATGACATATAGTTATATAATAGATATTATATTTCAATAAGTTAATTATATATAATTAAATTATTTACAAATCAATATAAAAACTTATAAACACATGGATTAATAATTAATAAATGTATTAAAATTGACCTATGGTAGTGAAGCATGGACACTAAAAAAACAACATGAAAGCAGAATAACGGCTTGTGAAATGAGATTCATGCGCAGAACAGCGGGTTACACCAGATGGGATCGGAAAAGGAACACCGATATCTTAAAAGAATTGAAGACTACGCCAATTTTGGAATGTATTAAACAGTACCAACTAAATTGGAAACAGCATCTTGAAAGAATGAGTTCAAATCGGATCCCCAAAGCTGTTTATAATTATATACCAAGAGGACGAAGATCACTGGGCCGTCCTATGAAACGCTGGAGGGGAAATTTTCTATGATCGTAACAGGCCTTGGCCTAATACTTGGAAGGAAGAAGAAGAAGATTAAAATTTATATAAATACGTGAATATTAATATTAATTAATTATTTTATAACATTTCAAGAAATTTCACGATTTTTAAGTTTATTTAATAGATTCATACGATTTAAAAAAAACAGTAGTGTATTACTGGAAAACATCATCACCGAAGTCCATATTATAAAAATGTAGAAACATTAAAATTATGGAAATTATAAAAGTTGAAAGAAATGTATTACTAACAATTGAAGGAATACGATAAGATGGTATGGAGATCTCATAAGGATGACATCCGGTAGAATAACTAAGAAGTTCTCTTGGAGCGGAGAATAGTGGGGGAAAAGAAGAAAGGGAAGACCTATAGAAGGTTGAATGGATGGTGTGAGAAGAAGTATAGTGAACTGGAACTTTACAGATGAGGATGTTCAGGGCTGCTACAAATGGAGAAGACGAATTTCTTGAAGGTGAAAGGAAAACCGTTGTAGTGTGAAGAAATTCCGAAATAAAAATAATAAGTTACTAAATTACCTATATTCCGTATAAATTAAAAATAAAATAAATATTTAGAAATATTAAATTACGAAATTGAAAAAAAAAATCTATGTAAGTTTTTTGGTGTTACTATTAATTTTATCTCATTTCTCATATTTAATTTGGGCCTATAGCCTATACAAATGCGTATTATATTAAATAACATTATATTAATGGACGTTAAATAAATAGAGTCCGCTGTTGTAGTTTCTAGGTAGCGTGCTGCCTTGTCACGCAGCGGGCCCGGGTTTGATTCCCGGTCGGGACATGCTTCCTGGGTGAGGCATTTTTTTGGGCTTTTTCCTCACCTGCAATACAAATTTCAGGAAGCTTTGAGGCTCAAACGGTCTCCGAACACCATTTGACCATAATCATCATCTCCAATGTGGAAAGCAACGGGAAACTACCATACTAGTATAATTCCCTAGTAAAGCTACAAAGCGTAGCATGGAACTATGATTGCAGTGAAGGACCTGCCCTAGGGCAGAAAACTATAAATAAAAAATAAATAGAATACATTTGAAAACATACTTATATACCCAATTTAAAAAATCAGTAACAAATTAAATGAGCGAATTTATGTAGAATTCTCATGGTAAATGAATTACAAACAAACACTTTGTAATATGCAACCAAAGATTCTAAAGAATAGAACTTTACATCTTTAAAACATCTACAAATAAAAAATGAAAGAATATTCGACTACTCTTGTTCGATTCCCGGTCGGGTTTAATTTTCAAGGTTTTCATCTATTGGGTCACAAATTCCCTTAAAATCATCGAATATATTCATGTTACATTACTTTAGACAGCAGAAGCATCTACAGTATTTCATAAGAGTAGTACTGGATCATTCTAGTTCCACCAAACATCGCAAGTTAGCGTCGGGGTTTATCATATGAGAGAAAGGTAACTTACGTTATCCAGTAGGTGATATGATCCATTCCAGAGATTCAGTATCACTCTATTATAGATTCATATTTTATTCTATGAATCTTCGACGTAAATATAAGCACAGAAATATATTACATAGATTTCTGTTTTCGCAAGATATATATATAGATATTATAAATATATTTTTGACATTTGGCAATGAAGGCAAATATGATATGAAAAGAAAAAAGAATGCTTGAGTCGGGATTTGAACTCGAGTCTCTAAAGTCTGTACCTTTAGCGCTCTAACCAACTGAGCTACCCAAGAATTCCAATACAAGCATACAATTTTCTTATACATGTAGTATTCTCAATTCACACACGAGGTAGCGGAAATTTATTCCAACTGCCATCTCGCGGCTAACTTAACAGTTAAGCAAACTTTTAAAGAGAGTATTTACTTTATAGCAGTAACGCTTTTATATGTAGATATTATAAATATATTTTTGACATTTGGCAATGAAGGCAAATATGATATGAAAAGAAAAAAGAATGCTTGAGTCGGGATTTGAACTCGAGTCTCTAAAGTCTGTACCTTTAGCGCTCTAACCAACTGAGCTACCCAAGAATTCCAATACAAGCATACAATTTTCTTATACATGTAGTATTCTCAATTCACACAAGAGGTAGCGGAAATTTATTCCAACTGCCATCTCGCGGCTAACATAACAGTTAAGCAATTTTTTAAAGAGAATATTTACTTTATAGCAGTAACGCTATAGCAAATCCCGACTCAAGCATTCTTTTTTCTTTTCATATCATATATATATATATATATATATATAATATATATAATTTATTTAAACAGATAAGGTATCATAACAAATACAATATTTATAAGTAAATATTTATACAAATTAATCAAAAATTAAAATGAATCAAATGAATATTATTAGAGAAGCAAAACATCAGAAACCATCCATTAATCATCATCATCACTCCAGGGATTAGGCATTTGCCCGTTCCGACTTCACAATGCATCAGCCCAACGTCTTCTAGGTCTTCCAACACGTCTTCCTCTTGCTTGATAATTTCCTGCTAACAATGGATATCTCTCCTTACTCATTCCATCCATGTGATCAATCCATTTCTATCTGTAATTCGTGACTTTATCCAATAAAGGCTGTACTTTCAATTCTTCTCTTATATCCTCATTTCTTATTCTATCAAGTCTTGTACATCATTTTACTTGTCTTAGGAACCTCATCTCCGCCGTCTGTATTCTATCCTTCTGTTTTTTCACTAGAGCCCAAGTTTCACAACCATACAACATTGCGGGAACCGCCATAACATTATACATTTTTATTTTGGTTTCTTTTCTAATTTTATTTTTGAATGTTCTCTGTATTGTTCCACACACCGTCTGAAATTTATTTATTTTGGAATCAATATCTCTTTCCACATTGTAACCAACATCACAGTCCATTAATCCACTAAGAAATTAATTACTTACTTACTTACTCACTTGTACTATCGAACCCGTAGGTTCATGGCCGCGCGTACATAAGCTCTCCATACATCCCTATCCTGAGCTAATGCTTTCCAATCATTCCCTGTATAATCGACTTCCCTCAAATCATAGTTAATGTTGTTCTCCCACCTCATTCTTGGTCTACCAACTGGGCGTTTTTCCTCTGGCTTTCCCACAAGAAGCCTCCATGCACGTCTTTCACTCCCCATACGCGCAACGTGTCCTGCCCATCGCAGTCTACAAGACTTAACTGTTCTTATTATACCTGACTTCCTATAAAGACCATGTAGTTCATTGTTATGTAGTCTTCCCCATTCACCTGTCTGTTCATCTCTCTTTGGTCCAAAATTTTTCCTAAGAACTTGGGTAACCCTATCGGCAGCAATGCTACCGCCGGCATAGCTCTTGGGATTATTTAAGCACGCAAGCCACTCCACCACGACAAGGTAAAGATACTATGGAGGGAAGAAATTAATTACAAAAGAAAAATATTTTAATTTTCTTTTAAAGGTAGCTAATGTCCTACCAGATTTCTTGTGGTAAGGAGTTTCAGAATCTATTAGTAGATACGGTATAGGAATTAGAATAATAGGATGTTCTATACAGTGGGATGCCATGTAGGAGGTTCTGGTACGATCGTGTATCCAAATTGTGAATGGAGTATAGGAGATGGAAGCGAGAGGATAAATAGCTTGGTGTGTAGATAAGTAAAATTTTGATTAGCAGAATAAGATAATACATTTTCTGATCATGGAGATGGAGCCTGCATAGATGGGGAAGTATGAAACATTATGGTGATATTTACAATTATTGATTGTATCTTGTGGTTATAAAACACAAGGAAGCAAGTCCAAAGGCTTTAAGGAGGCAGCCCCTCCAAAGGACTAACCCTGCAATTACGTTAGTAGCGTAGTCAGCTCCAAAGGTATAGCCGGACTGTCCAATCGATAACGACAAACGCAAAGCATAAGGATAAACGTTTTGGAATTCAAGACCAAATTAATGTAGCAACATGGAATGTCAGAGGAATACATCATAAAGAAACCGAACTGGAAAGAGAATTAAAAGAAAGAGGTATAGATGTAGCAGTGATACTTATTAATATTAAATATATATATGTAATACACATGTTAAGGATATTTTTCAATGTATGTACTACTCCATCGTTAACATCTATCAATAACATGTTGCAATAATCAAAATGGAGCATCACGAGAGTTTATATTACAATTATTTTGAGATCAGTCAGAAGTAGTTTTTTTATTCTATTTAAAGAGTGCAATATTGAATATACCTTTTTTTACATTTGTTTTATTTGGATATTCCAACTTACTTTGAAATCAAGATAAATATCTTAACTTTTAACATATGAATTGATTTTTTTTATCTAGCACTAGCTAATACCCGACATGCGTTTCTACGACCAATTAAATACAAATCATTTTTAAATTTTTATATAAGAACAAATTCTACACCTAATTGTTTTAGAGTATAATAGATAACGGCTAAAAATCCGTCGTACCTGAATCCCTGCTTGTAAAAAGGTAGGTCTATACATTACGACGAAACTAACATGGCGGTTCTTAGTCAATTTTTAATTTCCGATTTCAGGTAAATGTCCATTTATAATGGTCTAATTTCGCTAATTTTTTGACAGCATCTATATCGGTTTATTTTAATAGCATGTACTCAGTTTAGTTGTGAAACATCGAAAATTACGACCGATAGAGCGATTTTTTTTAAATTTTTGTTTCAGGCGAACTCCTACAGTCAATGATTTTAGAGGCTAATAGATGTCGGCTAAACACTGGCCATACTTTAAAACATGTATGTACAAAATTTCAAGACGACTATTTTTCGAGTTTTGCAAGCATAAACATATGAAAGCTGAATTTTTATAAATATGATGGGCGGAAACTTGATATTTGTTAATGATGCGCATTAGTGTTGGGTTTCCAAGGATTGGGTCTTCTCTACATCGAGTCTAAGTCCGAGGTCTTTACACCACTGTGATATTTGTATAAGATCAGTGTTACGTCTGTCGATGTTAACGTGAATACGTCTTTAAATTTGCGTCCATAGTGGAAGGCAATTCAAAAAATTGATAACAAAATGGGAGGATACAGTTGTGTTGCACCTACATATCTATCATCTACATCCAAAATTTAATTACTCCACTCGATAGAAAAAGGATAAAAGAATTCGTTACGTTGTTTGGACTGTAACGTATCACGCTCGGCGGAGGGGGAAGCGCCGCCATTTTGAGGTCGTTTCTCCGCGTCACATAATTTTCGTTTAGTATAAATTTTGACTCGGAGAAGTTACGATATTAATTTGAGATTCATTCGTCAGCTCTCGTCAAGATCTATCGATTGCGTATATAAAACATTAGTGTGAATTAGCTATAGTGAATATATATGGCGTTAAAGTAAAAAAATTAAAATAAGTAATGCATTGTCGGTCTATACTCGTCAAATAGCCAAATCAAAATATAGAGAATGTATACTGTTGGAATGGGCTTCTCAAGAGCAATCCAATGGTACCCATAAAACTCCATATGACAGAGTGAAGCAGTGCCGGGAACGTAAAAGAATGAAAGCGTCCGAGCGGATCAAAAACAGCACCAGCATATATGCAGTTGGGGCGACCGAGCCTATGCAGGTGGATGATGTAATCTCTTCTATGCCAATATTACGTACATGTATTCACGTAAAACACACGGCCATTCCACGACACAGCCACATCCCGATTTTTTCGTTGATTTCGTCAGGTTTGAAGTTAATATAATTTTGAGTATCGTCAGCATAGTGGGAACGTCGTAATTTTGTTCAGATGTGGAGCATAGAAGTATTTCATTGATCCTACTCATCTCTTTCTAAATTTTCGGGTTCAAACGTGGTCAGTATCCGTATATATTTCATATATATATATATATATATATAAATTCATAAAATGACTTCTTTAGGAAGGAAATTAAAGTAATGAGCCAGTTTCGTAGATTTATCCAACATAATAAAACCTCATTCCTAAAATAAGAGATAAGTGAGCAAAATATGTCGGTCTTCTTACGCCCACCTACTGCAAAAGATTTACTGTTTGTGTCGATATTAAAATATTTTAAAATAACTTTTCTGTATGTTTACGACACACGCATAAAGAGCAGGAAGAAGGAAGTTGCTTCCGTCGCTATATCATGGGGTAATAATTATGAGCTTTTATTTTACAATATTATTTCATATCACGAGAAAGTGCACTTATACACAACATGATAAACGCAATAGATATACACTGGCTGTTGAATACAAACAAGATTTAAGAATTAATTAAATAGAGAAGTCAGTCTGGTTGGTATAGACTACAATGCCTGAACATGCTAAGTGTGGAATCATATGCGGAGACGCACTTTCATTGGTCTATAACTAATTCCGAGCTAAGTTAGAGTTGTAATGTAATCAAAACAGGTGACTCAGCATGAAGTAGAAATTCTGCTCATAATGAAATTGTAAATAAAAGATCTATCGACTTCAAAGAAAGGGCGTAATTAGGTAACTCCATATATATCTAATACATAAAAATGAATATTTGTTTGTTTGTTTTTTATGCTTTATGGGCGGCCATACCGTTGATCCGATTGTGATTGTGCTTTTTTCAAAGTGTTCAGGAGATTACCATGCAGCTGGGATAATTGTTAGAATTCAAAATTTAATTTGGTTAATGATTCGGACCACACAATAAGCAGTTAGATAGTAACTACCTATAACTCAAAAAGGGTTGACTGGAAGAGGTATTTAAACCTTATTTTAAAGTGTTCCCACTATAGGCCTCGGGAGGCCCTTGGGGTATTAGGATGTTAAGGCTCCCACTTTTTCTAGACACTCGGCACTTGATGTCAGCCGGGTTGTCAGCCCTGCGTGACGGCCGCCTTTTCACCCAGAACAAGCATATGGTACTCATTTCAGTTAGAGGCTGAGTCGACCCCAGGGTCATGGTGCCACCAGAAGGTTTGGGTCAGTTTAAAAATCCTGACCCCACCGGGACTTGAACCCTCGACCTTCCGGTTTGTAGCGCACTGCCTTAACCACTACGCTACGGCGTGCCCCGGTACTTAAACCTAGTGAAGCGAAACTAATGATTTTTATAAAAATGTAAATCTTATTGACGGGATGAATATGGTCAAATTTGCAAAATCAACTTTTATAAGATTCATGATGTGTTCCGTTGAGGTATTATTCAAAATTAGAATATAACATTATGCAATATTCACCTGAAAGGTCCGACTCCTGAACTTAATTAATTATTTAACTGTAGCGCTTTCGGGACTTGCCCATCATCGGCAGGATTCAAAACTGGTAGATGATGGGACAAGTCCCGAAAGCGCTACAGTTAAATAATTAATTAAGTTGAGGAGACGGACCTTTCAGGTGAATATTCCATAATTTTATGTTTTAATTTTAAATTTGCAAAACATTAAATTTGTTAAAAGGAATACTTGAGCCAATTTTAAAACTTCCTTGGGAAATAATTATAAAAGGCCGAGACATGTTATTGTTAACACAGTGTGGCCAGTAGCTCCCATACGAGTACATTCACAGAGGAGCCAGTTGCTCTCAAACGATCTCAGAGCCGAGTCGCTAGCTCCCTTACGAAAACAGAGTGGGCTAGTTGATCATATTAAGAGTATTCAGAGGAGCCAGCTGCTCCCATATTATTACTTAAAAGTGTGAATCACTCTATCTTACGTAAATATACTAGGGAAGTCTAGATTTGCTCAACTAGTCTACAAGATATTATTAATTCATTGTGAATATTGTGTTGTTCATAAGAGGTTAACAAAATAAACCCTTTTTAATTAATTACACAACTCATTGTTACTGATCATCGAATTCCTTGTTCTTCACACCGGTACAACCCAGAAATAAGCTTAATCTAAAACACGCCCTGAAGAGACCCTCGTGTCTACTAGAGCCTGCTGCAACCGGGATGAACATAGGCTATAAGAGTGTTGTAATACTCAACTCCTACACCCTTAAAAATCATCCTTTGTAGTGGAAAACGTGAAAAAAGAAGCTCTTTGGACGCTTAAATGACTTACGCTGCCTAAACCATTACAAATACACAAAATGAATGTACACAGAATTGAATATCTCAGAAAGCTGTACAAAAAAGTCCGCGACAGCATATGTTTATCTCTTACGGATAACTCACAATAACCATTTTTATCTTTCATTGATGCCAAGAAGTTCAGGATCAGTACGTAGATTGCTGTGCAAGCATAACAAGCACATGGCGGGTATTTTTTTACGGATAACTCACAATAACGAATTTTGTCTTTTAGCTCATTTATGCCAAGACGATCGAGATAAGTAGATTCCCGGGCAACACCGGATAACAGAACGGGGATTCTTAAAATAATTACGATATACATTTATAATTATTTTTCATTTTACTTATTCAACTAATCATAAGAAGTACATTAATTTTTATCTTTTAGCTCATTTATGCCAATGAGATCGGGATGAGTAGATTCCCGGACAACGCCGAGTAAACAGCACGGGTATCTAAAAATAATTACGATATAAATTGTTCCTCTTACTTCTTTAACTAAGCACAAAACACATTAATTTTCGTATTTCAGCTCTTTTTTTATCGAGAAGATCGGGATAGGTATATTCCCGTGCAACGCCGGGTAATCAGCACGGGGTATCTAAAAATATAAATTTATCATAATTATTTTTCCTTTCACTTATTTAACTAAACATATAATCACATTAATTTTAATTTATTTAGGCGTAGCAGCGCACGCCGAGTATTAGCTTGTATATATATATATATATATATATATATATATATATATATATATATATAGAAATGGAAGTTCCTAATTATTGGTACCATCTTACCTTGCATTCAGTCTTATTTCCCGTAAAATATGTTGCCTAAGAACAATGTTTCAGTCATTTGGCGGATAAAAATAGACAGAGTCGGCGGAGTAAAATCTTATCGAAGTTTACAGTACAACTGGAACTTAGCTCGGATTTGGTATAGATTTTTTATCCTTCGCTCATGTGTACTTAATCATTAATGATGTAATCTGGGATCCGAATTCAACTGTCAGATATAGCCCGCCAAATTCATGATGTTTTAAAGAAACCTTTTATTTAGCGAGTTGGCTCAAGCGATAGTGTTTGGCTTACGTATTCTGAGGTTTCGGTTCAAATCCCGGTACCAACCATTTTGACTGTGTTTTCTTTCTTTCCTGAGTACATTATTCATCATAAGTAATGCCACGAGTGATTTCCAATTTATCTAGATAATTTGGAAATCAAGAGTGGCATTTGTTAGGACTATTTAACGAATAAAATTAAGCTGTTTACTCACAAATCATTATTTAACTATAGATATTTTAAAATATTTATATATTTAATGTAAACGGCGATGTTTGATAACAAATGAGAAACGATCGGTACGCTTCATTTGGTTCTTTTGTTCGTCACTTCAACCATATCTTATTATTTATTTGGAAAGGAACGCAATATTGTAGGAATGCTCTCTAGTGGAGAAAAAATGAAACACATCAAACTGTATATTAATTAATTTCTGATGTCCTCTGATGTAAATATGACAATTATATTTTTCTGGGAAAAAATACATTTAAGAAATTGCAAACAGTGGTTTCTTTTTTTGGTGGTATATTCAATTGCTTCAAATGTTTTTATATTAACTCCCGCATGCGGTAGTTGTGTTGGCATTCATGTATTGTATATACAATCTGGTAGCCGTATTTCTTAGTGAGTCCGGCACTGCAAAGTAACGCTATGATCTATTCAGAATGTTAAAAGGGAGGCGCTTTCTTTATTATGATAAACTTTAGTTGGTAAATTTTAGGCGAAACACGACTGTGATTGGTTGTAAATAAAAAATCATTGTAACGTGATTGGTCGTTGACTCCCATTTGGGGCATGAGTTAAATAGTCAAGGGAAATACTGAATGAGATTTCATTATCGGGACTATTTCATCATTTTAATAATTTTTTATCATTAAATAAAAATAAAAATAACAAAGTAGTAAAATAAATAGATACTACATGACCCAAATGTAGGGGCTTTATAAACATATTTTAAAGATATAAATATTGTTGAAAAGAAATGTTAAAATATTATAATATGACCACTATAGTTTGCCCAGGTTTGGTTGTCACAACAGATCTGAACAAGGCCATATCCATCCATCCACAGTAATTCTACCCGGGGGCAGGTCTTTCACTGCAATCATAACATTTTCATGCTGTGCTTTCAGCTTTACTAGGGAATTATAGGTGTGATAGCTTCCCGTTTGTTTTCCACACCGTGAATGTTGATGATAATGATGAGGATGATGATGATGGCCGGATGATTTTCGGGGACCGCTGGGCCCTAAGCGTCCTAACATTTGTCATACAGGTGAGGAAAAAACCCGAAAAAAAACCTCACCCAGGAGTCTGTCCCGACCGGGAATCGAACTCGGGCCCGCTGCGTGACAAGGCAGCACGCTACCTCGAGATCACAGCGGTGGACCAAGGCCATATATTAAAATAATTCCCCAGAGATCATAGAACGGAATATTAAAACACTGACTATTATACAGAGTGATTCAAAAGTCTCTTGACATTTTCCTCATATCGTTAATTTATGTATTATTGTTATAGGTAATTGAAAACTATGCTAACAATAGATAAGTTATCGATTTCGCTTGTATACGAGGATTGACGTATGGGCAGGTCCAAGAAGAATTCACGAAATTTCAGAAAATCGGGTAATAGCAGGCAAGCTATTAGAGATCTGGTACTGAAAATGAAACGGACGGGATCTGTCGCTAATGAGGAACGTAGAGGGAGGCCGGCTACAACACGAGAAAACGTGCAAACCATACAGGACACCATCTCATGAAGTCCCGGAGCATCAACCAGAAGACTCAATAGAGAGTTGGGTATGTATGGCGTACGTTGCGCTTCAAACTGAACAAACGCCCTTATCACATCCAGATAATGCACAAGCTTGAACCAGATCACTTATGTAGCTCGACTAGCTATGTGTGATGCCATTGAAAATGAAGACCTCATGGAACATGTGTTATTCAGTGATTAGGCAACATTCCACACATGTGGACATGCCAATAGACATCATTGTAGGATTTGGGCAGGCGAACAGCTAAATACCATACAAGAGTTTCAGAGAGACACATCAAAGGCAAATGTGTGGCTGGGAATAACAAAAACAAAAATTTACGGGCCGTTCATGTTTGCGGAAACAACAGTAACTGAATTAACTATCTTGACATGTTAGAACGATACCTAGAATTGCAGCTGGCGTAGGATGCTGCACAAGATACTGTGGTTTTCCAGTAAGATGGCGACACCACCCCATTTTTGCCATCATTGTTCGTGACCACCTCAACGAAGCTTTCCCTGGAAGGTGGATCGATCGTGGTTCACCGAGAATTTGGACGGCCTTCATATCTGACTTCTTTGTTTGGTGTTTCGTTAAGTCCAAAGTGTATGAAGTGAAGGTCAACACCTTACAGCAATTGAGAAACCGAATACCTGCCGCGGTAGCTGGAATCACACCAGCTATGCTGGTAAAAGCGTTTTGCTGTACACTTCAAACATGGAGTCTGTGACTTAGAGGCCACCACGTTGAAATGTACTGAGTTTATCATCCAGTAGTCATTACTTTCCATATGTAATAAAAAGTTTGACATAAAACATTGGTTTGGCGAAAATGTCAAGAGACTTTGAATCACCCTGTATAAAGAGGATCTCTAGCATAGGGTTTACAGCTTGAACCGCAGATGAGGTACTGTATGACCTGGTATATTGAATCGTAATAACAACAAGAACTAGTGGTTATCTCAGTCAAAAAATTAATTTATTGAAGCCGATGTTTCTATCTCCTTATGTGAGATCATTTTCAAGACATTTGACATGGTTGTTTATATTACATAGTTACCATTACCAAGACATTTTTTGCAAATTTAAATGAACAAATTTAAAATTCCAATTTATGATTAAAAATATTTTAACAAGGAATAATATCTTTCACGCTATTCTCTAAAATATTTTTGTTTATTTCATGGCGATTTGAGTGAATGGTTTGAAACATAAGATTCCGTATTAAAATACTCGTATTTTAATCATACATTGGAATTTTTAATTTGTTCATTTACATTTGTAAAAGAAATAATAATAATTGTCTTGGTGTGCATGTATTATAAACAATATACAATAATAAATAATAACTATGTATTATAAACAACCATGTCAAATGTCTTGAAAATGATCTCGCACAAGGAGATTGAAACATTGACTTGAATTAATTAAATATTGGACTGAGATAACGATTAATGATGATGATGATGATTATTATTATTATTATTATTATTATTATTATTATTATTATTATTATTATTATTTTGTTGTTGTTTTTTGTTGTCGTTGTTGTTTTGTTGTTGTTTTGTTGTTATTTTGTTTTGTTGTTGTTTTGTTGTTATGTTGTTGTTGCTGTTGTTGCTATTGCTGCTGTTGCTGCTGTTGTTGCCGTTGCCGCCGTTGTTGATGCTAATAACTATTGGATCGTGTTTAAATAACAATAAGCTCTACTATTAAAATAAAATACCTCGACATGTATAATAAGAAACAGCTCACAAATGGAAATGTTTATATAATGATGTGGATATAGCATGAATAGAATTTGGTTGCTAAGCTGTCATAAGTATTCAATAGGCTTTGGAATAATACGAGACAAATTAATATCTTTTATTGATAGCTGAACATTGCTGTTACATGTGCATTGAATAATTCTGATTAATTGCAGTTAATTAATTCGTTTGATATATTGAAGCTCTTTTTGTGTGAATTTCATGATGCTCCTTGTTCTTCAGATTATATCTAGTCTATAGTTGTTATTTTGGACGTGGACTGTGAGGTTATCGTATTTTGCTAGTAGGACCTAGTAATAGTGAAACAAGTTCAGAATACATTAATAATAATAATAATAATAATAATAATAATAATAATAATAATAATAATAACAATAATAATAATACCGAGCGTTTTGGTTAAAACGGTTGTGTTTGAAACTCGTATTCAGGAAGCTTCGGTTTCAATTCCGGTGCCGACCAATCTAACTAAAGTTTTTTTCTTGGGTTTCTTAAATCGTCAAGGCAAACACTGGGTTGAAATTGTGTTAACACGATCTATTTCATCATGTTCACCATTCCAAGGATTCGTTAAAAAATATAAATATAAGTAGATGAGATATGACCTCAGATGTTAAATCACCTATAAAATAATAATAATAATAATAATAATAATAATAATAATAGTAATAATAATAATAATAATAATAATAATAATAATAATATTTGTCAAACTGTGAGAAAATGTTTGAATATTACACAAGACAATGCAATCAAACAATTGTAAAAACAAAGTCTGAACAACGATTGTGGTTTTATCATGTTTTATTTGTTTGCATAACAAGTTAGTACAAAAACTGATTATATACGCTTGTCAATTGCAAAAATAAAGTCTGAACCGCGACCACGTCTTACAATTTTATAAAACTAAAAATCCGGAACCAAAATTTCCAAAAAAAGTCAGAAACGTGAACACGGTTTTACGTAATTTTCGTGGATTTTTAGTTTTAGTTGCCTTTGAAACAATAAACATTATAAAACTGTGATAGATGTTAACATTTTGTTTTTATTATTGACTGTATATTGACAGCGCCGACTATAGTAAGGCAATGAGACCGTATCAGTGAATTCAAATATGGGCAGCGTGCTCTGTTAAAAAAAATAATTTTTAGTAAAAATATTACTATTTTTATTAATTGTTATCTGTTATTTAATATTTTATCTGCGATAAAAATATTTTGTCGCCAGTTGTGGGCCAGTGGTTATATTCCTTATCTCTAGTTCTGAGAGCTGGGGTTCAAACCCGGCTGTGGTGCGATGGATTTTGTAGAATGGAAAATCCAAGGAACAAGTCCTCCGGGAGGGACTTTAAGCCGTGGGTCCCAGGTCTGAAGGTTTTCTGGCTCGCAAAAGAACCAGAAGCTTGAATAAAAAGGCATTTCTGCAAAATTTACCGACCGTTTTCCACCCAGTAACATCATCGGGCCATCATTATCATCAATAACATATTCATTACATCTATGATTAAGACCTCTCCTGGCACATCATTACCATCATCACCTATCATATATCATCGGGGCAGAGTAATTACGCCTTCCAGGCGCTCCAACCTCAGAAGTCAGTTATAATAACGTCATGCCAGGAGAGAATACCAGAATGTCGAAATGACAATGTGGTGACATTAAATAAAAAAAATACTTTAGTTACCCATTAGATGTCTCATCGAGGCGCTAGGCCGCCCCCCCCCTCCTCCACTCGCGACAACTATCGGTAAATGAGCTTAACTAAATTAATTTGTCAGTAAGTTCCATATAATCCCGGCAAAGGGAAGGAACGGGCTTAAGAAGAGTAAAAAAAATACATTCTTGGCTCACACGGGGAACTGAATAGGAGGTGCTTTATTGTGTAGCCCAGTGGCAAATTCCGAAACGTCTGTATAACTAGTTGGATTTGATATAATCAACTCCTACTTGTGTGGTTCCTGATTATTTATAGCTGAAATCCTGCGTTGCCTGGAACTTAAAACATGTAATTCCTTGCATATGATCACGTAAACGTCGTGACCAGTGTGGATTATTTGAATTGCTTGAAGGAAATAATTGTCACAGGTTGGAAGTGAAGATCAGCAGTATTTTAAAATTACACATAGCATGTTTCATGGATTCTTCGAGATGGTCACGACCAACAACATCACGTTTTTAAAACATGTAGACACAAACGTGCACAATAACCTGGAGGGTGTCATTTTTAGAACAGGAGTTGTTATGAAGGTGATACATATTATCTTTAGGATAATAACAATACTATTTTTTATTTATAAACAGATTTTTAATGTTTACACATCTTTCTGTGCCTAAAGTTTTATTTTTCTTCTCCACTCGTCTCTATCCATCCACTCCATGTCCATCAGTCCTCTTGTTCTCATTCCAGTTCTCATTTTTTTGCATCCACAAGTTTTGAGGTCTTAATTTCCTTCTTCTCCCAGGTGGACACAATTCCAATGTTTTAATAATAATAATAATAATAATAATAATAATAATAATAATAATAATAATTTTATATGCCTATAGATTTTCAATATTTACACAACTTTCTGTCCTAAAAATTTTATTTTCCTTCTTCACTCGTCCCTATCCATTCACTCAATGTCCTCCAGTTCTCTTGTTCTCATTCCAGTTCTTATTCCTTGCATCCATTAATTTCGAGTTCTTTTTACACGCTTTATGTTAGCTTGACCTGTATCTGTCTATGTAAGAGACCTATATATATATATATATATATATATATATATGTAACGGAATCTTTGGACACGATTTTCACCCACTAAAAACATTGGATAGACTTGAAAAAAAAGTAAAGTGATCCCACAACAGGCCCGGAGGCCCTTGTGGTAGTAGGAGGTTAAAGCTCCCACTTTTTATAGACAATCGGCACTTTATGTCAGCCGGGTTGTCAGCCCTGCGTGACGGCCGCTTTTACCCCCAGAACAAGAATCTGGTACTCATTTTCGTTAGAGGCTGAGTCGACCCCAGGGCCATAGTGCCGCCAGAGGGTTTGGGTCAGTTTAAAAATCCTGACCCCAACGGGACTTGAACCCTCGACCCTCCGGTTTGTAGCTCAGTGCCTTAACCACTACGCTACGGCGTGCACCGGATCGACTTGAAACTTTGTATAATTGTAAAGGACCCATGACAATACAATAATTTTATTTTTTTTAATCCTGGCCAGAATCATGAGAAAATTTTAAACAAACCGGTATAATAGGTTGCGGACTTATCGACTTTTAGTCAATCGTTTTAAGAGCTCAGTTGGTAGAGCGGTGGACTGTAGTGGTATATAATTTCAGTAATCCATAGGTCGCTGGTTCAAATCCGGCCCGGGATTTTTTTTAGAAGAGTATTCAGCAATTAAATTTTCATGGGATTCCGGTTTATGACAATTGAACTAAATTTAAAATAATAAATAATAGTTTAAAAAACTAAACAACACGCTTTATTAGAAAACTAAACTAAAAAATAAAAAATAAATAATAGTTTAAAAAACTAAAACAACACGCTTTATTATAAAACCGAACTAAAAAATGAAAAATAATTTTAATTTCCAACACGCTTGGGATAAAATTGAAGTGGTCAACAAAAAAATAATTTCCAACACATCTAGAATAAAAATAGTTATCTACAACAAAAAATAATTTTACCATCAAAAGCGTGGGGTGCTTTTTATGGTTTTTACGTTTTCTTCTTAGATATTTTACTTTTACCAATATCTGTTTATCATCAAATGTATTAATTGATATAGAGCTTTTGATGGTAAAAATATTTTTTGTTGTAGATAACTCTAGTTTTATTCTAGATGTGTTGGAGATGATTTTTTTGTTGACCACTTTAATTTTATCCCAAGCGTGTTGGAAATTAAAATTATTTTTCATTTTTAGTTCGGTTTTCTAATAAAGCGTGTTGTTTTAGTTTTTTTAAACTATTATTTATTTTCTTTCTTCTTCCAGGTGGATACTTATTCCAAGTTTTTCTTGGGTAACCTTTCTTCTTGCATTCGCCGTACATGTTCATACCAATAAAAATGCTTATATCTTATATAATATACTATTGAATATTTAATATTCACCTTTTCTCGTATGACTTTTTTTTAAATTTTGACCAGACATACTGAACTCGAACCAGCATATATCCTATAGCTCTGCGCCAATACACAATGCCTTAAATCCCTCGGTTACGGCGATGATAAGATAATTTTGTATTAATAATAATATCATTTTCCTTATTGTACCTGATGAAAGTGAGGTCTTAGAGAGATGTGTCAAAATTATTTGAGCCGCGGGCCGTTTAGTACAATACTAAATATCTCACAGGATATAATACTTATTTAGAGAATTATAGACATCTATGTGAATAGATTGTCTGGGTCGCGCTATAAAATAAAACATTAAATTGTGATCATATTTTCCCATGGAGATAAGGTCGGGAAATAATTTGTAAAGGGTCATATGCGACCTGGGGGCATTAGTTTTGTTTAAGTGCCGTAAGACTGCCTCTTCCACTTATCGCAGGAACAAATTACATAATATATACTATTATGAATTCTGGGGATCCAAATTAACAATTCTAATGAGACTAAAGAGAAAAAACAAGTAAGAGAATTCAAAATGCCAATAAATGTTACTATAGAATGATAAAATATTTTTAATAAAAATATGTATATTTTAACACAAACATCAGATTATATAAGACATTAATAAAGTTTATGCTAACGAATGTAAGTGAGACTTGGGTCTTGACTGAAAATACCATGCTTAGCTCGGAATTTTTTAAATAAAAATTCTAAGAAGAATATATGGACGCATTCAGGAAAGAGGAGAATGGTGAATACGATATAATGAGGAATTATATCACTTGTATAAATCAAACCCTTTATAAATATTATAATAATTACACATACATTACAGGAACATTTTAAGTTACCTTCCCCACAGCTACAGCCTAAAATTACAATTATTGATAATTGCGAGTTAGATATATTCCAACTTAAATTCTACCCCCCTTAAAGATAAAACTTTTGTAGAATCTCATAGTCAACCGGACCCTTTATAAATATTATAATAATTACACATACATTACAGGAACATTTTAAGTTACCTTCCCCACAGCTACAGCCTAAAATTACAATTATTGATAATTGCGAGTTAGATATATTCCAACTTAAATTCTACCCCCCTTAAAGATAAAACTTTTGTAGAATCTCATAGTCAACCGGACCCTTTATAAATATTATAATAATTACACATACATTACAGGAACATTTTAAGTTACCTTCCCCTTTAAATAAAATCTTAAGTTATATTATTGAATAATTAATTAATATAAATATTCACTTATTTATATGAATATAGTAAATATATTTATTATTAGTACGTATCTAATTGTATAACTAATTGTATCACTTGTATAAATCACCAGACATTGTTATTGATATTAAAATAGCTAGATTGAGATGGCTAGGTCATATCCAGAGATTGGATAACAGTGAGACAGTTAAAACAAATAATGATGGACCATCCAGATGGAAGAAGAAATGTTGGGAGTCCTAAAGCTAGATGGATGGATGGAATTTTGGAAGATGTCCAAAGACTTAAAATTCGAAATTGGCAGACAGTCGAAAGGAATTGAGAGGTCTGGAGGAAAGTTCTTAGAAAGCCTGTGACTCGACCCGGGTGATTAAACCAAACATGATGATGATGGTGATGATGATACAATTGGATACTTATCAATAGAAAGGTGAAAAGTGCCAAATTTATAAACAATAAGTTATTAACAATAGATTGCCTCTAAGAAACAATTGATGATATTTACTTTTGGAGATTTAATCAAAAGTATAAATTACAATTTTAAGCCAACTTTTCCCAGTAGATTTATGATAGCATAACAATTAACACCAAAAAAAGAGTATAAAATTATAATTTATGAAAGGCGCAAAGTCCTGCAAACATTTCAAAGGTGCTATGTTCCATTCATTGTTCACAGATCTGCAAATATTATTCTTTATAGCACAAATTTCTTCTGCGCAACTTTACTGTTTAATAGTGATCACACACCAACTTTTATGGCATTTATAGATCTTGAAAAGGCATTTGACAAAGTTAACAGAAATAAATTGTGGAATATAATGAAAGAGAAAGGAGTACCTCAGCACCTAATAACTTCAATAAAAAGTCTATGTGTAGAAAATAAAAATAACAATAGAAACTGGAGGCAAAACTAAAAACAATATAACAGCAACAATAAATAGAGGTGTAAGACAGGGATGTCCACTCTCATCCTCCCTTTTTAATATTTATATTGACGATATCATATATAATTGGCAGATAAATTTGGACTCACATTTCAAAATAAGAAATAAGATGTTAGATACCTTACTTTTTTGCAGACGACCAAGTTCTAATATCTAGTTCAGAGGATGGTCTACAGAAATCACTCTTTCAGTTAAATAACATTATACAGAAATATAATTTTAAAATATCAATAAGTAAAACGAAAATCCTAGCTTTTAAGGGATCAGATACCATAAGAGCTAAAATAATTCTGGAGGGAAAACCCATTGAACAAGTGAACCATTTTAAATACCTGGGTTATGAAACCTCCTATTTTAAAAATGAAGATCTATTTAACAAACTTAATAAATTTAATTATATATGTGGAACAATCAAAAGGATATTTAAAAGCATAAGAAAAGAAACAAAAATAAAATTTTATAAAGTAGTGGCAGTCCCCTTACTATTATATGGTAGTGAATTTTGTGTTTTAACTAAAAGAGAAGAGAAGATCGTAGAAGCAGCTGAAATGAGATTTCTGAGAAGTGTGGCTGGTTGCAAACTTCTAGATAAGAGAAGAAGTGAAGATATTAGAAATGAGTTAAATATCTTTAAACTCTTAGATAGAATAAAATAATCTAGAAAAAAACTGGAAAGAACATTTTCAAAGAATGGAAGATGATCACATTCCCAAAATGATACTTAAATACAAACCAAAAGGACGCAGGAATGTTGGTAGACCGAAGAAGAGATGGATCCAACTTTTGAATGAGAATCTATGAGACCGGAACAAGCCACATGGGCTTAATCCGTGATTGTTGGTGATGATAGTGATCACACACAAATAAGCAACTTCATTGTTTAAACACATAGGCCTAAAGAAAACGGAGGGAAATGGCACATTGTACCTATGTTGTGAAACAGCTTGGGGTCTTAGCACTACTGCCATATTTAGGTGATCGTGCAACATGTCCTGCCCATCGCAATCTATGAGACTTAACTGTTCTTATAATGAGCATGTAGCTCATTGTTGTGCAGTCTTCTCCGTTCGCCTAAATGTTCTTCTCTTTTTGGTCAAAAAAATTCCTAAGAACTTTATTCTCAAGTACTCATAATTGTTTCTCTTTCCTTAAAGTAAGAGCCCATATTTCGCATCCATGTAATATAACTGGGAGAATAACAGTTTTATAAATTTATTAACTTAATGTTTCTTGAGAGCAGTTGGGACGACAAAAGTCACTGCAATGCATATCGCGTGCATTTCCGGGATTTAGCCTATGTTTAATTTCTTCGTGTATCTCATTCCAGTTTGTAATTATGTTTCCTAGGTATTTCTTGTTAGCAAATTCTTCAAAATTTCCCTCATTTGTTCATTTTCTTTATATAATATATTTCTATATGTGAACATATATTTAGTTTTGTTAATATTTAATTCCACTCCCAATTTATTTTAGTGTTAGTCAATAGAGTGCGCAGTTGCCCCTTGTATCTCATCGCTATCGCCTAATAATACTACATCATCAGCAAAAGCTAGCAGCTTATTAACACCTTAAGTCGTAGACCTTCTTCATCCTCTAACGATTTGATGGCTTGTTCTAGTACAAAATTGAACAATAGCGGAGATAGTGCATATCCTTGCTTTAACCCACTATGCATTTTAAAATCATCTGAAAACAGTTTGCCTACACGCATCCTACTCTTTGTGCCATTTAGACACGTTCAACAGGCTAAGTCTAACCAGCTTTTAAAAATTCCAAACTCCAGTACAACATAACTTCTCCCTCTTAATTGAACCCGTATGCTTTTTAAGTCTATAATATATAGTTGATGCACAGTGTCATTATATTCTCATTTCCTTTCTAAAAATGTGTCCTATACTAAAAATCTTATCTGTTGTGTACCTATTTCTTCTAAATCCACATTAATGATCCCTGTTAAGTCCTAAATTTAGGTTTCGCTGCACTCCCGTATGTAATGCAAAGGTTCCTGATTCATAACTGCTTTCGGGCTATCTACTTTCTCCTGTAAAACGGCTATACCAAAGAGTGATTTATCTAATTCCCGCGTTAATATTTCTAGTGCCCCACTAATATATAATGTCCTAACATTCCATGTTTCTAGGAACATGTCCCCATGTTTAACCCTTTGGCATTGATTCCCTAAGTAGTCCCCACCTGGATAATCGAATGGGAGACTATTTTACCTCCGGAAAATTTTGTTCCAATGGAACCCATGTCCGCGTTCCTTGACTGTTGTATTTTTACGGTGAAAGATCATCACTCTTTTGACCAAGGTACCTTTTTCGTCTGGTTTATCGTCTTCGACCTGTCCGACATGGTTAATTCTTTCGGCAGCATTGTTACTACATATCGTGGCCATTTAAGCATGCAAGACACTCCATCAAAAGGTATAGATACCATGGAGGGAAAATTAAATACATAAATATTTTAATTAAGTGGCTCTCCATTGATCTGATCACATTGATCCCTACAGTTCCTGCCATTGTCCGGATGATCTGGAGCACGTAAAAGTCCTATAGAGGGGATGGGTAAACTAAGGTAGAGAGAGAGAGAGAGAGAGAGAGGATATTAATTAAATTACTTTATCGAAACTATTAATAAACACTAGCAAATGATTTGTGTCTGTTAGGTGTGAAAATGTGCAGTAGGCCCACAGAGTGTACTGGGACCATCTTTAGATGAATTAAGTCTATAGTCTTTATACAGTTTTTCTGTTATTTTTTAAATTACCAAAATACAAGCATTAACTATACATGTATTTTCTCCTTTACAATATGAAGTCAGTAGCATACAAGCACCATCTGTGAAGAGATGATAGAACCATTGTTAGTTATTACAACTGTTTGAAGATGGCGCAGAAAAACATTCTATGATAATTCTGTGTTCATAACTGTACGCAAGAAGCTCTCTCAACTGAAAGTTAAATGAGTTCATTTCAATTTTTTTTATTAAGATATAGTAAATAATTTGTAATGTGACCCGAAATGCTGGTCACGTATCTCCCCAATGCTGGCTGGACGATCGTCCATCTCTGTGGGTATGAGGGCAGCAGCTGGCTGGAAGCTCAAGGCCCTTCTAGCCCTATTGCGCCATGTGGAGAGTTTCTTAACAGTTATATAAGCCCTATATATATATATATATATATATATATATATATATATATGCCTATTAAAGGTTATTTATATTTATTTAAATATTTATTTAAGTTAAGATATTAATTTCAACATACTACAATAAATATTCTAATGTGCACCAAATCTGAAAGGCCAAACCTATGCAGTTATTAATATTGACTATTTAACTCATGCCCCAAATAGCAGTCAATGACAATCATATTTCAATGAATTTTGATTTACAACCAGTCACAGTCTTTTTCACATCGATTTTATCACTTTCATTTATCGCTTTTATTTTATCAAGTGGCTCCCACATTTTATATATAGTGCACGAATGTAACCAGATACTGCTTACGAGATATAGGCCTAATAGAAAAACATTCGTAGCAATTGAGTATACAATAAAAAAAGAACCACTATTTGCAATTTCTTAAATGTATTATTTCCGAGGATTAACGTTGCAATAAAATATAATTGACTTATTTACGTCATAGGACATCAGAAATTAATTAATAACCTGTAATGATGTGTTTCAATCATTCTCCACTAGGATACAATATTGCGATTCTATTTGGCAATAAATGTGATCTGGTTGCAGTGATGAACAAATTAAACATAACGTTTCCAATTTGTTTTCAAACATCGTTGTTTACATTAAATATATAAATATTTTAAAATAATTGAATTTAAATAATGATTTGTGAGTAAACAGCTTAATTTTATTCGTTAAATTGTCCTAACAAATGCCACTCTTGATCTCCAAATTCTCTAGATAAATTGGAAATCACCGTGGCATTACTTATGATAAATGAAATTCTAGTCCACTGTTTTTAAATAAGCGTTCTGATTATTATTATTGTTATTACTGTTATTATTGTTATTATTATTATTATTATTATTATTATTATTATTATTATTATTATTATTATTATTATTATTATTATTATTATTATTTTAGGCTGAGGCGAATGTGCAAGAAGGCGCGCCGCGGTATGCTACAGGATTTATTCAGGATGTTTGGCAAGAACTAGAAAAAACCCTGAAATTTACGTAAGTTTTAAAAAAAAGTAACTTCAATTTTGTTATTATATACTAGTATACAGTTAATTTCACACTTTCCTAAACATTATTATAATTTTTATCTGTTTTATTTAAAGTTTAGTTCTATACCTACATTTTGAAGTTTACGAATAGTAATTTGGATTGGTACAGTGTGATTTTATTCTATTAGCTAATGTCGACTGGCTATTACAGGACGGAATATTATCGACCAAAAAATGGAACATGGGGTGTTGCACTTAAGAATGGCTCGTGGGACGGTATGATCGGAGAGATCATCAGCAACAAAGTGGATGTAGGAGTGTCAGACTTTTTAATGACATCAGAGAGGATGGCAGTGATAGATTACCTCCCTCCTCTTATCGATACAGGGCAAGTTTTACTAATGAAGTTTTTTAGAATCATTACTAATCTTAGAACCGTTGAGATTAGATCTATACAGGAGTAATCTGATCAGGTATTGTCACCGCTGACATTATTTGTCCCGATACGGCCATTTCAGTTATTTGCTGAAATGTTCCTGTCTCTGATTCATCTTAGATTGAGACGATCTTGTTTGAATCAATCCCATTGTATGAGACATAATCTGATCTAATTAAATTTGATCGCATGTTGACTGGTACATTTCCTTAAAACCTAATCCGATTTTATCAAATTAAATCGCTTTTGATGCGATCTAATATGATCCCTTACGTTCTAATCTTATGAGTTGTGTCTTATCTCCTTAGTTCTGATCCCTTCCTTTCAATCCCATTCGTTATAATCATAGCCTATCTATTCTGATCTAATCGCATTCGTTCTGATTTAATACTTTCCGATCAGATCCGAACTGTTCTAATCCCATTTGTTCTTATCCGTTCTTTTCCGACTTGATCTGTTTTGATCCCATTCGTTCTGATCCATTCCTTTCCGATCTGTTCTGAGCCATTATATTCCAGTCTAGTCCGATCTGTTCTGATCTCATTCGTTCTGGTATATTCCTATCCAATCTATCTCATCTGTTCTGATGCAACTGGCTCTGATCCATTCCTTTCCTATTTATTCGATTCATTATTATATTCGTCCTGATCCGTTATTTTCCAGTCTATTCTGATTTAGTTTTTTAACATCTGTTACTCTCCGCTCTGAATCTATATGTTCTAATCTAGTTTGTTCTGATCCGTACTATTCTCATCTATTTCGTACTGATGAATTCCTTTCCGATCTGTTCTGATTTATTTAATTCTGATCCATTCCTTTCTCTCTGATTCGATCTAGTCTCATACCAGCTCTTTTTGTTCCGGTCTAATCTGAACTCTTAATTAATTTTTAATGCGATCCGTTTTAGTTTATTCTATTTTGTTCTTTGCTTGATTAGATTCAATTCGATCTAATCCGATTTCATCCATACAGATGCGATCTAATCTGATACTATAAGTTAGTATCCTGTTCAGTTTTGCTTGATCCTATTTTGTCGGATCCTGTTCAGTCTGAAACACATTCAGTAAACTGAAACACTTAAAGTAACAATTATTTGAAAGATAAGTTAATATATTTAATTGAATAGTTACCCCAAAAACCGATCTAACCCAAAAACTACAAATTGTTGAAAAAACACACAATGTTTATTTCGAGGCTATTGCGTTATTAAATAAAATAGGTCTGAAAGAGAATAGTGATATTTTTACACCCACCATGCTGTTATATTCTCCGGGTAGACCAGTATTGCACTGAAAATTCAACTTTCGCATTTTTGTTGTTAGATCTCTTTTCGGGGTTACTATTCAATTCAAGGGATATGAGTTAATTTACTATCATAATTACAGAACGTACGTCTTCATAAGAAAATCAAACTACAATCACTTGGAATGGGATGCGTACATTTTTCCATTTACATCTCAACTGTGGATAACTGTAGCTGCTACGCTGCTACTTATAACAACCTGTTCCTTAGTTAACTGGGTAACATTACGTGGCAAACTGGTGTATCATTCTTTTCTGGATAATATTTCAGTGATGATCGGTATTTTTTTGCAACAAGGTAAAGTTGATCGTATTAATACTATAATTTTTTTCTATCTTAAAAACAACCTAAAGGCTACAATTCTAAATAAACATTGTTTTGTTATCTATTTCGTTTGATTATTGTATTCGACTGTAAGGAAATTATTGTTCTTCCCATTTATAAATAGGTCTTGTTTTAATTAGTTTACTATGACTGTAATTTTTTCGTCATCGTCAGGGTACAATGATTTTATTCTTGTTTAGCTTATACAAAACAGACAAGAGTGCAGTTATTCTATCCAGTTGATATCAATAGAGTTTACATCTGCAGCAAGTTCCTCGAAGAAAGATTCGTCTTGATTGAAATCTCGTAAATTCCCTGCAAAAAATAGGACTACTTTTAAAGATTTGGCTAAACTTTATAACCTGTTACGCGACTTTTTTAATTCATTCATAAACTCATGTCAAATGTTATTCTTAGGGTTTCATTTCTCAAATTATTTACAACGATTATTTCAATATATATATATATATATATATATATATATATATAACGGTATTGATCTACATGAAGATATGGCAGCCATATTGATTTTAACGAATATTCTGTGTTCCAGTGCAGCCAACATAGTGTCTGAACTAATTAACTTACGCTAAATAAAATCAGCATGCATTCTTTCACAGGTTATAATACTTAAATTGCGTTAGGTTAGCTTTCAGGTTGGTCTTTGACAGGTTAGAGTACTTGAATTGCGATAGGTTAGCTTTTAGGTTCATTGGCAACGCGAGTTCAAATATCGTGTATATGTTGGCTGCATCCCGTGAGTCCATAGTGTAAACCGCTTCGCGTCAGTTGGCATGCTCATGAAGTATGATTGGAATTTAATAACTTTTTCGCGTCATATGTTGTAAAGTATTTCCAAATATTTTTTTAAGATCTAAAGAAGTATATTTGTTGAACTAGTAAATTTGTACCTTCCCATAAAGCACTTGAATACTGACTTATTAAAGTAGCTTTTTTTCATAATGGCGCATTAATTTATTATTACTAGAACCGTATACTTTGTGCAGGTGACTCTGCACTGCCCAGATATGGCTCCGCTCGCGTCATCTACATAACTGCGCACATGGTACTTACTGTCATGGCAGCAGCGTATTCAGGAGCTCTTGTTTCTTTCCTATCAGCAAGACATTACAAATTACCATTCACGTCATTCCAAGGCCTCCTGGATGGTAGATATCGTCTTGGCGTCCTGCAAGGTTCAGCTCAATTCACCTACTTATACGTAAGAAATCAAAACTTAGCACCCTTCAATATATTATTTAAAAACTGAATTTAAAAAAATCGGCTATTCTATGACACCTTGTCACCTGTGAATATTCGATCGGAGAACAAGTGACTGCTAGCGTCATGTTGGACAATGTGATAACACACGTTCCCGCTAGCGTAATTGCCAACATGTTTACTCACATATAAGGAGATTCTATCGCAGGAGTTCACCTACATTTGTGGGCAAGTTAGGATGAGAAAATGGGCAAGTTAGTGTTAGATGGGCAAGTTAAGTTTATTTTATTAGTTTTGTGAAGGAATTATCATTAATAGACTTGTTGCATTACCAAGTCCTGTTATTTAATAATTTAGCTTTCCGTAGTAATTATGCCCGAGGGCAGGTCTTTCACTGCAATCATAGCATTTTCATGCTATGCTTTGCAGTTTTACTAGGGAATTGTAGATGTGGTAGCTTCCCGTTGCTTTCCACACCGGTGAAGGATGATGATGATGGCCATATGATTTCGGGGACCGTTTAGGCCTTAAAGTTTTCCTAACATTTGTCTTACAGGTGAGGAAAAACCCCGATAAAAACCTCACCCAGAAAAACTGTCCCGACCGGGGATCGAACCCGGGCCCGCTGCGTGACAAGGCAGCACACTACCTCGAGATCACAGCGGTGGACAATTTAGCTTTATGTATTTTTATTATATTTCTTGATTTTTTGAGTTAGTAAAAACGAATGCGATATTTGATAAACATATGGATGATTTTTCATAAAATTTCGAGCCAAAATCGGAATTACATTATAGGCTTATAGATTAAATTAAACCTCATAGTGATTTTTCCTATAAAGGTTCAAGGCTTATAGATATTTTGAAAAAGAGAAGTTGACGTAAAACTATTGTAACTATTTTATTGTCTTTTTCGAAAACACCATTGATATTAGGAGAATTATGGTATCAAACACATTTAAGTTTTCGAAGAAGGGAATGGCGATTTTATGCTGGTTTAATGTCACTTCTCTCTTCCTCTTATTGGACTACGTGTTTTTTTTAATGCAGGATAGTGTAGACCCCGTACTACGGAACGTCTATTCGCGCATGATACAACCTGAACTAGACAAAATGCCGGTCAACATTACCATGGGCATGGAAAGAGTCTGCAAGCTGAACAAGTATTCCTTCATGGTGGAACTGGATAATGCACAGGGTGTGATGAGGAAACTTCATTGCGACATAGTCAAACTGCCTCAAACTGTGATTCCAGCCACCATGTCAATCATAGTCCCTAAGAAGTTTCCATATCGTTCAATCCTTGGCAAAAAGTGAGTAACGTGCAGATTCCTTCTTGTGAGTTTACGTAATAATTCCTCCCTTTAATAATTTCCCTATCGTCTTATTTATTATTTTATACCTAGCATTTTTTTTCGAATATGATGGTTTGGCTTAGGCGATAGTGTTTAGAATTCATATTCAGAAGGTCCTGGATTCAAAGTCCGGTGCAAATAACACTGGTCGACAAAAATGAACTTTTTTTCTTTCACAAGAATAAAAATATGAGATTTTAGAAGTATTTTTCACCCTGAATTTAAATATCATTTCAGTTTTTTCCTATCAGGCAAGAGTTTTCTGTGATATTCATTTACATTTTTTATAATTTTTAATAAAATCCTTCTAACTCTAACTCATTCTGACTTACCTAGAAAGTAGTAGATAGTGATTTTCGGGCATATTTTCATCTGGAACATCTCTCTTCTTGGTCCAACAGTATTCAGCTACCATATTAGAACTCTACTTGCCTTGGTACTCTTTTCCATTGTGAAAATTTGCTGATGAAAACGCTCACCGTGCTCATCAGAGACAGCCCCAAGATTTTCCGGATAGAAGTCTAAGTGAGAGTCCAAAAAATGCATTTTTAAGGTAATGTTGCATCCATGACAGGTAAAAGAGAATGCTAAATTCAATTTTAAAAAAATAGCTGTCACAAAAAAAAACTGTGCCTGATGGAAACATTCTGACTACATATCTGAATTCAGTATGAAAAAATGCACTAGATTCACTAATCAGATTTTTTGTGAAGAAAACCTTGTCGACCAGTGTAATTTGTTTTTTTCAAGGCAAATGCTGGCCTGAAAGTCTATTACCATAACTTCTTTAATCAAAATCGCTAATTTTATGTAATTTAAAGTTAAATCAGTGAACTTACAAAACAGAACACTTGAGAAACACAAGTTGACAAACACAAACTAGTGAATAGAATCTAATTTTATAGACACTATGTGATAAAGCGTCTATAAATAAGAAATGAGTAAAAACTGTTTTTGTTACATTAGTACTTCATTAAATTTACTGAGTATATAAAATACTGCTTTCTTGTCAGCAGAGTATTTAATAATTATTTTAATTTATTTTCGATGTGTTAATATTTTCTTTTTGTCTGCAAACTGATTTACAATTTTTTTCGTTATTACATTTTCTTTATTGTACACAGTGTTTCATAATTGTCCCGTAGCGTTGGTCCTTCATTAAATATAGTGTGTTTAAGACTTTATTGCGTTTATGTATAGCGTGTTTAATAATGTCTCGTTTTTAAATCCCCAGTGTGCTCTATAATTTCTTTGTTGCGTTAGTACTTTTGTTTTAAATCTGCAGAAAGTTTAATAATTTCTTGGCCGCATAAATTTATTTTTCACACTATGGAGTACCTGAAGACTTAGAATAAAACATATTCAGGTATAAAATACTTTACGCTGAGTATATTGAGATGTGAGATCAATAAACTGACGTACATATTCATTTTTAAGTTGCACTCAGATATTTCGTAATGCTGATGCCGTATACTTTCATCTGATAACCAATATCAGAAATCATTTGAGTCGATATAGGCTCTTCCGACCCCTTCATGGTATCTGATCTTGTCGTGGTAGAGTGGCTTGCGTGCTTAAATGATCCCGAGAGCTATGCCGGCGGTAGAATTGCTGCCGATAGGGTTACCCATGCCGGACTGGTCGAAGGTGATAAGCAGACGAAAAAAGTACCTTGGTCGAAAGAGAGACGAACTTTCACCGTAAAAATACAACCGTCAAGAAATATATAATGAGAACAGTTACGTCTCGTAGACTGCGATGGGCACGACATGTGGCACGAATGGGGAATGAAAGACGTGCATGGAAGCTTCTTATAGGAAAACCAGGGGGAAAACGCCCAGTTGGTAGATCAAGAATGAGGTGGAAGAATAACATTAACTATGATTTGAGGGAAGTAGATTATACAGGGGATGATTGGAAAACATTGGCTCTGGTTAGGGATATATGGAGGACTTATGTCCGCGAGACCATGAACCTACGGGTTCGATAGTGCCAGTGAGTTAGTTAGTTAGTTAGTTAGCTATAGGCTCTTCCGACCTGTTGTGTTAGGGATTACAACATTTTTTTTTTATTTATTTCCTATAATTCCTATATGGAACATAGGACAGTTCCTCCAGCACACTCTGCTTCCAGCCAGCCATTTCACTTGTTTCCAGCTTTTAATCTTTCATTTGCCTCATCTACAGATCGCTTCCAAGTTTTCCTAGGTCGTCCGCTCTTTCTTACTCATTGCAGATTCCAATCTAGTCCAAGTCTTCTCGATGGCTCCGTCTAGTTTTCTCAATGTGTGGCTTATCGAATTCCACTTTCTTTGTTTTATTTGGTGACATATTGGAGGTTGGTTTTTTTTTCTCCACAGTTCTTCATGTGATATTATTTCCGGCTACCTTATATTAAAAATACGCCTCAGGCATCTGCTTACAAAGGTCTGAAACTTTGTATTTGTTGCTTCCGTACTTTTCCATGTTTCGCAACCATAGAGGAAGACTGTTTTTGCGTTTATGTTGAACATTATAAGTTTTGTCTTCAAAGAGTTGTTCATAGTTTTCCGTATGGGGTATAACCACGCAAAAGCTCCATTTGCTAGACGAATTCGTATTTTTATATATTTTATATTACAACATTAAAGTAACATAATTTACTGACTCAGGCTTTCACGGCCTGCGTTTGTATCGTAGTTTGATGACTTTTCCGGGTTAGTTGGTCGTTGTCACGAGGCTTAAAGTTCCCCGATGTTGAGGATTGCGGACGCAGTCTCTGGCCTAATGTTCAGGGAATTTCAGGCTTCGTCAAACTACGATAATGATGGAATTTTTTTACAGAAAGTATAGGAATAATAGTATCTTCTATTAGTTATTTATTTATTATGGCGAATTTTTTTTTACACATTTATTAATATAATATCGTGTTGGTTTTATGAGAATCTGTGAAGATATCAGCAAATAACGAGCAATTTTATAAAGATTTTGTAAAATATATTTTCTGAAAATATGATATATTAGTTCCTAAGAATTTGATTTCTTCTAATCCCTAACTAAGGTCTGAAGACATCCCACTTAATTTCATGCCCTTATTTTATTTCTATACTTCATTATAAGTATCAAAAGTAAATAAATTTTAATAACAGATATATATGTTTTTCGTCTGAGACCGTGGAATTCTTTATCTTAAATTTCTTCCCTGTAAAATAAACTTTTAATTACTGATCATATATACCGGTATGTTTTTCGTCTGAGACCCTGAAATTCTTATCTTAAGTTTTTCCCCTGAAAAATAACTTTTAATAACGGAATATATATATATATATATATATTTTATCTGAGACCCTGAAATTCTTCAAGTTCCTTCCCTGTAACCCCTTGAAGAATAAACACATTTCTTGGATTGAATTCTGAAATATGCTACATGTTTAGTTTAATGCATGATATGTTTATTAAATTTAAGCTCTGTATCAAAATTTTTACAGTTGACACTTATTAAAAAAATAAACGTTCTCTTTAGGGAATATAATGGGTTAACACGAGAACATCGATTCATACAAATATTTTAATTTCAGCGTAATGAGGATGCGTCGTACAGGCATTTTGCAACGTTTGCGCAATCTCAATATTCCACCCCGAAAGGAAGTACACGACATACAAGTTGCAGATCTCCACCTGGGATCGGTGCTGCCAATTTTATTATTACTATTGGCAGGAATTGTGACGTCAAGTTTTCTATTGCTTTTGGAAATGTTATTCAATCTGTTGTATTTGTTTTGTAGAAGAAGATGGGATTTGTTTCTGGCAAGAAAAATTAAGTATCCTTCAAATAGATTGTATATTAAAATTCCTAGTTCAAATCAAGTCTCATAACTCATTTTTCATTCGCAACAACGTTTTTTTATACTTGGTTATGTTTCCTTATCTAGAGGAATTGTCTAGTACACCATTAAAAATGTCACGTACATATTTTCACCATAAAACACTGCATACTTAAGAAAACTCTCTACAAATATTTGCACAGATTATGAATCAATGAACATTAGGGAAATGATTTTGAGGTGCGGCACCTTTCCAAAAATATAGCTGTTTTCATGCCAATAGTTCAATATATGTATTTGGGCGGATGAAATGAAGCGAAATGAACACAATTTGTTGCACCTGTTTGCACATTTTCATGAGATTACTACATTTCGCCCCTTTTTCCTTCTTTTTTATGCTTCAGCACTTTTTCCTCCACTCTTCTCTGCGTTTTTAAAAATTTGGACAGAAAAGTGTATATTTTTCTTCTTGAACAGCTTTTTAAAATCTCAATCAGAAGTCAACACAATTTGTTGCACCTGTTTGCACATTTTCATGAGATTACTACATTTCGCCCCTTTTTCCTCCTTTTTTATGCTTCAGCACTTTTTCCTCCACTCTTCTCTGCACTTTTAAAATATTGGACAGAAAAGTGTATATTTTTCTTCTTGAACAGCTTTTTAAAATCTCAATCAGAAGTCAACACAATTTGTTGCACCTGTTTGCACATTTTCATGAGATTACTACATTTCGCCCCTTTTTCCTCCTTTTTTATGCTTCAGCACTTTTTCCTCCACTCTTCTCTGCACTTTTAAAATATTGGACAGAAAAGTGTATATTTTTCTTCTTGAACAGCTTTTTAAAATCTCAATCAGAAGTCAACACAATTTGTTGCACCTGTTTGCACATTTTCATGAGATTACTACATTTCGCCCCTTTTTCCTCCTTTTTTATGCTTCAGCACTTTTTCCTCCACTCTTCTCTGCACTTTTAAAATATTGGACAGAAAAGTGTATATTTTTCTTCTTGAACAGCTTTTTAAAATCTCAATCAGAAGTCAACACAATTTGTTGCACCTGTTTGCACATTTTCATGAGATTACTACATTTCGCCCCTTTTTCCTCCTTTTTTATGCTTCAGCACTTTTTCCTCCACTCTTCTCTGCACTTTTAAAATATTGGACAGAAAAGTGTATATTTTTCTTCTTGAACAGCTTTTTAAAATCTCAATCAGAAGTCAACACAATTTGTTGCACCTGTTTGCACATTTTCATGAGATTACTACATTTCGCCCCTTTTTCCTCCTTTTTATGCTTCAGCACTTTTTCCTCCACTCTTCTCTGCACTTTTAAAATATTGGACAGAAAAGTGTATATTTTTCTTCTTGAACAGCTTTTTAAAATCTCAATCAGAAGTCAACACAATTTGTTGCACCTGTTTGCACATTTTCATGAGATTACTACATTTCGCCCCTTTTTCCTCCTTTTTTATGCTTCAGCACTTTTTCCTCCACTCTTCTCTGCACTTTTAAAATATTGGACACAAAAGTGTATATTTTTCTTCTTGAACAGCTTTTTAAAATCTCAATCAGAAGTCAACACAATTTGTTGCACCTGTTTGCACATTTTCATGAGATTACTACATTTATCGCCCTTCCCTTTTTCCTCCTTTTTTATGCTTCAGCACTTTTTCCTCCACTCTTCTCTGCACTTTTAAAATATTGGACACAAAAGTGTATATTTTTCTTCTTGAACAGCTTTTTAAAATCTCAATCAGAAGTCAACACAATTTGTTGCACCTGTTTGCACATTTTCATGAGATTACTACATTTCGCCCCTTTTTCCTCCTTTTTTATGCTTCAGCACTTTTTCCTCCACTCTTCTCTGCACTTTTAAAATATTGGACACAAAAGTGTATATTTTTCTTCTTGAACAGCCTTTTAAAATCTCAATCAGAACTCAACAATATTAAATAAATATTAAAATATAATTTATGTAATTCATATTCCAGAAATAAAGGCCAATCTGTAGTGTGAAGTCAACAATAGTAAATAATAAATTAAATATGATTTTCATATTTATTAAAATACAAATTCGTAACAGATGTTTCAGTAGTTTTTACTTTCTTCAGACGAATTTTATTATGATTACAAATGAATTTTGTTATTATATATGAAGAACTCAAATGCAAAACAAGTTATTTCCTTTTTTACTTTTCTCAGAAATAAGCAAAACGTGCTAACAATTTATTTTGATATTTATTTTGTAATATTATTTTTTCATACGATTCTTTCGGTGGTAAGGTGATTTTAGAGCAAATATTGGCCTTCAATACTCTCTCTTTGTCAAATTATTCAACTATAAAAATGGATGTAACTTGATTTACACCGATCAGTGTATTTTAACTTGTTTTGAACTTTATTGTGACGTGCGTAAAATCGATTTATTAACTATTTCTGTAAAATAATTATATAATTGTTATCAATACAAACTACGATTATTATTATTATTATTATTATTATTATTATTATTATTATTATTATTATTATTATTATTATTACTGAAGTAATATTTTGAAGAAGTAATAAGAAGTAGTATAATATGCAATACTAATAGTTCAAATTGTCAAAAGGCTGTATTGAATATACACTTTAATGATAACTAATTAGTAATAACGTAACTTGTTCAATTTAAATTTAGGCCAGTTTGTTGGTTACACACGTTCTACAGACTTTTGTGATCAGCACAATTACAGTCCTCATGAGGTATGTCTAGGTCATCCGAAAGTGCTGTTGGTGATGATGCTAGTTGTTTGTAGAATTTAAGCCTGGGATCATCTCTCACTTTTTGCAAGGAAATTATGAATATCCCTTACTTTGAGCTGAGATACTGGTCTCGAAGTAGTTGTGACTGTAGGAAGACGCTGCAATGACTGCATCCACTCTTATGTAGCAAAACCAGAATGCCAGTGTTACTGAAGAAAAATACTCTCTCTTCGTCAAATTATTTAACTATAAAAAATTGAAGTAACTTGATTTGCACCGATTAGTATATTTAACTGGTTTTGCACTTTATTGTGACGTGAGTATAATTCATAAATTGAAACATTCAGTTTGCATTCATCTCATTAACTGTTGCAAACCTCTGTAACAATACATTCAATTACTTAAGATAATAATTTAAGGTCATCATTGCCAACAAAATATCAAAAATGGATATAACTTAAAATGAACCAAACAGATTTTAGGATGTAACTTGTTTTGTATCAAACGCAGGCTTTTAACTTCATGTAAACAGAAGGATCTAACATTTTCCGCACAGAATACAGCACAATCACATGTAGTGGCTACGATGGGATTGGCAGCAATAACTCAGTATTTATAAAAAAAATGGATATAACTTGTTTTGCATTTGAGCTCTTCATATAAACTCCAATTGTAACAATGCAACTGAATGTAAACAAATACATTTTAACAAACAATCTCTTATTATAAATTTAAAATTTTAAATAAATATATATATATATATATAATGTATAAATTTCCTGTACATAAGAACTGTAACTAGGGCAACTTAATTAAAATTTTTAATTTGTAATAAGAGATTGTTTGTTAAAATTTGTTTGTTACATTTAGTTGCATAGTTACAGTTGTTATGTACTGCAGTTTATATATAATAACAAAATG
Source organism: Diploptera punctata (assembly GCA_030220185.1). Taxonomy (NCBI): domain Eukaryota; kingdom Metazoa; phylum Arthropoda; class Insecta; order Blattodea; family Blaberidae; genus Diploptera; species Diploptera punctata. The sequence continues at coordinate 624,138 of JASPKZ010007247.1, read as the reverse complement.
CATTTGTAATCATGATAAAATTCATTTGAAGAATGTACAAAGTACTGAAACAGTCCGTCGCTGTGGCGTAGTCGTTAGAGTCCCTACCTTCCATTCGGGCGATCCGGGTTCAATTCCCGGCGGGGTAAGGGGTTTTTAAAACAAATCTCAACCTAGGGACTGGGTGTGTGTAGTGTCCAAGTTTAACCCGTTGGGTTTAATTCCTCTAAAAAAAAGTACTGAAACAGCTGTTACGAATTTGTTTTTTAATAAACCTGAAAATCATATAAAACTTAAACAGTTTTATTTTTATTTAATTAACATAAAACGGATTTTCATCAAGTAAACGCCAAATCAATTGATTACTTAGCAAGTAATAAATATAGAAATAAAAATTTATGTAACCACCCAGCAACCATGGCCAATCTACAGCTGTGAAGTCAAATTTTAAATTTCAACAGTGTTGCTGTAACAGTCTAAAATAAGTTCAGTTAGTACTGGCAATAATTTAACAGTTTTCTATCTACCGACTCGTTGTTAGCTGTGTTTTACTAGTCTCAATCACAACGTATTTTTATTAGTATTACAACTGGGTTTTCACAACAATAACATGACGAATGTTAAAAAGGATAAGTTGTATGCACTTTCAGAAGAATTCAAAACGGAATTTATCGAAACTGACGGCACTATTCTTAGATGTTCTGTCTGCGAAGTAAATATTGCAATAAACTAAAGAACTATGAATTACCTCTTATGGACTCTATAAAGAAAAAAACTTTGGTGCAAAAAGGTATGCATATTATTTATAAACTGAGTTCATGTAACTGGTTTAAACCTTAATTCAATTGTTTCAGCAGCACCTTTTTGCATGTATTTTCAGAACCTTTTTTTTCCCCTTTTACGACCAAAATTTGCACCTTAAAATCCTTTCCCTAGTGATATTTGTAAGGTTTATACTTATGTCATTTATTTCTGACGTATTTTGAAAATGTTTGTATTCACGCGCATTAATGCAGTATACGCACATCCTTACATAAAATTACAGATTATATCTATATGCGATATGACCTTGAACATTACAACTTTTCAAATAAATATTAAATGAAAAATACTTCGTATGATTATGTAATTGTGAGTGTAGTTGAGAAATCCTTGGCATTAAAATGAGGCATTATGCGCATTACACTTTGTGGGCCGGTAGCTTCCTTCCAGGCTGCCGCTTACGGGATACTTGTCCGAAAATTCCAAAATAGTCACTATTTAGAAAGAGCTGGAAAATGTATTATGTTCAATTTGCGATGCATTATATAACTGAAATTATACTAATATTTTAATTATGAATTTAATTTTATTATGCATTATGTAAATCAACAAAATATATACATCACAATAATAAAAGAGTTACAAATCCTTGGATATTACATGTTTCAATAAAGCAAGTCATATTTCTTCATAATATAATATTAGCTTCGACGACTTGTGTCAATTTCCTTACAAAAAAGAAATTCGAGCCAGAAGACCGCGGACTGACTTGAAATAAATACCATACAGGATATCTCTAAAGTCACTATCCATTTCCATGAAAACAGTATTATTTTGTATTTATTTTCTTTGCATACGCTGTTAGCTTAGTACAACATGTTTAGCACAAAATAACGGATTGCCATTGTTTGTGCACGGGTACGCGGATTGTTATATGAAGACGCCAGTGCTAGATTTACCCATAAATTCCGTACATCAGTCCCAACAAAGGCACACATTCGTCTGCTTGTAAACAAATTTAAGCGTACACACAGTGTGTGTGATTAGGTACGTCATGGACGACCACGCATATAAGCAGAAAAAGTTCAAGCAGGTTCAAATTGCCAGTGATAGTCCGAACGCATCAACTCGACCCCTCAGTAGGGAGATGAATGTCCCTCGCAAACACAGTGTGGAAAATTCCACATTTCACTCTAAGAAAATGTCCTTATCACGTCTGATTGATTTCCGGAATCGGATCACAGAAGCAGCAGGCTTTTTTACGGTTTAAATGTTAATATATATATTTTGTTTCACAGCTGAAAGATGGAGTATGTGTTTTCACCTAGATGGCGGTCATGTAGAAAGGTAGTAGAATTTGTGTAAAACTTCACAATAACATTGATTTTTCAATCATTTCCTTCCTTCATTGAAATGGATACTGACTTTAGAGGCGCCCTAAATTTCTTCTCCAACCAGCTCATGCCTTAGTTTACTAAAGGTGTCTGCCGGAATGTTATATAAAACGTTGACATTTATTTGAAGATGATTTATTTAATGGACGGACCATCTCACGCGAAAATTTTCATCGTAACATTATCGCAACAAGATAAAAATATAGGGTAAAACTTGGTTTTATCGTAATAACTTATATTTTTAATTACCGGTACCTCATTAAATTCCAACGGTTTTATGAATGTAGATTTCACACAGAGAACCAGAGATAAAAATAGGATTTACATTTCATTAGTTTTTCTTGTAGTTTTCACGACAGAACCCCTTGACAAGTTACTAAACTTTACCCTTATTAGACTTCTAAAGCCTGAGTTTATTGCAATCTGAGCATATACTTTTTAAACATAAAAAATACACAGTAGGCTATAGATTTTTTAATATTATTCTATGGCGATATATACATTATTTATAACTATAAACCAAGCACTAATACTCCGTAGCTTTGTATAAATTGCTAAGACTAGAAACTTGAAATAACTGCATGTCTTCTTCTTGGAATAGGAGAAGTTACAAACGTCCTTCAACTCAATGTTAATTATAATAAACAAACAAGTCAAAGTTACAACTTATGGGATCATTGCACCATCTATCAGACATTAAACCCTTAAAGTGTTAATATGCCTGGAACAGATATAACCATCAATGCTAAAGAATTATTTACTACATGCGGATATAAAATTAAATAAAACTGCTAATTAATATTATAATGTACAGGATGTAACGAAAATAGTAGAACAGCTTAAGGCATGCATTCTACAAATACAGATAAAAATGGTTATATGAATGAGTCCATAAATGCTTGGCTTCTTTATTACTAGTGGTTACAAGTTCACTCCAGAATACTTGTTGATTGCAATTAAATTAATTCTTCTGTACTTGTCATGCCTGCAAATGATTCCCATGATATTGCTTGTTTATGGAGTTGTATTGTTTTCCAATTAAACATATAAAATTCCCTGAATGAGAACATAATTTAGTTTTATAACCAATTTTCTTTTCTAGTAGAAGACTGATAAATTTGTAAAGAATGCATGATACGAAATTACATTAATAAATTGCAGGTCACAGAAATGAGGTTTTTGAGATCAGTTAAAGATTGTACTAGTTTAGAAAAAAATTAAAATGAGGATATAACAAAATAATTAAATGTAATATCATTAGAGGAAAGGATTCATTATAGAGATCAATGGATTGAACACCTAGAAAGAATGCTTCGTACTCCTAGAATATATTTTTATTATAAACCTGAAGGATGGAAATATTTGGGAAGTCCATGAAAACGTTGGTTAGAGAATATGTGAAGCGGGAATAGGCTTAAGAGCCTAATCATTGATTCGAGAAGAAGAAGGAAGGCAATGCTAATTGAATCCATACTTTACAGTATTAGTAATAAAGCAAAAACATATAAAGAAGCATTTCCAATCTCCTATTGATACAACCTCCATTAATCTCTATGAGAAATCCATACTCACTCACTGGCTCTATCGAACCTATAGGTTCATGGCCGCGCGGGCAAAAATTCTCCATACATCCCTATCCTGAGCTAATGTTTTCCACTCATCCTCTGTATAATCTATTTTCCTGAAATCGTGGATAATATTATTCTCCCACCTCATTCTTGGTTTTCCTACAAGAAGATGAGAAATCCATAAGTGAACTATTTTCCATACATCCTGTATTCATTGAAAGCATATCTTATCTCCTAAAAATTGCTACAACTAGTTTCTTAATACTAAGCATATGTCGCTAATATAAAAAATACTGTTTAACTTTGTTGAATATCCATATACACTCATCCGAATCACTATTCAGTCTTCGAAACGTCTTTACAAATATCTTAGTCTGTTCTCTTGAACTTTGGCACTATTTATTTTTGATTTGTGACAACAAATGTCACCATATCTATAAATAAAAGTCACTACATATGTCTTCTGTCTTCCCGTATTTCTGAGGTTGCATGATTTACCTATTTACAAACATTATATGACTTTATTGTTCTAATTATGAAGAACAATAAGGCCCTATTAAATAGAATTAACAATACGTTAAATCTAATAACAAGTCCCTTTAATATTTTTACAACATAACACTTTGTATAAATCTAAATTAATTAAACCGAATAAATGCATCTGATTTAGAGGGTTAGCAATTTTAATTAGACAACCAAAGGCTTAAAAATATACAATTTGAGTTTTTATTTTGTTAGAGTTGTTTGTATTTAATACACATAATCCAGTATTAAAATAATAGGAGTGTGGAATGATATGGTATGGCATCGAAGTTTAATTTAGGATTGGATAAAGTCCGTCTATTAAGAAGTAGGCCCCTAATGTTTTCTAAATTTAGATTTTAAAGAATCTCTGAAAATATCAGCAAATAATAATTTAAAGATTCTATAAAAACTAAATTATAAAATAAGGCTGACTGGTTTTTAATAGTTAGGCTTTTTCGTCTAAGATCTTGGATTGTTTATCTCAAATTTATTGTCTCTAACTCCTGTATAATCAGATAAATTCATTCAGCCCAATTAATTTACATTCTGTACAACAAAAAAGATAAAAAGACTAACATCACTATAAAAAACCATCGTCCGATTATTTATGCAAGCTTCTAGTGCGAAACAAAAAACACATTTTTGAAACTTGACATTCAATCGGATGTCAGATAATTTTTTTTAAATTCTTATTGGCTGAACATTATTTTCACTATAAATTTAACATTTCTTATTAAATGTCAAATTATATTTGAAGAGAAAAATATACGTCTAGACTGGTGTTTGAACACCAGAACCTTTAACTTTATACGCTAGTGTTCTTCCAGTGAGCTATCCCACCCTCCAACTTAAATGTATAAGAGAAAAAAAATGTGTTTAGATTGGAGGCCTGGGACAGCTCAATGGTAAAGATTAGTGTATAAAGCTAAAAGTCCTAGATTCAAAGCCCTGTCGAGGTGTATATTTTTATCTTCAATACGTTATCTGTAGGTAAACATTTGTATCGTTTAATAAAGTAGTAATACATAATTATAATTTCAGTGAAACTGAACTGTTTAAATTAGTAAATTAACGGCCGATAAATACTTATATGCAATTTATCACAAAAACTTCTGAAACACATTTATAGGTACAGAGTTTAAATACGTTTGAAAGCATTTCCAAAATATTTTAATAACTTTTATTATGACCGCATATAAGTCTAAATTTATGTGTTCTAATTCCACTCACTGCCCTTTTGTGCTTCGCGTTAGGTATATACTTACAAAACAATGGAAACTAAAATTATTATTAGAAAATAGCCCATATATTCTAATGTCTGTCCGTGGAATCTGTAGAAAAGCTGTTCAAAATAAGCCATCTAAGCAAGAGGAGGGTAAAAATGGACGGCCAATGAGGCAACAGAAGGAAGTGCAGGAGGGAGAACGGATCAGGTGATTACTCATTTCGATCTTGAGCTTCAAGCGAGAAAGATATCAAATGGGAAAGCTGGCGAATTTCTCTACACAATTCACGGACAGTTTATAGTTGTGAAATACTGATATAACTCATCGATATGGATAGAAATAAAATGATAGATTTTAACCCTTAAATTCATAATGTATCCTTTTGGATACATCGGTTGGTTCAGTTAATTTAATATTTTAAATAAATCAGAAGAAAACGAACAAAATTAAATCACTTAAATGTATGTATAATTATACAATATACATAATAAAGATTCAGTTTTCACTGCGGTCCGCCACAATCAAATAACTAAGAGAAGAAATTTGTGTTTTGCCAATTTAAGAAATCGAGAAATGGGAATATATTTTTTTGAAAGTATGAAGTAGGGCACGTCGGGGAACCAGTTAAGGATGTTGTATAATAAGGATCGATATGATCTTTATGAAGAACGATGTCCACCGCTGTAGTCTCGGGATAGCCTCGTACCTAGTGGGCCCGGATTCGATCCCCGGTCGGACAAGTTTCTTGGGTGATTTTTTTTTTCTGTAAGACATGTTGGGAAACAGTCCCCGAATATCATCTGGCCATCATTATCATATTCGCCATGCATAATATAGACGTATCTGTGAATTGTGTTTCGTTTTAAAATTAGTTGTATCGCAGAAGGTTCTGAAATAGGGCTGATCACTCGTTCGCGGAGGCTTTGCATACCCTCGTGTGATCATATAAGTATGTGTGTGATCTAAGGTTTAAAATCTCTCTCTCTACAAGTCGTTCCACTGTAGAGCCCGGGTAGCGTGTAGCATGTTAAAAGTATCTATAGGGTGAGAGGTTAAACTAGTTAATGAAATTGGATGAAAAAATATATATCCACAGTAATTAAAGTGCTTCATGTATATTCATTAACTATGGGAAATGAGGAAAAATGCTATTTTATTGTATTGGAGTTCAATACTTGGATCAATTGATGAAATCAGCGATGTGAATGAAGATGCTAGAACATTCTAGGAGTAAAAAAAATTAAGATATTGGGCGTACAGATGTAGAGAATATAGATCAAGATGCCCCCTCAATTGAGGGTTCCATTCCTTGTAATTGATGGTGGGGCTTGTGTGCTGAAATGAATAAAAAAATTAATGGTACGAAGAAATATACCGTCCTTCAGAATCACTGATTATTGGTCAACTACTGACGACCGGGTACTATAATATTGTAAAATATTGAGAAGTTCAAAGAAAATATGGACAAACAAAAATAGATAATACTAGAAGAAGTTTGTATGGAAGGCCGTTGCCTAAAGAGAGATGTTACATATTTAATAGTAATATTATTATTATTATTATTATTATTATTCTCATCATAAATATTATTATCCCTTCAAAAATTAGGATAAGGGACATTCCATATGAAATCGGCAAAAAAATTGTGAAAATTGAACTCACATCTTTAAAAGTTTACAATTTTTTTTACAGTGAAACTTTATGGTATATTTAATATCTGAACCGAGTTTCAAGTCTTCGCTTGGTGTAATTAAAGAGTAATAGAGCTGTCAATTTATCGTATTGTTTTAAATAGTCTCTTTTATAAAATTCATTTCTCGAAGTATGGCTATTCCCTCAACATGAAAAGATATTCACATTATAGATGATTTTATGCTCTATCGCTTGAAAATTAGTATGTTAATATTTACGTTTTTCTGAAGGGCGTAAATGCAATTAATACGCAATTGACCTTCCTCACCAAAAATTTTATAAAATCAAAAAATGCCACATTATTACATGAACACCAGTTAATTTTTTGTAATTAGTATTAAAGTGGAGTCTTGAAAGGAAACTACCAAAAATAATTATTTTTCCTAAAATCTCCTATGTGTAGACTGCCCGCAATACCTTTCGCGTGAGTGGAGATCGCTCGCTCTTACAAACAATGACGGAGCTACTTGATAATAGTCCTTTGCGCACTTACAAATATTTTTATTGTTATTATCATCATTACATTATTTTTATTACCATTATTACAATTATTACATCATCATCATCATCGTGGACAAGTGGTTACTCTGCACGCCTCCGATTCCGAGGTTCGCGGGTTCAAACTCGATAGGAATCAATGACATTTTAAGGCGTAACAATTCTGAATGTAGCTTTCTCCAGAAGGAAGGAAATCCGTGAGTCCCGTGTCGTAAATTTATGGTACGTAGGAGAACCTCGCGCTTGAAATAAATTGCTACATAATAAACGTCATTAAATATAACAATCTTTATTAATATATTCAGTAGGCGGTTAATTTTGTGCTGATTTTGGCTAATGTATAGTTTAATTTAAATTACTAAGCACCTACGAATTCAAGCTGGTAGGCCTATTAAAAATATTTTCTAGAGAGTAATTTTGTAATGTGTTGTTATATTTTGTACTTGTACCCTACACCAATGTCTGATGTTGAATATTGTAAGTAATGTTAAGCTATCGATAATAATTTATAACAATTTTCATGCTGTTACAAGTAATATTTAAGAGGTATAAATATATTTCATTGGCTTAGTATCATTTACTGATATTGCATCCCCTACTCATGACATATCTAAGATGATATTAAAATGCACGATAATATTAGCTTTTATTATAAGCTAAATTATTGTTATAGTGTTTAATTTAATGTCTAAATTTCCCATTATTCTCCTTTTATAACACAAAATGTATACCCCTACGATTATTCTCTCATTCCAGAAACATTTAAGAAATTGTAAAATTATATTTAACTTCTAACACACCATTCAGTCTTTGTAGATCTGGAAACTTGTGAGTTAAAAACAATAAGATATTATAAATTTGACTGTGACACTTAAAATGACGAGATGCACTAAACATACTGATGTAAATCAACTGTCTGAACTTGAGAATTGTTGATGTAAAACAGATGTTTTGGGAAGACTTTGCTGATGCTGCATTATTATTGTTTGGTGGGAAGTGGTACGAGTATTAAAACATTCGGTTTTATTTGGAAGTGATATCTTATAACAATACTATTTCGTCAAAGTTTTCAGGGTACAATAAAATACACCGAATAAAAAGTTATTTTAAGATTGAAATTAGCAATTATAATATAATACAAATTTATACCAGTTTATTCAATTAATGATGAAAGAGTTTTTATTATGTAATATTACATTTAAACTTTAATAAAAAATTTGTAACAAAATAAATAATTTGTTTTAAAAAAGGGCAGAAGATTACGAGTATTTGATAATAAAGTTTTTAGGAAAATTTTTGGATCAAAAAGAGGTGAACAGACAGGTGAATGAAGAAAACTACATAATAGTGAGCTACATGATCTGTATAGGAAGCCAGATATAATAAAAACAGTTAAGTCTCGTAGGCTGCGATGGGCAGGAAATGTGGCACGTATGGATGATGAAAGAGGTGCTTGGAAATTTCTGGTAGGAAAACCGGAGGGAAAACGCCCAGTTGGAAGACTAAGAATGAGGTGGGAGAATAACATTATGCATGATTTGAGGGAAGTAGATTATACAGGGGATAATTGGAAAACGTTAGCTCGTGATGGGATGTAGGGAGAGCTTATGTCCGCGCTGCCATAAACCTACAGGTTCCACAGAGCCAGTGAGTGAGTTAGTTATAAATAATTTGTTTAATAATTCACAGTATACGTAACAGAGCTCTTTACTTCTCACTTCAGCAATAAAATTTGATAAATATCTACTGCGTAAGAATTAAAATATCGCCACTTTTATAAATTTACGGTACTATTCCATTAAGCAGAACATATAATAATCTATTCGATTTAATGGCAGTTGAAAAAGTCACTGATGAAGCTCTTTCAATAAAGTACGCGCGCGACCTTGGTCGTGAAATGAATCTGCTGCGCCTTGGACCCGCGAGTTTTTTACGAAAATAGAATGAAAAACATTTATATTGTCTGAACTATTCAACTCTCCAAGAGGGTAATTGCTGGAAATTAACCGTTATTACGTGAATATAATCCTGTATTTTTTCCGTTTTCATTTTTTGATATGTACTGCAGTAAACCACCATAAAACAGAAAATTGACACCGAAAATAAAAATATCCTAATTATAAAAATAACACCCTTAAACTACATGATATCACCTATATAAATATGTTTGAAATAAATTTTTGCTGTTTACTGTTTCAGAAATATTAGTTAGTAAACGTTTTAGTTTATCATATTTACGATAATTTTAGATCGTCATAACTACGAACCTATAAATGATAAAAATTAAATTTCTATATTAATACGTTTATAAATGCATTCACTATATTTAGGGATACATAAAATTAAAAAAATAAATTGCAAGATTTTTTGCTGTCCGATTTGATATGGATTGTCCCATAAATCGCCAGTTTTGGTCCCTTTTGTCAGGTCACCTCTTACCAGGTCTACTCAATCGGCCGGTAATTCATTTTTCAGTTAATGACAAAATATTTATTTATTAAATCTCCAAGATTTGGAGCCCTATTTTAAAACTATCTTAGGGCTGTAGTTAAAATGTAAACAAGTATAAGCTACACATCGTTATAAAGTTGAAATGAAACAAAAAACAACAAATGAACGAAATAAAAACTAATACAATTAAAACTAAGAAAGTAAGTAGTAATAAATATGAATTATAAAATGGTTAAAATAGCATTTACAAATCTTTTAAATGATGTGTAACAACATTTCCTTTTTAAAATATCAATTATTGGATTACGCAATATTTGATTACATTTTAAATGAACATCCAGAATGTATCACTTATATCCATGAGATGGACAGTCTAAAATAAGGTGTTCAACAGTCTGTGAGAGAGAGAGAGAGAGAGAGAGAGAGAGAGAGAGAGAGAGAGAGAGAGAGAGAGGGAAAGAGAGAGAGAGAGAAAGAGAGAGAGAAAGAGAAAGAGAGAGGAGAGAGAGAGAGAGAGAGAGAGAGAGGGGGGGAAGATACGTTCGTATGGAGATGGAAAATGAAAACTTTTAGTAAGGTTTAAATTTTCCATGTCCAGTAATAAATTGCAGAAAATTAATCGTAATGGAAACATAATGCTGACAGAATGATATAAAATAAATTAACAAAGAAAAAATTGTATTATTATTATTATTATTATTATTTTATTATTATTATTAATGGGGCACACCGTAGCGTAGTAGTTAAGGCACTGAGCTACAAGCCTGAGGGTCGAGGGTTCAAGTCCCGTTGGGGTCAGGATTTTTAAACTGACCCAAACCCTCTGGCGGCACTATGGCCCTGGGGTAGACTCAGCCTCTAACGGAAATGAGTACCAGACGCTTGTTCTGGGGGTAAAGGCGGCCGTCACGCAGGGCTGACAACCCAGCTGACATAAAGTGCCGATTGTCTAGAAAAAGTGGGAGCCTTAACCTCCTACTACCCCAAGGGCCTCCGGGCCTGTTGTGGGATCACTTTACTTTTTTTATTATTATTATTATTATTATTATTATTATTATTATTATTATTATTATTATATATGAGTCAAGGCCCGATACTATGTTATATAGACATAGAAGAAGAGGAAAAAGAAGAGAGACACACATTCTTCTTGAATTATATCAGCAGTAAGTTGGTATTAATAAATGGACACTTGCAAATGATGACCACCGAAGATACAAAATACACCATCCATGAAACAAGAATTTTATAGTGACGAAATTGTAGTCATCTATATAAAACTTGAATAAAAGAGCTGTAATAGTAATAATTTAAACACTTATCTCCTGGAATTGCTCTTGAGCAGAAAATAACAAATTAATGTGTTTTTGTAATGTTATATTATAGTCTGCCCACATTAAAACAAAAGTTGCTTCTGATATGTTTGTGGTGAAATGGATGATTAGATCCAGACGAAGCCCCAGTAGAGAATGTTGAAGAGGATGAAAGAAGCTGGGAAGAAAACTCTACTGCGCCTGTCTATCCACTGTGCAATTTGCTGAGGTGTCATCGTGGTAAACCCTGTGTTGGTATTAGGGGTGTTGTTTGAATGCGATCCCAGAGTTGGAACCGGTATAACTACATCAGCACACGGCTCATTTCTCACAGAGTCCACAGAATTCACAGTAAGAGTGTTGCTATCGTTCTGCAACAAAAACAAAAATGAATATTAAGGATTGCACCGATACAGTAGAGCCGCTCTAATTTCCGGCAGTGAATCACACGACAGCTTTTGGTCATCTGATTAGCTGCTTCACTAACATGGTTGTCGTCAAGATTACGCGTCAGAGACACATGCCAATTACGGGGAGAATGTACCTTAGAAATAGGCAAAATTTGAATTTTTGTTTTTTGCTCATATTCATACCTTGAAGTGCGTTCTATATGAATATATATTAGTTTTGCACCACAAACTTATTTAAAGTTTCTAAGTATGGTTTTAAAGGATATGTGAGTAGTGTAAAACTTAAATTCAATTTCCAGCTACTTTTGTTTGCGAGCCTTGTGTTCCTTTTCTTTGAAACTATTCATCCCAGAGAAATTAAATTTTCACAGGCTATTTCCCTCTCTGGTACTTAGGCATAAAATGATACATTTTTCAACATTTTAATGTTATTATTAAGGGCACCAATAATTATTTTCTTTTTCAAAATGCACCAAAAATTAGCATTGTTTTAAAAAAAAATTCTTTCTGTTTCATTTCTAAAGCTGTGTTCTGAAAAAAAGTAATTTTATTGTCAAAGAGTGTATGTATATGTGAGAAAAAAACTAATGTTCTACTGTTAACAGTTCTTCTGAAACGGAACATTAAAATTAGAACATGTAACACGGCGGAGATACAAGGTACCTTCTCCTCTTATGCTGTGGTTTATCTACGACGCAACGCGCCAGCGCAAAAATTGCTCCCCATGTATTTAAATGGAGGTGGTTTATCTACAACGCAAATTGCTGGCGCAAAAAAATTTGCGCTGACATGTCGCGTCGTGTTTTGGAATCTCTTGAATCCAGGACGCAATTTGCCAGCGCAAACAAAGAATATAGAAGATATTACCCATACTCATTGGTGTAATTGCTAAAAACAAACTAAGATTTGTTAACAAAATGTCGGAAATACAGTACTTGTTTTATAACTTTCCAATTTTAACGACGAAAGTTAGACAGTTTTGTTGCAAATCATCGAGATCTATACATGTTTTTTACAATATGAGCATGAAGGAGTACAGAGATGTACAGAAAAAAATTATTGTGGCTTGAACTTAGTCAAGAGATAAATAAAAGCTGTAAATATTGTATCTCGGGGATATTATGGATGTGCATAAATTTCGTCTTCTATTAAATTCAAAACCTGATAAAACTGCTCAGGCGAAAATCTGAAGTATTCTAAAATTTGGTATATTCATCAACCATATGTTTATTTAAGAACTAAAGAATAATTTATTCTATGATTTTCCATACAACATTCATATGATGCTGTTGCTCTAGGTACTTTTTCTGCCTTTACTAATATTTCGAACTATTTTAATCGTTTTGCAACGACACTTGAAACTTTTTTTATGAAGAATTTTAATATGTTTATCAATGTACACAAATTATGACTTTTCCTCTCAATTTATTTTCAAAGTTCTTTATTAGAATTGAAATTGGCATACGTGAACGCTCATAAAATTAAATCCACCAGATGGCAGGACATATGTGTGAATTACCAACATTTGCATTTAATTCCAAACCATATTTTAAGAAATAAATATTCAATCACTTCATTTTGTTAGATTCCGATGGGCCAGTTTAGTGTACATCAGATTAGTTTACAGTTTACTAAATAGTATGTAAGTAATTTATTTTATTAGGTTATGCAGGGACAGGTTTGTATACATTAGTTTTTGTAAACACATTTGGAAATTTATTATGAACGTTGGTCATTTTGATTTTCCATATATGTGGTGCCATCTGGCGACAATTTCATAAACATATGCGCTGTAGCGTATGCGCTCCATGTGGAACCAGCATCACGCCGAGCGAAACGCGAATTCGCGTCACGTCGGGCGCGACACGCTGTATAATAAACCGTAGCATTACAAGACTACCCTTGTACTACAGGTCAATAATAATAAGTAAAAGGTTCGCCCGAGTGGGCATTGATTATATTTTATCTTTTCTATATTCGTTCAGTGTTTTTGTGTTCTTTGGGCACTTCGGAATGTGGTACCATTCGCATCTGTGACCACACAAAGCACATATACATTTTTCATTTGGGTCGTGGTACTTCTTATTTTCACACACTTTGTGATGAAAACCGTGCACAACATAACGTGTCACAACATGTCGCTGCTCCTGGTTAGCTTTTGTCCAGTTCCTCTCTATCATGGCTCCCGTAGCATAGAAATCAAGGTGTATCTCCCTCTTCTTCAATTTGCTTCGGTGTACGAGTTCTGTGTAGGGGCTGGTAGTTGGTAGAATGTGTTTCATCCTCAGATCTTCTACATAGAACGACTCTCTTGCAAGTTCATATATAAGTCTCGACGGGGTTGTTTTCCCCACCCTTAGAGCCACTTTAAGGAAACGTGCCTTAACCTTCGCTATCCTTTCGAGATCGCTAAGTGACAGTTTCTCCCATATAATGTCTATGCCGTATGTTATGATTGGAGATATCGTTGTATCGAATAATGTCATGGCCATGGGTAGTGATAGTCGGGCTAGATTTTTTATGCTGTAGATTGCTCTTGTGGCTGCTGCTGTTTTCTCTTGTATATGTTGGTTGAATGATCGTAATGTTGTTTGGAGTGTCATGCCTAGGTATGTGAATTTCTTAACTGTCTTTAGTGGTTCGTCATTCAGTATTAGGATATCTTCTTCTGTGGCTCTTCCTACTACAGGTCAATAAACTACAATTGTTTTCAAGCTATTTTTCGATATAATCTTTAACGTTAAGAATAATTATTTCTCTGGTTTGCGAATTGATAGCCTTCGGACTCCTCCGCGGCATTATGACGCTTACAATTGATCGATAAACACCACATTGTAATAATATTCGAAATTATTCGTCCACTATTTAAGTCGGTACTACTCAATTGACAACACCGCTTTGTCTTGAAAACCACGTGCAGCGGGCGCGCCAAAAATCGGGTAGGCGTGACCACGCTGGAAATAAGAACGGCTCGACTGTAGTAAATACAGCTTGTAATGAACGAGAAAAATGAATAATACATGAGATTAAAATCTCATCTTTCTTCTCATTTCATATTCCTGGCGGCACTTTTGATGTCACATGACTCATAATCACAAAGAACAAAATAGGCCTATCACTAATCACGAATTTAGACATATAAACGTATTTAATATCACATTCAGTTTAGTGTAATATTGCAATATTAATTGAAACATTAAATTTGAGACAAAGCTTTCTTTTTTTCATAACATGATAGCGTTTTAGTATCATAATCTTGTAGATAATTACAAACTATGAAATCTCTTAGCTCCTGAATTGAAAACATTGAACCATTTCTGTCTGTATTAACTGACTTTTTACCCAATTTTAATAGGAGTAATACTCAGTACTTCAATTTTTTTAAAGATTTTTAAATAATTTAAACTGTGAATAAACATAAAAAAATTGTGACCAATAAAGCAATTTTTAAATTTTAGTTTCAGGTGAACTCCTACGCCTCATGGTCCAATTTTACTGGTTAACGAATTTAATCTTACTTCATTTAATTAATCGCTATATCCCAAGTTCGATGAAACAAAAAATGCGGTCGCTAGAGCAATAACGGATATATATATCGTAACAGGCCTTGGCCTAATACTTGAAAGGAAGAAGATATATATATATATATATATATATATATATATATATATATGGCATGTAAAGAAAAATAAACGCCTGAACCGGGATTTAAACCCAGGACCTCTAACTTGGTATGTTAGTGCGCCACCATTATATATATATATATATATATATATCCATCCATCCATAGTAATTCTGCCCGAGGGTAGATCTTTCACTGCAATCATAGCATTCTCATGCTATGCTTGCAGCTTTACTAGGGAATTGCAGGTGTGGTAGTTCCCGATGCTTTCCACACCGGTGAAGGATGATGATGTTAATGATAAGGATGATGATGATGATGGCCGGATGATTTTCGGGGACCGTTGGGCCCTAAGCTTCCTGACATTTGTCTTACAGGTGGGGAAAAACCCAGAAAAAATCTCACCCAGGAGCCTGTTCCGACCGGGAATCAAACCCGAGCCCGCTGCGTGACAAGACAGCACGCTACCTCGAGATCACAGCGGTGGATATATATATATATATATATATATATATATATATATATGCATACTTGTCAAGGTCATTTACGATGTCTATACTATAGGATCGGTGAATATAAGTATTTTTTTTAATGCATGAGAACAATTTCAACAGCTTCATTCGTTCGAAATTCGCTAAACCATCAGGGCGCAACAGTTTTATAAAAGTCTCAGTCGACTGCTGGCTTCACACATACATGTATTAATCACACAAGTGGGTAATCATTCACCCAGTATCGGGGCGACATGTGGTCACGATTACGAATTACTAAAATCCTCACAATTTTGGTGGGCACCAGTTTCATACTGGGTGAAATTTCATGAGAATCTTCCCTCACTGGGACTCGAACCAACACAAGTCCCGTAACTCTGTCCATAAAATCTGTTGACTACGCTGCGGACGGAAAGAGGCTATAAGCGTCAGGTTAGATTTTTAATTTTTAAGTTTTCACTCTTAATATCTGAGACAGCATTTTCAAAAATATAGTCTCAAAAAGACAGAAAATCGGAGATTCAAAATTTTACAAGGGTGTTAATTTATTATATGTTCATTTTCGCGGGTTTTCCGCTTCATGGATTCAAGATTGGCCTTTGACCACTTATTCCGACGTTACGGCAAGATCCCACATGCGACATGCCATTATCATTATTCCTTGATCCCACATGCGACATGCTATTATCATTATTCCTTGATAATGGCATGTGGGATCATGCCGAAACGTCGGAATCAGTGGCCAGAGGCCGATCTTGAATCCATGACGCTGAAAACACAAGAAACCTTTATTAATCATAAGCCCTATATCTAATATATAAAAATTAATGTTTGTTTGTTTGTACTTTATGTGCGGCCACACCGTTAATCCGATTTTGATGTTGTTTTTTTTGCAAAATGTTCAGGAGATTTCCGGGATGAACATAGGCTATAAGATAGTTGTGATTCTCAACTCCTACACCCTTAAAAATCACCCTTTGTAGTGGAAAACGTGAAAAAATTAGCTCTTTGGACGCTTAAATTGCTTACGCTGCCTAAACAAAAACAAATATACAAAATTAATGTACACAGAATTGAATATCTCAGAAAGCTCTACAAAAAAGTCCGCGACAGCATATGTTTATCTCTTACGAATAACTCTCAATAACCATTTTTGTCTTTCATTGATGCCAAGAAGATCGAGACAAGTACGTAGATTCCTGTGCAAGCATAACAGCACATAGCGGGTATTCTTTTACGGATAACTCGCAATAACGAATTTTGTCTTTTAGCTCATTTATGCCAAGAAGATCGAAATAAGTAGATTCCCGGGCAACACCGGGAAATCAGCACGGGGAATCTTAAAATAATTACGATACACATTTATAATTATTTTTGATTTCTACTTATTCAACTAATCATATAAAAAAGTACATTATATGTTGTCTTTCTGCTCATTTTATGCCAGAAGAAGATCGGGAGGAGTAGAATCCCGGACGACGCCGGATAAACAGCACGGGGTATCTAAAAATAATTACGATATAAATGTTTCCAACTACTTATTTAACTAAACATAAAACACATTAATTTTCGTATTTCGGCTCATTTATGTCAAGAAGATCGGGATAAGCAGATTCCCGGGCAACACCGGGTATTCAGCACGGGGTATCTAAAAAATATAAATTTATAATTATTTTTCCTTTTACTCAACTAAACATAAAAACACATTAATTTTCATTTATTTAGGCGTAGCAGCACATGCCGGGTTTTAGCCAGTATTAAATATTTTGAATAGCCGTGCATGTGGCAAGATTTATGTTTACATATTATTACCTTTGTAGGCATAAATGTTGCAATATGGCTGTGATTAAACAAATAGACATTATTTTCAAATGACTTCTCCGAATCATTTTGATTGGAGAAGTTTTTAGGACATTCTCAACATTATTTGCAACTATCATTAAGAAAAGGAAAGCACTTTCTTGGATTTACACTTTGATTTACTGTTTTGTACTGTAATTAAGTTAGTACGATATACTTACGGATCCGAGATAGAACTTCAAGTCATTGGTTGAATCTGTCTCCAGAGCCGACGGCCAAGATTGACAGCGGTCGATACTTGTAGAAGATGAGTTCATCTGCTTACGACTCATGGTTGGTGTGAGAGTTGACTTCAAAATGTATTTACTATTCACTTTCTTCAGCTCAACATTTTTCCTGAAATCACAAGAAGAACATTTCAGGCTGAATTTTATATAGTCTAGATAATAAAATTAATATTTTATGGGGCTAGCGCTTTTGTCTAGATGTAATATCCCAGCTGTCTGATTGAATTTCCTGATTAGATTTTTCTGCTGATGATGTAGTACTATTCGCCGATAGCGAGGAGATACTAAAGGACAACACGCACACACTATTGAGTAACACTAAGGAATTAGGACTGGAAGAAATATCAATAAAACTAAATATATGGTCACACGTAGAAATACATTATATAATGGAAATGGACGGCTAATGACAAATGAGGGAATTTTGAGGAAGTGGGCGAATTCAATTACCTAGGAACAATAATCACAAATAGGAATGAGATGCACAAAGAAATTAAACATAGGCTCAATTCTGGAAATGCATGCTATTTATTATGCATTGCAGAGATCTTGATGTCCCAACTCCTTTCAAAAACCGTTAAACTGAAAATATATAAAACTATTATTCTACCAGTTATATTATATGAATGCGAAACATAGACTCTTACTTTAAGGGAGGAAATGAGATTACAAGTATTTGAGAATAAAGTTCTTAGGAAAATTTTTGGACCAAAGAGAGATGAACAGACAGGTGAACAGAGAAGACTACGTAACAGTGAACTACATGGTCTTTATAGGAAGCCAGATATAATAAGAACAGTTAAGTCTCGTAGACTGCGATGGGCAGGACATGTTGCACGTATGGGGAATGAAAGACTTGCATAGAAGCTTCTTGTAGGAAGGCCAGAGGAAAAACGCCCAGTTGGTAGACCAAGCATGAGGTGGGAGAATAACATTAACTATGATTTGAGTGAAGTGGATTATACAGGGAATGATTGGAAAACATTATCTCAGGATAGGGATGTATGGAGAGCTTATGTCCGCGCGGTCATGAACCTACGGGTTCGATAGTGCCAGTGAGTAAGTGAGATTAGATTTTTCAGGACTTTCCTGAACTATAAGGGAACTACAAAGAAAATACTTGGAAATTCGGACCTCAACGTCCCTGAAAAATCACTGGTCTCGAAATTCATCATCATGATCATCTGCCTTTCAAGTATTAGGCCCAGTGACACGTTACGGTCTCCCGCCATCTCCGAAAAGGTCGACCCACAGATCTTCTGCCTCGAGGAATGTAGTGAAGAATTTGTTTTGGTATTCTGTGACGATCCATGCGCTGAATATGGGCTAGCCAATTGTTTCTATATTCTTGGAGGTATTCAGATATAGGTACGATGTTTAACTCTCTGGCTATTGTTGAATTTATTTGGTGCTCTAGAAGGCTATAACCTGCAGTTCGTCGCAGAAATTTCATCTCCGTGGCTGTAATATGACGGTCATCCTGAGTTCTGATGGTCCAAGCATCACTGCCATAACAGATTATGGGTCTAGCGAGAACTTTATAGATTTTCATTCTTGTGTGTCTCTGCACTTTTGATGGTTTAAAAACTTGGTTGATAATTCTTAAAGCTTTATTATAGTTTTGTATTTTAAAGGATATATCACATTCCTCATTATAAGTTAGATTATATCCTAAGTATTTAAATTAATTTACTTGCTCTAATATTGAATTCTGAACACAAATTTTACTTCTCGAAATTATGTTCAATTATATTCAGAACATAACATAATATACCAATAATCCCAATTTTCTTTCAATGTACGATTTGGCTCATGGAATTTGGTGATTCAATCCTCATTCACTATGACCCTCTATTTGTCCATAATATTCTCAGCCAACTGAACTCAATTCGTATCTTTGATATCTACGAGTTCCCTAGGTCCATCCGCATATTATCTTCTCGCCTATGCTTAGCCATTCCTAATAGTGTTTTCTAAGGGTTTTCCAATACAACATTTGAATCTATTCTAGCTACCAGTCCATCTCTATCTAGACACAATAACCTTGGAAGTATTAGGATAACGAAGTAAACGATGAAAGTAGATCGCTGTGAAACTTCACAATTCTTTGTTCTCATTTTTATAGGGCCGAATATTCGACTTAGTAAAACATTTTAGAATACTTTTAGCTTCTGTTCTTCCTTAAATATAAGTGACCGAGTTATTGATAAAACGAAAGTTGAAAATAATTGTATATCCTTTTATGCATATTTCTCACATGTTCCATATCGGCTGTGAATATCTGATTTAATATAAAAAATCGCATCACAATAGCCTCACATAGTTGGAATATTTTCATTAAACCTTTTTGAACTTAGCTATAATAAGTTACTTGCGAGAGATTAGGAAATCAAGACAAAATTAATTTAATCTTGATCCAGGAGTTTGATTGATAAGTGCCAGCGTTTAAAGCTGAATGCAATACTCAGGTTCAGCAAATAAATACCTATATAAATGCATTACGGACTACTTACTTTCTCCTCCAGATAGTGTTGACGAATGCAAACTCCACAAGGGATCCAAATATGAATGCTGTACAAACTATAAACCAAATCTCGGTAGCCTTGATGTAGGAGACTTTAGGCAAAGAACTGCCAGTGTTGCGGGTCAGAGTGATAAATGTCAACATAGTGCTGGTACCTATAACACAAACCAATAAACAATTATCGTATGAAAGTGGAATATTTTAAAGATTGGAAGGCTACATTTTAAAAGTTTTTTTACAGAATCTAGGGTAAATGTGATCATTTATATCAGTTTATTTTTTATTATAAGACATTTTTTATTTATTTTTTTTGGAGCCAAGGCTACATTTTAAAAGTTTTTTACAGAATCTAGGGTAAATGTGATCATTTATATCAGTTTATTTTTTATTATAAGACATTTTTAATTAATTTTTTTTTTTGGAGCCAACTCTGTTATCTGTCTCTATACCTATTTGCTGCTCCTTCTGCTGATGATGGTTCTAGTTCCAAAAGGCCTACAGAGAATCATTGGTTTACAAAGTTGAGGAGACGGTATTAGGTAAAAATTGTATAATTTTAATTTTATGACACACTTCAACGGAATTTTAGCATTAATTTTATTAATGTTGAGTCTCTATTTTTGCTAACTTAAGTAAGTGTTCCTTTTAAAATTGAAGAGTCAATACATTTTGTACTCCATAGGACATAGTGAGCAGTTTTTCGCAGCTAACAAAATTTCAAAATAAGAGAGAAGAGGATTTAATCCTAAAATATGTCATTGTTTAGCGTGATTTAAATGGGTTATTTATAATTTATAATTGCAAGAAATATATTAGGCATAACTGTTTTTAATATTATCATTATCCCCCTACAGATAAAATAGACGACAATTATACAATCAAATTTGTTTCTTCTACAAAAATATCTACAAATTATTACATGGAAGAATAACACTGGTCAACATGATTTTTGTCTCTTGGGTATCAATAGTTGTACTTAATGCAGTTTTTATCGTTCTTTCAAATATGTATTCGGAATTTATCCATCACCCACAGTTTTTTTATTTCAATTTCAATTAATGGATTTAAATAATTATTTTTTAATAAACCTAGATTTCTTCCCGGAAAATCTTGGTGCAGTGAGCGATGAGCACGGGGAACACTTTTATCAGGAAATTTCAGCTATGGAAAAGAGATATCAAGGCAAATGGAATCCTAATATGCTGGCCGATTATTGTTGGACTATATTTTAATTCAGGAGAAAAAGATACTATCGGAATCACATATTTTTCTTTCTGAGACAAAAAAAAAGTTTATTTTTCGTTGCTCAGTGTAATCTGTTAATTTTATGAAATTAAAACCAGTAGACAAAACAACAAAACGAGAAGGAATTTTGCAATATCCACTTAATACTCATAGTGAGAGAGGTTAGCATATTTGTTAAAGTAGATATCAATATTGTTGAAATATAATATTGAAACTTGCCCAGAGTAGTACGTCCTGGCACGGCGTTAGGGTCCAACCAGAAGGATACCCAGGACACAACAACCAGTAGGATACTCGGTACGAAGTAGTCCATGATGTAGTGTCCAACTTCACGCGCGAGGTCAAAGCGCACTGTCAGAGCACTGTAGTTACCACCTAGTAAAAAAACAGTAATTATGATAATGATAATAACGATATTAATAAAGGCAGTAATTATATTATCTCTCTCTTAAACTCTCCTTTTTTAGGTAGTTTTACATGCGCCATGTAAAATTGGCCTTATAGGGACACGACCTTTGGATTACATGCATACTTTTTTGATGATTCAAGAACTTGGAATATCTCCCTAAATTAGTTTTCAGCTTAATGCCACGGCCACCTCCTAGATAAAACGTACATTTAAGAAAAGACACACCATTCATTCATTCATTCATTCATATTAAATAACCTGAATAATATGTGGGTGATATGATGGCCAGAAAATGTTTGAGAACCATTTGGGTCTTAAAGTTTCTCTACATTTGTCATACAGGTAGGGAAGAAAGAACTCGCCCAGAGAAATTGTCTTGACTGGGGTTCGAATCCGAGCTGTGCATACGAGGTAACGACGTTAACCTGAGACCACAGCGCCCGGTGGTAGATGGTAATTATTATGATAGTAATAATTCCGATAATAATGATAGCTGTAATAATGACAATCATCAACAGCCTTTTAAGCGATAGCATTATTATTACGGTTTACAACAAGATTTTCATGAACTTTCCATCATTTCTTATTCCCTACGGCTTCTACTGAAGAATCTGACTATCCAATAATCATCATCATCTTCATTCATGGATTAGGTCTGTTGACCCGTTCCGACTTCAGCCCATGTCTTTCTAGGTCTGCCCACATCTCGGGTGCCTTTAGGTTTGTATTTTGTTATTTGTTTTGGATATCTATCTTCATTCATTCTGTCTATGTGTTGCTTCCATTTTTGTCTATATGTATCCATTTTATCAGTTATTGCAAATATTTCAAGTTCCTGTCGTATTTCTGTGTTCTTGATTCTGTCTTCCTTAGTGCACCCTTTAACAGATCTCAAAAATTTCATTTCTGCCGCCGTTATCCTACTTAGGTCTTGTTTTTTATGTATCCAGGCTTCTGAACGATAGAGCAGTACCGGTACTGCCAACATTTTATAAAATTTCAGTTGGGTCTCTCTTATTGTTTTGTTATTTAGTGTTCGTTTTATCGTACCACATATTCCCTGGAATTTTGCTATTTTATTATTTATATCATTATCATAATTAAATGAAATGTCACATCCTAGATAATTGAGATGGTTCACCTGTTCTATGATTTTGTTTCCTATTACTATTTTCGATCTGATTTGATTTTTCCCTTGGAATGCCATTACCTTAGTTTTTTCTATGGATATTTTGAGATTATATTGTTCACATATATTATGTAGTATCCAATAATAATAATAATAATAATAATAATAATAATAATAATAATAATAATAATAATAATAATAATAATAATAATAATAATAATCCATCCATCCATAGTATTTCTGCCCGAGGCAGGTCTTTCACTGCAATCATAGCATTTTCATGCTATGCTTTGCAGCTTTACTAGGGAATTATAGATGTGATAACTTCCCGTTGCATTCCACACCGATGAAGGATGATGATAAGGATGATAGTGATGGCCGGATGATTTTCGGGGACCGTTGGGCCCTAAGCGTCCTGACATTTGTCTTACAGGTGAGTAAAAAAACCCGAAAAAAACTTCTCCCAGGAGCCTATCCGGACCGGGAATCGAACCCGGTCCCGCTGCGTGACAAGGCAGCACGCTACCTCGAGACCACAGCGGTGGATAATAATAATAATAATAATAATAATAATAATAATAATAATAATAATAATAATAATAATAATAATACATATAATAATATGAAATAATAATAAGTTTGTAACATGAAATAATAATAAATATAGTAATATGAAATAATAAAACGAATCGGAACGAGACAAACTCCGCCTCCTCCTTCGGCTATTCGCTCGAATAGAACTTGTGCTTATCTCCCACTGTAGAAAGCCCCAGGTCTAGCTAACGATCTTGCAGAATCGTTTCGCCCTGATGAGCTCACCACAGTTGCTCATGAAGCTGAGGTACACCAAATAGTTAAGTACTTTTCTTGTTAGATCTATCCCTCTCACCCTTCCTGATATATGGAGTGCGTCGTAGCGTAACTGATTAAGGCAATATGCAACAAGCCGTCGGACTGTCGCGGGTTCAAGTTCCGATGGGGTTAGGGTTTTTAAACTGGCCTAATTCCTCCGGTGGCACCATGACTCTGGGCTCGGTTCAGCTTCTAATGGACGTAGACATATGTTCTGGGGGTAAACGTGGCTGTCACGTAGATCTGACAATCCGGATGACATTTCATGCCGATTTTCCTGGTGGAAGCCCTAACCTCCTATTACCCCAAACGCCTCCTTGGGCACGTAATTGGATCACTTGTATTTGTTAAAAATAGATGTTCTAAAATAATAGCGGTAGCTGGCCGTACATTTGTGCAAATAAAGTCTCGTGCAATATTATTTATAAAATACTAGCTAAAACCCGGAGTGCGCTGCTACGGCTAAATAAATGCAAATTAATGTGTTTTTATGTTTAGTTGAATAATTAAGAGGACAAATGATTATAAATTTATATTTTTTAGCTACCCCGTGCTGATTACCCGGCATTGCCCGGGAATCTACTCTTCCCGATCTTCTTGACATAAATGAGCTGAAAGACAAACAAGAATGTACTTCTTATGATTAGTTGAATAAGTAAAATGAAAAATAATTATAAATGTAGGCTATATCGTAATTATTTTAAGATTCCCTGTGCTGATTGCTCGGTGTTGCCCGGGAATTTACTTATTTCGATCTTCTTGGCATAAATGAGCTAAAAGACAAAATTCATTATTGTGAGTATCCGTAAAAGAATACCCGTCTTGGGCTGCTATGCTTGCACAGGAATTTACGTGCTTGTCTCGATCTTCTTTGCATCAATGAAAGACAAAATGGTTATTGTGAGTTATCCGTAAGAGATAAACATATGCTGGTCGCGGACTTTGTTGTAGAGCTTTTTGAGATATTCAATTCTGTGTACATTCATTTTGTGTATTTATTATGGTTTAGGCAGCGTAAGCCATTTAAGCGTCCAAAGAGCTACTTTTTTCACGTTTTTCACTCCAAAGGGCGATTTTTAAGTGTGTAGGAGTTGAGTATCACAACTCTCTTATAGCCTATTTTCATCCCGGGAATCTCCTGAACATTTTGCAAAAAGCCCTATCACAATCGGATCAACGGTATGGCTACGCATAAAGTATGAACAAACAAACAAATATTCATTCATTTTTATATATTGGATTTAGATTTATTTAGCCCGGTGGAGTTAAGGCCATGTAGCCTTCTCTCCCACTCACCAGGACAAATATATATTACATTAGAATATAACAATCTCAATTAACTATAATATTAAATACTAAATAAAAATTTGATCAAAAAGATAATATGAGCGAGCAACTATAATATGGAGTCGGAACAGATCAGAAATGGTCTAAACTGTGACGGTAGATGATGAAGAAATATGAAAAAATATAAAAAATGTAATGAAGGTACCAGGTTATTTAACAATAAAGTACCGTTATTTTATATAAAAATAGTAATATATCACATCTAAGAAATGAAACCATATTCTTGTATTAAAATAAACTTATCAGCAATTTTACTATAATTTAATGATCTGGATGACAGGTCCATGCTGCTTCTCTCTCACAAGAGAACTGTCAACCATTGCATGCCGAAACTTACCTTGAAATTTCTTTCAGAGAAGCGTTGTGATGTATAAAGATAGTGTCCATAATATTTTGTGCCTTTTTAACTACAACGCACTACAATCCAGCTCCAAATCTCTCACTTAAACTATAGGGAAGTAATACAAATCCTGTATTGACAGACTGGATAACCGTCAATACCCTCCGTCCGCGCCGCGTACCACTTCACTTCACTCTTAACTCATGCAGGGATGTACATCTGCTCCGTACAATGGGTTGCAATTGCTGGATTCTTGCTTCGATTCTTGAGCCTTATAGTTAAAAACGGCAGATATGTTTTTTAAACACGGCCTTGGTACATCACAACGCTTCTCTGAGAGAAATTTCGAGGTACGTTTCGGCATGCAACAGTTGACGGTTCCTTGTCAGAATAGTTATGTTTTGTTTTGATACTTATGTTGGAGAAACTCAGTAAATTTGTTAATATATCTCCGATGCTGTTCTGCTTTCGAGTATAACTTGGATTAGGAAAGGATGGGGTGGATTAACCAATAATTAAGTGACTACATTGAGGAAGTATCCTACAGGCCCCAAACCTTTTTAATTAATAATGAAAAAAAAAATTACTATTTCTATCCCTTCTATCAAACAACTAATAAACTAATTAATTCTATTTCCATTCTATTCCTTAAACAATCCAAATAATAAACAAAATTTCATCTACCAAAATTTAACATCCAAGCAATGTAGTATACAGGCTGTTCTGAAACTAACACAGCTCTACAATTTTTTTTGTTGCCCTGGATATCTCTGCGAATTTCTATGTTTTCAAGTGCACAGTTTACGAATATATTTATGAAAGTGCTGAATGTGCTCTAAAAATTATAAAGAAAATCTTATAAAAGACGTTTCACTGAAGTATAACATGGGTTTTCGACATTTTTCTTTCTATTTTCGTCGGTGTATACTTTTTTCAAACAACAATTGCCATTATAAATATATCTGTTATTTTTTTATTTCCATTTTTTCTAGTGTAAAATGAAAATAAAGATATAAAAAATACCAGAGCAAATCTTCCAAAATCATTAATAGTTTCATGAATTGAGACCATAAATATATTCGAAATTAATCTTATATCAAGGGCAACAAAACCACTGTTGACCAGTGTAATCATTCAAATTAATTCAGAAAGTAGAAAACATCAAAACAAATATATTTATATAAGGAACATATGGTCTCTGAAGTTAATTTGTAATGTTAGGGACGATTTACACAGAAGATAGTTTAACATGTTAATTACAGCAGTAGCTATCACAAGAATTGCTCGAATGCTCGGTCATTGGCCTGATGCACGCAGTACATCGTCTGACCATTAATTGTCCGTGTTCGTTCGAAGATTCCTGACATGTCCGCAATGATCCCAGCAGCGACGGCAATTCTAGCGACGAGATTTTATTCTGTTTCCACAACGGTTTCATACAATAGCTGCTTCATATTCCCCCTGAGGAAGAAATCCAAATACGTGAGGTCAGGTGATCTGGTTGGCCAGGCCACAGGACCACCTCGATCGAAACAACAACTTACGTCAGCACCATCAACAAAATGTTCTCCAACATTACAAGTTAACTTCTGAGACCTTATTTCCTTATCGAAATATATTTGTTTTCATGTTCTGTAACTCCTGTATTAATTTGAACGAATAGTTCGGAATACCCTGTATTTTTATCTCATCCTATAATGAAGAGACAACTTACCAAATTTGCCGTAATATCGGGAGTGAAATCCAAAGTTAGAGCTAATTTCTTCAGTGAGAGAGTAGTTGGCAACACTGAAGTTGGACCAAGTGTTGACCAGTTTGTACTCCGTGAGATGCAAATCCTTATTGACGGTAACAGGAGAGTCACCTTCCCAGGCCAGCATCATATCACTAGTGTTGTAAGTCCCTATAATGTTTTAATATAAGCATAACATTCTAATAATTCATTGTTTCATTTCTACTTATAAATACTTCAACATCCATGTGAAGTGCAACGTCTCAACAAGGAAAAATTGTTGAATCGATTTTTCGAGTTACTTGATGAAATTACTACATTTACATAAATGATAGGCTCAATATATTATGATCAATCCATAGTAATTCTGCCCGAAGGCACGTCCTTCACTGCAATCATAGCATTTTCATGCTATGCTTGCAGCTTTACTAGGGAATTGTAGGTGTGGTAGCTTCCCGTTGCTTTCCACGTCGTGAAGGATGATGATGATAATGAGAGGGATGATGATGATGGCCATATGATTTCGGGGACCGTTTGGGCCTTAAAGTTTTCCTGACATTTGTCTTACAGGTGAGGAAACCCCCGATAAAAACCTCACGCAGAAAAACTACCCCGACCGGGGATCGAACCCGGGCCCGCTGCGTGACAAGGCAGCACGCTACCTCGAGACCACAGCGGTGGACTATATTATGATAATATGTAATAATAATGTTGTATGCGCATTTTACAAATACATCACAACATTTTAAATGAGTTTAAAACCATTCTAATCTTAGCATAATTCTATCCATTTAATAACACTGGTCAACATGATTTTTGTCTCATGAGTACCAATAGTTGTACTTAATGCAGTTTTTTATCGTGTTTTCAAATATGTACTCGGAATTTCTCCATTACCCACAGTTTTTTTTACTTCAATTTCAATTAATGGATTTAAGTAATTATTTTTAATAAACGTTTTTTCGTTCATTTGTCCATTGTAAAATAAAACCAAATGAGCTAACTCAGGAGATTTCAGCTATGGAAAAGAGATATCAAGGCAAATGGATTCCTAATATGCTGGCCGATTATTGTTGGACTATCATGAGGGATGCTCCACAGGCAAAATATAGCAGACAATCGTCATTTCTTACTTTCTAGGTGAGTCCGAATGTTCGAATATTGTTTAGTTACGAATGTAGAAAATATTAAAGTGTTTGAAATTAAAAATGCCTGTCTCTCGGAAACCTTGCGCGATGGAGAAACGCCGATATCATATTTGAATTCAGGAGAAAAAAATACTATTATAATCACATTTTTTTCTTTCTGAGACAAAAAAAATATTTTTTGTTGCTCAGTGTAATCGGTAATAGCTCTTTAAATTAATATATATTCAATATTCAAGAACATCGAATACTGCACTATGCCAAAGAATGGTTTAATGTTTCTTAAAAGCGACTAGCTACCTCTGAGTGAACGGCTGCACACTTCTCGACTAAAGATGCTCCTGCTTACGCGCGGATGTATATGGCACTTCCTAAGTGCATCTGAGCTGGTCACTGCTGGCATAGCCAATGATGAGCCATAACCTCTCCTTTGTTAGGAGCTACTAAAAAAAAAAAGTAAAGTGTTCCCACATCAGGCCCGGAGGCCCTTGGGGTAGTAGGAGGTTAAGGCTCCCACATTTTCTAGACAATCGGCACTTTATGTCAGCCGGGTTGTCAGCCCTGCGTGACGGCCGCCTTTACCCCCAGAACAAGCGTCTGGTACTCATTTCCGTTAGAGGCTGAGTCGACCCCAGGGCCATAGTGCCGCCAGAGGGTTTGGGTCAGTTTAAAAATCCTGACCCCAACGGGACTTGAACCCTCGACCCTCCGGCTTGTAGCTCAGTGCCTTAACCACTACGCTACAGCGTGCCCCCGTTAGGAGCTACTAGAGCAAATTAATTTAGTTACCTTATTTGCCCATAGATGTCATGAATGGCATTCGTTCAAAATATCCACTCAATGAGGCATGTAGCAGGTAACTAAGGTATTGCTGGGATGTTGAGATCAATATATTTTGCTTAGAGGCTTTTTATTCGGACTTAAGTATCTTTTACGAGCCTGAAAATCTTCAGATTCGGAACCCACGGCTGAAAGTCCCTCCCGGACGACTTGCTCCTTGGATTTTTCCATCCAAAAATATCCATCGAACCCGGCCGAGTTTGAACCCGCAACCTTTGGGACTAGAGGCAAGGAGCATAACCACTAGTCCACCACGGCCGATTCCTACCCCTCTAAGAAAAGCAATGAACTGCTGGATCTACGAATCTAATATATATTTTATAAACTTGTATATTATACCAAAATAATATTTATAAATTGCCTCATTTTTGTCTGAAGGCTTTCTGTATCCCTGGCCTATTTAAGTTTTGAGCTAAGGTATGTAAATTGGGCGTGTGTATTGTGCTGGAATGTTGTCTAGTGGCAGTGAGTGAAGTAATGATGATCTCCTGAGTTTTCGTTTTTTGAAGAAACAGGCTTGCGTTTTTTTTTTATGTTTATATAGAGATGCACCAGTTATCGGCCCTGTGGTGAAAACATGTTAATTCGATCTAGATCACTGCGGTTGCCTCTATTTATTGAGCTAGTTTCTACTGGACAGAACAATCCGAAGGAGTTAGTTAAAATAATCCCGCATAACGAACAATTGTTCACTTCATACGGCACGATTTCCTTGATATTGCATTCAGTTGCAGGAGGCCTTGAAGCCACCTACTGTTGTAAATGACATCATTATGTCGTAAATTTTCTTAATTGAATCTGCTTTCCTATCAGTTAAACGCTACAATTACTTAATACAGTATACTCTAAGTGCTAGGTATGGGGGTATCGTATTGATATTTAATTTTAATTTTGAGACTCTTTAACATCCTTGTTCATTTTGCATAAATATGAACTATCATTCTGTGTATGCCAGTAGACAGTATAGCGGCCTATGTCTATTGTTGTATTGTTGTATGTATTCATTCATGTGCCTTGCATAAATGCTCGTACAAGTGATATTAACCCTTAAATAGGCGAAACAATCGTTTATCTGCAACTTATTTATATGTTTCGGACCATATTGAAAACAAAATCATGTAAAACTGTAACTTATTATATTATTGTACATTATTATGTAATCTGACACACATGTAAGTAATTTCTGCTCGTTTGCTTTTATATTGTTTTATAAAATCTTTTTTTTTTTCGCAAATCCCCAGATCGTCTTTCGACATTCCTGGTGTCTCTCCTGGCATGGCGTACTTGTAACCCACTTCTGAGGTTGGGGCGCCTGGAAGGCGGGATTACGTTGCCCCGATGATATGATGGCTGATGATGATGATAGTGGTGCGCTAGGAGAGTTCCTAATTCTAAGCTTAATCTAAGATGAATATGAGTGATGATGATAATTGCGATGGCCATATGATTTCGGGGACCGTTTGGGCCTTAAAGTTTTCCTGACATTTGTCTTACAGGTGAGGAAAAACCCCGATAAAAACCTCACCCAGAAAAACTGTCCCGACCGGGAATCGAACCGGGCCCGCTGCGTGACAAGGCAGCACGATACCTTGAGACCACAGCGGTGGACGTTTTAGAAAATCTTTATATGTAAAAATTCGTTAGTTTTTCTATTGTTTTAAAACTATCACTATTATAACAATAAGTGACGCTTTAGTTCATAGTTACTAGACAATGAAACATATAATGTTATATTGTAACAAAACACAAAACACGCTATCAAAACATAAAATACATGTTCAACAAAACGTAAAATACACTTTAATGATGATTTCGTATAACTACTTAAATAAACTGTCCTTGAATTAAGGAAGTATATTAATAGTTGCATCTTGGACTGCTATTAAATTTTTTTCTGATGGACCGTGAAAATCACCTTCTCCGCTCATTTTTACTTTAAATTCACGTATGAAACTAGCACCCAAAATTGCAGAATAACACAACATTGTTGATTCATCGTGTTTTTTTTATCCAATCCCCACTTTACTCTTTGTCTAAACATATCGTTTCCGCAATAAATAAATTTATTTAAATATTCTAGATTTACAACACATACTAAAATACTCTGAACGTAAATAAAATATTGTAGACAATACATTACAAAATTATTAGGTTTAGTAACTAGTCGTCTAAATAACTATTATATATATAACAAATTCAGCTTGCGTATGTTTGTACTTTTTAAAGTGATCCCACAACAGGCCTCAGGAGGCCTTTGGGGTAGTAGGAGGTTAAGGCTCCCACTTTTTCTAGACAATCGGTACTTGATGTCAGCCGGGTTGTCAGCCCTGCGTGACGGCCGCCTTTACCCCAGAACAAGCGTCTGGTACTCATTTCCGTTAGAGGCTGAGTCGACCCCAGGGCCATAGTGCCGCCAGAGGGTTTGGGTCAGTTTAAAAATCCTGACCCCAACGGGACTTAACCCTCGACCCTCCGGCTTGTATCTCAGTGCCTTAACCACTACGCTAAGGCGTGCCCCGTATGTTTGTACTTGCAAAACTCAAAACGTACGTCATCGGGCGATTGACTTGAAATTTTGATACAACGTCGCATTCGAATACGCGCGTGTTCGAGTTGAAACAACTTGAATTTCCAATACGCCTTGCGTTCGCTATGACTATCGATAAAGCGCAAGGGCAAAAAATTGTGGCCCGAATTTTAGAATTTATCAAAAATTGAGGTAAATCCTAAAAACATCGCAACGAGGAAATTCAACCCGACCGGGAATATAAAAGGCCCCGCAGCGTGAAATGCAACTATATTATTCCTAGTCCACATCGGTGGTTTTAAAATATTAAATATTTTTTGGTCGATGTGACTAATTTCTTATACTTATCAATATTGTTGTTACTGGAAGTAAGTCAACGTTCCCACATGTAACCTGGTTGCTATGCAAACAAAAGAAATCGCAATGCTGATACGGACTCAAAAAGCACACGTTTGGTAAGTAAAATAAAACATTTCTTGAATGGTTTGTACACTAACTCGTACCTTTCTTTAGACTTTTCCAGAATTAATGCAGAACATCCCACTCTCCAGGCTTCTTCAATTTCTCTATCATCTACCATGACTCCTTCCATAATATCATCAAACAGATTCTAATCACGGTACTACATATAAAAATGTCTCCACAGCCAACAATCCTTGCTTATAATAAAACAAATGAAAAGCTACATAGCAACGATCAGCAGATGTTTCTTTCTCATAGAAGTCATTTACATCCAACCAATATTTTAGTTCATTTATTACTATATTTGATAAAAATTAGTCACATCGACCAAAAAATAGTATGCAATACACATGAGGTAAGCATGATGCCTCGTTTTTTTCAAACTTTTTCTCGATCAGTAACAAGTGCTTACCTCACTTGTATCGCAATATACTATTATGTTTATAATGCTTGTATTTTCAGTAATGTGTGATATGCGTACTTACAGCTTTCCAACACTAGAGGACACTGTTGCTGGTCAAAAGGAAACTTCTGCAGGTTCATAAGGCAGTAAAGTGTAGCTTTCATCCTGAAAACATAGTAGGGGTTAAAGTTCGGTAAATTCATAAAATTATATTTCGTTATAGCCTACACCTTCTAAATTTCCTCTAGAAACGATTAAAGATTCTTTACGAACAGTGTTTTTGCAAATAAAATTATATTTTCTTCTTTGTGAAAAGTTAAGTAATTACAAACATAGAATTTTTTTGAGAATTTCAAAATTATATAATAAAAAGTCACTGGCATGAAATTTACCAAATGAGACCATAATATACTATTAGATACATTTTAATAACCTTCTTGAAAACCACTTACTATATTATTAACATATTAAGACTTAAACACATCATTATTTTCTTCCAAAAGAACTTAATATATAGATATTCTAAAATATCTTTTATTGGCCGTGTTTTGTAGTATTGTCTTCTCGGCGTTTCATCACCTTCTGTCGGTGACAGATTTTGTATATGTAGATTTTCGTGGTAACTGCTAATTAGTCGTTAATTTGTGTGATTTTTCCGTAACTATGATTTAATATATATTAACCAATATATTAATATATAGACTTTAAATTTCGTGTTATTATACTATATTAGTCCACCGCTGTGGTCTCGAGGTACCGTGCTGCCTTGTCACGCAGCGGGCCCGGGTTCGATCCCCGGTCGGGGCAGTTTTTCTGGGTGAGGTTTTTATCGGGGTTTTTCCTCGCCTGTAAGACAAATGTCAGGAAAACATTAAGGCCCAAACGGTCCCCGAAATCATACGGCCATCATCCTTATCATTACCATCCTTACCATTATCATTATCATCATCATCCTTCACCGGTGTGGAAAGCAACGGGAAGCTACCACACCTACACAATTCCCTAGTAAAGCTGCAAGCATAGCATGAAAATGCTATGATTGCAGTGAAGGACCTGCCTTCGGGCAGAATTACTATGGATGGATATTATATTAGGAAAAAAAATAAATTTTCTGCAACTGCATATTCTAACATTTTTCTTCACAATCCCAGTTTGCATTTGCATTGGACACAATTAGTTGCTTACGTCCAATTGGACTAGTAGTTATTATGTTTTCCTGTAGTTTCGAAGTTTCCGGTAATTAATGGAATTTTTTCACAGTGTAAAATTCCTAAGTGTGACTTCTTTAGGAAGGGAAGTAAATAAATTGGTCCCTAATTAAAACTGCTATCTTTATATTGTTTCTGTAAGTCTATATAAATATTGCAACGTTCTATTACAGTTCTCACACCACTCTCTTTCACAGTTTAACATTGTGGTGAATTCATTTAAATGAACAACAATAGATATGCATCAGTTTCATCAGGATATTTGATTCGGTCACAGACCAAAGAATCCATATTAGCTATTTCCCTTTTGTGTTCTTCTCTTTAAAAATATTGGAATTTTAACATATTTATCTTACTTTGTTGATTATATGAACTGTAAAACATGACAGATCTTACCTTGTGGAAGATACCACTGTTCCATCAGGTTCCACAGTGAGGAGAAGGTCTTTCTTATCTGCTCCCATTACAACAGACTCTCTCTCATTTACCAGGTATATGTGAGGTGTCCATAATTTCTCCCTTAAAATGTTCATTTCAATAAAAAAATATTTATACGTAAAACAATAAACATAACACTCCTCATATATACTTTTTACTTCTGGTTGCAATCTTTATATATAAAAATGAATGTGAGTTTGTCTGTCTGCCCTTTACGGACACAAAAATTACTTGACCGATTTAAATGGAGATTTTACCACCATTTTAAGAATTGTTTTGGAACATTTGACATGTATAGCATATTGTCATATTACAATAGGGTCAAAGCTAAAAACAAGTGTATTGGTGCTCTAACAAAATCACTTTTTGGACGCTTAAATGGCTTTCGCTGCCTAAACATTAACAAATATACCAAATTAATGTGCACAGAATTAATATCTAAAAAAATATTCATAACAGCATTTGTCTATCTTTTACTGATAACTCACAATAACTATTTTTTGTCTTTCAGCTCATTGATACCAAGACGATAGGAATAAGTAGATTCCCGGGCAACGCCGGGAATCAGCGTGAGGTATCTAAAATAATTACGATATAATTTTTTTCTTTTTAGTTATTCAACTAAACATAAAAGCACATTTCATTTATTTAGGCGTAGCAGCGCACGCCGGGTATTAGCTAGTAAACAAATGAAAATAACTAAACTAATTGACACATACCACGAGCGTAAGAATGGGCCTACAGGAAAAGAGTAACAGATTTTTTCCACAGAAGATCTGCATGTGCATATAAGCTTAACTGAAGACGTGATGATATGCACCATCATCATCATCATCTTCAAGGTATGGGCCTGTTGGCCCGTTCCGCTCCCCGGCACACTACATGCTACAGGCGCAGGTCGTCCTTCAAACGACGTTTTGGTCTTCCTACATTTCTTCGGCCTAGAGGCCTATAATGAAGCAGCTGTTTTGATAAACGATTATGCAAGATATAAAATGTTACATTACTCTTATAACAGTCACAAGTTGCAGTATTCGATATTGCGCATATTTCCGTACATGACAATGATGTGAGATATGACCAGTTCACTAGTACCTATAATGTTCCTATGTTATTTATCGAAACCTTATAACAGCTCATGTCATTAACGGTGCAAATCAAAGATGGGCGTCAACGGTCCAAATACGTTTGCCAGAGGCCTCCTAGTTCACGTTTGAGATTATTTTACATACCGTAAATCTACGACAGGGACCCATGGCTTTATTTCCGTGCCGAAGGATTTATACTCCGCACTTTTACATCATGAAAAAATGAATCCATCCGAGGGGAATTGAAACTCGAGAACTTCAAATCAGAGGCAAGCACACTAGTTCATCGGGGAATTATAAAATGAAAATAGTTCATTTAAATCCCCTTTAATATGAAGATCCTCTTAACAATATATAGACCCACTTATTTAAGCTCTATTTAATTTTGTTAAGTTTAAATTCGCTGGTGAAATAATAATAATAATAATAATGATAATGATAATAATGATGATAATGATAATAATGATGATGATAATGATGTTGATAATAATGATGATAATAATAATGATAATAATAATGATAATGATGATAATAATGATAATGATAATAATAATAATAATAATAATAATAATAATAATAATAATAATAATAATAATAGTAAAACAAGCTAACCTAGGCCGTATTATTGTTACTTTTATTCTATTGTTTTATCCGTACTTATTACTGTGCATTGTTCCAATAAGGATCATTTTATTTTTCTATGTGAACTTTGATGCACTACTTAGTTTTGAGGGCTCTTGTACTATTTTAGCTCATAAATTCATTTTTAAACACTTGTATTTATAAATAAAGTGAAACAATTCACCTTAGTAATAATTCCGCTAAAAGAGTCAGCAATCAATCTGGGATGCAAATATGTCCAATTAAAACCACATATAGCAGTAAACATTATAAAACAAGACAAGAAACATGCCCAAATTGATTCCGACACATGTTTCGTCCTTGAAAAGATCATCATCAGTGTGATCACATCAAAGTAAAAACACTACTAACAAGAAAAACAACAAGCTCAAACTATATATATATATATATATATATACTGTATCTGAATAAGGGAAATTGTGGGTGTACAAGAGGAGCCGGACATCATAGACATCATAGAAAAGAAAAGATTGCAGTGGTATGGTCATGTCAAACGAATGCCAGAGCAAAGATTGCCAAAAATTGTTATGGAATGGATCCCAATGGAAAGGAGGAAGAGAGGAAGACCGAAGAAAACTTGGATGGAAGGGGTACAAGCAGCTATGAATGGAGGAAGATCAATGGATGGATAGAGAGGAATGGCGTTTGGTTTCCGGAAGACGGCGGCAGCTGCCATGATACCGGATGATGATGATGATGATGATGATGATGACTGTATCTGAAGTCGGTGTCATGTGACGTCATCCACAAACAAGTCTCTCGAAGATAAAATGTATTAAGGGCGAGAAATATTTAGATAAACATTTGGGATTAAAACCCCTAACCTTATTAATGATATACGAGTACTAACCTGGGTGCTCCTTCGCGGACTAACACAGGCACGCTGGGGGCGAATTTCTTATATTCTAGACGTGGATCTCTCCATCTCAGTCTGAGCAGGACATGCGCCGTGAATTGCTGCAACATACAACACATACAGTTTCTCACACATGCACGAGCTACATGTACCTAGCTTACAAGTAATTATTGCCACTATGAAGTTACATCGACTTTTTTCGTCAATTCTTGGTTCATTTGTTACATTTAGTAACTTTCTAACCTGTTAAATTTAATTTTGTATTCAAAACATACCAGCATTATTCAACAACTATAAAAACATCCCATGTAAAGTGGAAATATTCTACCTTATTAACCAATAGTTGTAATATTCTTACTTAGTAATTTTATAATTCTTGGGTGTTTATAAAATGATGATTATAATAATTATTTTAGTTCTTTATTAGTATTATTGTTATTATTATTGTTGTTAATAGACCTTATTTAAGTTATCGGTATTAGCCCATTAGGTCCACTATACGTATAAACTAGTACAATTTTAATTATATATATATATACGGCATAAAAAATAAACGCCTGGAGCCGGGATTTGAACCCGAGACATCTAACGTTGTAGGCTTATGTAGCGCGCTACCACTGCGCCACTGTAATGAAAGCTCCTACGGATTGTAGATATCTAAGAATTTAAATGATTTTTAATATATCCCCCGACCAATATGAAGATAATAATAATAATAATAATAATAATAATAATAATAATAATAATAATAATACTTTATTTATTCTGGCAGAGTTAAGGCCATAAGGCCCTCTCTTCCACCCAACCAGCACAAATACAAATAAATATTTGACAAATATAGATATACACTATACTAATTATAAACAGTTAAAGATACAATAAATGTAGCAATGTAAATGTCATGTACAAACAATATTTTATAGGGTAATAACAATAATGATACGATAATAATAATAATAATAATAATAATAATAATAATAATTATTATTATTATTATTATTATTATTATTATTATTATTATTATTATTATATAAATATGATACATTATACGGGAAACACCAATTAATATATATACCTTACACTGGATAATAATGAAGTCGAGTTTAGAGCAAACATACATTTTTCTTTTAAAAGATGTCAATGTCCGGCAGCCCCTTATTTCTTGTGGTAGGGAATTCCAGTTCCGAGAAGTGAAGATGGTATATGACATGGAGTGATGTGATGTCCTATGTTGCGGTATATTAAGTAAGAGACTAAGTTGTGATCTTGTGTTTAAGTTATGGTTTGAGGATAGATACTGGAAACGGGATGATAAATAATTGGGAAATCGAGGTAAATCCATACAAAAAATATTGAAGCTCCATTTTCGTGAAGAGTTCGCAATAATCATCCATAAGGAAGAATGTCTATCTTTATTTCACTATTTTCATTTAATATAGGCCTATTCAATATTAAAAAAGCTACTATATTTCGTTAACATATCACTTAATCATTATCATCTTTTTCTTCTTCTTCTTCTTCTTCTTCTTCTTTACTTCAAGGTATAGACATTGGATTGTCTGTTCCATATTCAAGTACTTTCCAGTCTCATTCTTTTAGGCCTACCCACTGATCTGTTTCCACAAACTTTATATTTCAATGTTTGTTTAGTCAGTCTTCTAGTTGGTATTCTTTGTAGATGTTCTTTACACTGTTGTATATAATGTTTACTCTCTCATAAAAATTTTAAATTTTTTATTCTTCTCGAATTTCTTCATTTTCATGTGATCCAATTTTGTACATCCTTTAACTCCTCTCAAGAATTTCATTTCTGAAGCCTGCATCTTACTTTGTTGTTTTTTTTGTCAACATTTTACTTCCATAGGATATGACCGGCACAGCCATAACTTTATATAAATCAATTTATCATAGCAAATTTAATTTAAAAATACATCAGTAAACAAGGAAAGACAATAAATTGAATTACATGGATGAAAATAATAAGTCGCGAAATGAACGTAGTAGTTGAAGGAAGCATAAAATGTAATAACTAGAAGTGATTTATAAAAATACAGTGTTGGCATTGAATGGTTATTTAAATAAATATTATGTCGATTTTAATTATCTCAATGCAAAAATATTCAACCATCATTTAAAAAAGGAATATTTAAATTCATATCAGAATAAACTGGTCCTTATGTGATGATGAAGTATTTCAAGATAAAAAACGAATGGCATTAATGTATCTGCATACAATATATATGTGTAATTAAAATAAGTATATACCAATGGACGGGAGAAGAACAAGAGGAAGACCAAGAGATGGATAGACAGCGAATGCACATCCAATACGTCTTCCTCCGTGGAGTGATTTTGGAAATAAAACAGGATGAAAATCCTACAAATTATGTTTAAGAAGAAGAAGAAAATAAGTATTCACAAAGGTTTAATTAGACCAATTCTAACATGTGGACATTAAAAAATAATATCTGTGATTATAGCCAGGTTTGATAGAAATATTCTGAGGAGAATTTTTGGTGCAATCAAATGTTGAAATATGAGGAGAATCAGTTATAACAGTGAACTGTATAAAGAAATAAAGAAGCAGACATAACAACATATATAAAGCTATTAAGGTTGAGATGGCTGGGGCATGGGGATCGAATGAAGGTTAATAGGAAGTTAAATACATTTTTGATAGATATCCAGACGGAAAAAGATCACGGGGTCGACCGAGATTAATATGGTGGGACTGTGTGTGGCGGGATCTGCAGAGGACAAAAAATGGGAAATTGGAGACGCTGTCGAGGGACAGGGATGAATGGAAGAGAGCCATAGTGAAAGCGAGAGCCCACCTGGGCTATTGCGCTAATTAAGAAGAAGGAGAGTGAAATGTAAACAATTGAGTAAACTAATAAGTTATTAATGTGTAGTCAGGCATTTCTAATATTACTTGTAACAATGAAATAAATTAAGACATACTTAATCACTATTGACAATTAACGAAATTAAATCCAAATTGAATCATTACTGTTAATTTTAATTTTTATTTTTATTTTTTGTACGAGAAAACAAACTGTTACTTACCGGTAGCCTTATAATGAAATATGGATTGATGATTTGAACTTACTTTATAATTTCAGTTGAGAACCCTTTTTCCTTTACTTTTAACGTTGCTAGTTAAAACGATCAGCCTTTTGGGCTAGTGGTCAGCGTTACTGACTACTTATTCATGAGGTCCCGGGTTCGATTCCCAATCAGACCATAGGAATTTTTCCTTAAATGGAATTATTCCTGTGGTTGCCCACGGACTGGAATTTAGGTCACGTTTAAGGAGAAGATTGTTGGGAAGACCATTGAAGAGATGGAAGGACCAATTCGACCTAAAATGAGATCGGAACAGGCCATTGGGCTAAATCCTTGTTGTTGAAGATGATTTTTAGGTTAAGAACTCTCCTGGCGCTTCATTATCATTTATCACCCATTATATGATCGGGGTAACGTAACTCCGCCTTCCAGGTGCCCCAACCTAAGAAATGGATTATAATTCCGTCAATGCCAGAGGAGAAAGCCAGAAAAGTGATAAAAGACAACCTGGTGGCATTGGACAAAAAAAAGTTTGTCATGATTTATCCATACGTTGGTTTTGCGTCCGTCTTATGAATTTTACAGTACATGGTATTGTGATGTTCCATTTCTAGGGAATTTAATAAAACCGTAAAATACTGAAATTATATACTTGCCATTAAAGGTAAAGTAATTCTATTACAGGCTATAGGAAGCCCGGGTAGTAGGAAGTTAAGGATCCCACTTTTTCTAGGGAATCGACACTTGATGTCATCCGGGTTGTCAACCCTGCGTTACGGCCGCCTTTACCCTCCAGAACAAGTATCTGGTACTCATTTCCGTTAGAGGTGAGTCGACCCCAGGGTCATGGTGCCGCCAGGAGGTTTCGGTCAGTTTAAAAATTCTGACCCCACCGGGACTCGAACCCACAACATTCCGGTTTGTAGCGTATTGCCTTAACCAACTACTTATGGAGTACTCCCTATACACGATAAGTAAATCAGATCACATAACTCCAGTATTTGAAATGTTGTCTTAGCTCCGATTGGAACACAGGCGAAAGATACACTGTCTCTGCTTCTTAATATAATACATTGTGCACCTTATCACCCTTTATATTTCGACTCGCTTCCATTCACTATCTTCCCAACATAACTTAAACACACGATCGAGAGAAAATTTAACTCCATCTGTTACTGTACATGAATATCTCACTATTCATCACCCTTCCTTGTTTCAGCCACTCGACTCTGGAATTCCCTCCCTTCGTATATTAAGCACTGCCGACTCAAAAAACAGTTAAAAAACTCAGTAAATATTTCCTTAGACAATATATAACCGTGTTTCATGTTTACTTTTTTTTATTTTTTAATATTTGCACTTTCTTTACCAAGCAAATTACTTGATCAAATTATAGTTTTTTTTTTTGCTTGTCAACTCTATATTGTGTAGCCTATGCCTATTATGTATTATTAATCAACTAACTAACTCAATGGCACTATCGAACCCGTAGGTTCATGGCCGCGCGGACATAAGCTCTCCATACATCCCTATCCTAAGCCAATGTCTTCCAATCACTCCCTGTATAATCTACTTCCCTCAAATCATAGTTAATGGTATTCTCCCACCTCATTATTGGTCTACCAACTAGGCGTTTTCCTTCTGGTTTTCTTACAAGAAACTTCCATGCACGTCTTTCATTCCCCATCGTGCCACATGTCCTGCCCTTCGCATTCTACGAGATTTAACTGTTCTCATTATATCTGGCTTCCTATAAAGACCATGTACTTCATTGTTATGTAAGTCTTCTCCATTCACCTGCCTGTTCATCTCTCTTTGGTCCAAAAATTTTCCTAAGTACTTTATTAATGGTATTCTCCCACCTCATTATTGGTCTACCAACTAGGCGTTTTCCTTCTGGTTTTCTTACAAGAAACTTCCATGCACGTCTTTCATTCCCCATCGTGCCACATGTCCTGCCCTTCGCATTCTACGAGATTTAACTGTTCTCATTATATCTGGCTTCCTATAAAGACCATGTACTTCATTGTTATGTAAGTCTTCTCCATTCACCTGCCTGTTCATCTCTCTTTGGTCCAAAAATTTTCCTAAGTACTTTATTCTCAAATACTTGTAATCTCCTTTCCTCTCTTAAAGTAAGACTCCATGTTTCGCACCCATATAATATAACTGGTAGAATAATAGTTTTATATACTCGTATTTTCAGTTTAACGTTTTTTGAAAGGAGTTGGGAAGTTAAGAGTTTCTGTAATGCATAATAGCACGCATTTCCAGAATTGAGCCTATGTTTAATTTCCTTGTGCATCTCATTCCTGTTAGTGATTATTATTGTTCGTAGGTATTTGAATTCAGCCACTTCCTCAAATTTTCCCTCATTTGTCATTAGCTGTCCATTTCCATTATATAATGTATTTCTATGTGTGACCATATATTTAGTTTTATTGATCAACATTGATCGTATACATAATTCATAATTGTTATTATATGTTTAATTTAACTTAGGTTAAGTGGAAGAGAAGACCTTACGGTCTTAACTCCATCAGGTAAAATAAATAAACTAAATATAGGCCCATGTAATAGTATGAAATAAATAAATTTCTCGCGTCAGTCAAAACAAAAATGTTTGGTTTGATGTTATTGTGCACGAGTGGTTTGGATAGTGTCAAGTGTGATGTAATAATGAACGTGACAGTTTTGCCAACAGCAATTTATTTTAATGTCAAGGTACTCATTTAACTACGAACCACGTTTTAGATTCTCTAACCTTGCAAGGCGCTTGTCGCTGCTATAAGGAAAGCGAGCATGTTTCAAGGGCTGTTCAATTAACACTTAGTCCACCGCTGTTCTCTCAAAGTAGCGGATTCAATTCCCGGTCGGGACAAGCTTTTTGGGTGAGACAAATGTCAGATAAGATGTTAATTATATAATTTTTACCTGGTAAGTCAGTCGTCTTCAATTAAATTATTGAACTTCTTCAAGTTATTATATATGGAGGCCTTTCGAAAACAATGTTTCATCTTCTGCTTTTAACTGGAATCAAGTGGTGTTATATAGGTTGTATAACGGATTTATGTCTGCGGTTATGTTCTCGTTGAGTAGGTCTCTATTCCTTGCTTCTTTTAGAATCTCTATGTCTTCAAGGATGCTGATTCTGTTGTTATTGTATTCTCTGTGTAGTATTGACATAGAGCTTTTAATTTTTTTTTAAATTGATGACCTGTTTTTAGTATATGTTTGGCAAAACTTGATTTTTCTTCATTATTAATAAATCCGTTATAAACCTATATAACACCATCAGTTCCAGTTAAAACGCAGATGATGAAACATTGTTTTCGAAAGGCCTCCATATTAGAATAACTTGAAGAAGTTTAATAATTTAGTCGAGGACGAC
This sequence comes from Diploptera punctata, assembly GCA_030220185.1. NCBI lineage: Eukaryota > Metazoa > Arthropoda > Insecta > Blattodea > Blaberidae > Diploptera > Diploptera punctata. Next base: position 580,476 of record JASPKZ010007247.1, on the reverse strand, counting down.
TGACTTACCAGGTAAAAATTATATAATTAACATCTTATTACATAACCTCAACGGTGCTTTAATATGAATTTCAAAAGTGTTGATTAAATGTCAGATAGATTTAAGGCCCGAAAGATCTCCGAAAATCATCTGGAATCGTCATCCATCATCGTCATTCTTCGCCGGTGTGGAAAGCAACAGGAAGCTACCACACCTATAATTCCCTAATAAAGCTGCTAAGCATAGCATGAAAATGCCGTGATTGCAGTGAAAGACCTACCCTAGGGAAGAACACTATGGAATAGAGACGGGACTAATTTGGAAGAATGGAATAAATCAGGATAATTCATGTTTTCCTTTAATCAACTATACAAATAGTGGTCCCTTGTTCGATAAGTTTATGACTTACTTTATCATAAGTAATGCCACGAGTGATTTCCAATTTATCTAGAGAATTTGGAAATCAAGACTGGCATTTGTTAGGACCATTTAACGAATAAAATTAAGCTGTTTACTCTCAAATCATTATTTAACTATAGTTATTTTAAAATATGTATATATTTAATGTAAACAGCGATGTTTGAAAACAAATGAGAAACGATTGGTACGCTTCATTTGCTTCTTTTGTTCATCACTGCAACCAGATCATATTATTTATTGCCAAATGATCACAATACTGTAAGAATGCACCCTAGTGGAGAAATTTATAACCAACATTATAGGCATTAATTAATTTCTGATGTCCTATGATGTAAATATGTCAATTATATTTTTTTTGCAACGTCAATTCATGGAAAATAATTCGTTTAAGAAAGTGTAAACAGTGTTTTTTTGTGCTATAATCAATTGCTACAAATGTTTTTATATTATCTCCTGTATGCGCTGTCTGCTGACATTCATGCACTGTATATGCAATCTGGTAGCCGTATTTCTTAGAGAGTCAGTCACTGCAAAATAATGCTATGACCTATTCATAATGTTAAAAAGGGGGAGCTTTCTTTAATATAATATACTTCGGTTGATAAATTCGAGGCGAAGCACGACTGTGATTGGTTGTAAATAAAAAATAATTGAAATGTGATGGTCATTGACTCCCATTTGGGGCATGAGTTAAATAGTCATAAGTAATGCCACGAGTGATTTCCAATTTATCTAGAGGATTTGGGAATGAATAGTGGCATTTGTTAGAACTATTTAACGAATAAAATTAAGCTGTTTACTCAAAAATCACAATTTAAATATAGTTACTGGTATTTTAAAATATTATACATTTAATGTAAACGGCGGTGTTTGAAAACAAATCAGAAATGTGTGATTATGTTTATTCACTGCAACTTGATCATATTATTTATTACCAAATAGGATCATAATCAATGATAACCCACTAAGATCGCAATATTGTAAGAATGCACCTTAGTGGAGAAAAAACGATACACATCAAACTGTATATTATAACCAACATTAAAGGTTATTAATTCATTTTTTAGGAAACAAGTCAGTAAAATCGTTATTAAAAACAGTTATTGAACACATTATTATCAAATGTGTAGTTCATTATTTGTTACATTCAACGTATTTGTTGGCGAATCAGTCACAGAAAAATAATGCTCTGACCTGTTCAGAATATTAAAAAGCAGGAGCTTTCTTTATTTTGGCAAACCGAATTCGATAAATAGCGAACTGAAACACGACTGTGATTGATTGTAAAACAAAATTCATTGAAACGTGATTGGTCATTGACTCCTATTTTGGCATGAGTTAAATAGTGATCTTAATTAATTCCATCTCTAAATCCGAGCTCCGCTTTTGGGGGGTGCTAGATTGTTTTTCAATGTATGTTTTCCTTCGAAAGAGAAGTATTGTTGAGAGTACGTTGTTGTGGATTTATTTAACTTAAAACGATCTCAATCCTATAATAAGAGACATTTGAGCAAATAATATATTACGATGTGAGGTTGGGAAGTGGTTTTTACAGAATATTGGAGCCTGCTGTGATGGTTATTTATCCATGAAATTATTAATAGAAAAACACAGGGAATTCAATGTAGAAACACATTTAGCTTTTGTGGACTTCAAAAAAGCCTTCGATAAAATCAATAGGAATAAACTGTTGGAAATTTTAGCTGACAACAATCTACCACAACAGCATATTTTTAATTTATACAACATCTATAAAACAAATTTGATTTCAGTTCGAATTAATAACACACAAACAGGATGGACCGAAATTAATAGGGACGTAAGACAAGGATGTGGCCTCTCGCCCTTGCTCTTTATCATATACATGGATAGAATACTCCAAGATTGGCGACAGATGAGACACGGTTCTATCCAAATTAATAGAAACCATAAAATAGACTCTTTGCGTTTTGCATATGATTTGGTATTATTAGCTCCAACAGAAACAGATTTACAGTATTATATACACAATTTTAATATAATTACAAAAAGATACAATATTGAAATCAATACAAAGAAAACTTAAGTGATGGCCTTTTGTGGGAAATACCCTATACCTAGCAAAATTGTTTTGGATGATGAAATTCTAGAACGAGTATCCGAATTTAATTATTTGGGTTATAATTTAACATTTCAAGATGAAACTGATATATCAAAGAAAATCACAAATTTTACAAAAACAACGGGGATAATTAACAGTATAATGAAACTATCTTTAGTACAGAAGAACACAAGATTACAGCTTTATAAGGTTCTCGCAAGATCAGTATTAAGATATGGTAGTGAAGCATGGACAATACGAAGAAGAGATGAAAGCCGAATAACAGCAAATGAGATGCGATTTATGCGCCGTACAGCAGGCTACACAAAATGGGACCGTAAAATAAATGAGGAAATTATGGAAGAGTTGGATGTAGAACCCATTCTTCACCATATACAAAACTACCAGAACAACTGGAAAGCCCGTCTTCAACGAATGCCGTCTCATAGAATTCCAAAAGCCATACTTCGCTACTGCCGCGGCAAAAGATCGCTAGG